>CM077159.1:150791957-151071692 GCA_039583875.1 Platanthera guangdongensis | reverse complement strand
TTTAATTGTGAATACACACAAAAAATCATTTTCCTATCAACTGCGACCTCAACACGTGTCATAGGAGCCATCATGATTGGTCAAATCACGATTGGAGGTAGGGCCAGAGCAGAAGTAGACCGAGAACATGGTTTATTGGCATGAATCATCTCCAGTTTTTTCAGAAAAGGTCATCATTCAAAAAGACAAGTTTGTCAATGATTGTGAAAGATAAACGAAGAATTCAAGATCAAGAAGGGATTTGAGGAACCTTTTGCAACTATAGAAATTAAAAACTTTTAGCAGAAAACGATTTGTCAAGATTATGAGGCGTGTTTGTTACAAGGTTGCAGATATCGGAAGTTGGACTCGTGTTGGTTTGAGTTTTTTAAGTTGGATATCGGATTACGGGGATATATCAGGGGCATTTAAAAATGTTGGATTGTAATATTATAATTATATATATATATATCATAATATCAACATAATATTTTTCATTTATTAATTAAATAGTGATTATTTTATCTAATTAAGTATAAATTAAAATTCATATGAGAAAATTAACTACTAACAAATGTATAGCCAATTTATAATAAATAAGAAATGTTTATAATAAATAAGAATGTTTATATACTTTCAATCATGTAATACAATATTACAAAATAATATTTAATTAGAAAATATAGTCGTACTTTAGCTTATTACCAAAATGTGAGTGCTCCACAAAATCTGCTACTCTATAATATAAATCTATAATATTATTTTTCTGAAACCAATGAAAGAACATTTGGGTAAGACTATATTAAAGATTACTGAATATGGCGAAATGAATAAACTAAATACAACTCACCTAAATAGCATCATGATTCTTGATGTTGGGTAGTCCTTGGAAATGTAAAACATTAGTGCATCAACAGTTCGCATAATTCTAATCTTCATCCCTATCCGACAAAATCCATTTTCTTCCGCTTTTTCGTACAAGCTTGTTTTAAAGTTGGCCTTACACTTCTCCAAAAACCCACACCAGCATCGACAATGTCACAAATCTGAGCTCAATTCAATCTTTTTTCAGGAAGCACTTTGTCGTTATCATCATCATCTACAACATCATCAACATGACCCACTAAGCACTAAGCAACAATAATGTGAACCACCATGTTCATGATGCTTCTCCTCTCTCTATCTGTCCATGCATCTGTAAGAATACTGCATCTATGCACCCTACAAATTAGAGTGAATGTACTTAACATCTCCTTCATCCGCTGGGCCTCCATCTTCAAGAATTTCTCACTCATCTCATATGGGATTGGCCCTTGTTATGGTCTCCTGATCTAGATCTCATGATAGGACCGGAGAAGGATGAATCCCACTAAGGATCGGTGGAGCCCTTCTTGGAACCCGGCGGTGCAATGGTCGGCGATGAAGGAGGCCGGCGATATAGAAGAAAAAGGCGAGAGAGAGAGATCAAAAGTGAGAGAGAGAGAGGAGAACGAGGGAGGAGGGAATGGCGGATCTGAGCGGTGCGTCCAGGCTAGGATTCGGAGGAAACACTGTGAGAGAGGGGTAGAGAGAGAGGGTTTAGAGAGAGAGTTGGAGAGAATAATTCTTCCTTAATTCCAAACCAAGGGTTCACCAGATTGATAATCGGTTCACACAGCTTGCCCCCCCCCACCTGGGCTTAGACACGTGGGACAATTAAAACAGTCTCACATAAAATAAAACAACGTTGCCAGAATTAAACATGCGCCTGAAATAATAAGACATCTGAATACATTTATGCGGTTGTAGTCGGTGGTCGGCACCGGTACGTGCGGCCTCAGTGTGGAACCAACTCGACACGCGTCATAACATCGCCACTCTCGTCGTAAGACGGTCTGTCCTCAAGCTGGATTGGGATGTCGACTAGGGGGGAAGATGATGGGGATCCCACAAACAACTTTAGCTGAGAAATGTGAAAAATATCATGGATTCGAGCCTCCGAAGGTAGGCCGAGGCGGTAAGCTACGCCGCCAATGGGTTCTGTAATTGGAAAGGGGCCAAAGAACTTGGGTCCCAATTTGTTGGAGGCGGGTCGTGTAGCGGACACTTGGCATAAAGGGCGGCGCCACACCCAAACCCAGTCGCCTATGGCAAGAGTTAGCTCACGATGCCCGCGGTTGTAGGCGATTTTCATACATTGTTGAGCTTGGACACGGCAGTTCCGGGCTGCATGCAAGAACTCGTCTCTGTCTTCCAATTCCCGGTCGACGGCCACCAAACGTGTCAAGCCGCCCGTATAGAACAATAGGCGTGGGAGTTCCCGATCGTAGATAAGGCTAAACGGTGTGGTCTTCAGCGTTGTGTGGTATGTCGCGTTGTAACAATATTCTATACAAGGGAGCCAGCGTGCCCAATTCCGGGGCCGATCACCGGCGACACACTGCAAGTACATCTCAACGGTGTGGTTGACCAGCTCAATCTGGCCATCGGACTGAGGGTGGTACGTCGAAGAGAAAGCAAGCTTGGTACCACTAAGTGAGAAGAGCTCCTTCCAGAAGTGGCTAGTGAGCATCTTATCACGGTCTGAGACGAGTTTACGACATGCCATGTAATCGAAAGATCTCTTGAAAAAAAATCTGGGCAACATTCTCGGCGAGGAGCGGCCGAGCAAACGCGATGAAAGGGGCCCCTTTCGAGAATCGGTCAGCTACCATCATCAAGATCGATTTCCCGCAGACAGAAGGCAACCCTTCAACAAAGTCCATGAAGAGATCCGCCCAAATCTGTGTGGGCACCGGTAAGGGCTGGAGCAGACCCGCATGAAGAAGATCGTGCACGTGCTTACGCAAGGCCTTCCAGAAAAATTCCAGGCGCATGCGCTGGAGAGTACGGTGGACGCCTTCGTGGCTACGAGAATGGACGTCCACCAGAATGTTGGGAATGAGAGGGGATGCCGTGTCAACATACCCCCGGTCCTGGTAGAGGATGAGCCCGTGAAGGGCAGTCCAATGTTGATCTGTGAGGTTGGTTTTCGCCCGATGGAGAAGTTCTGATAGACTAGGAGATTGTTGGATTTCTTGGCAGAGCAAGGATAGGAGTGAGACCGCCATTGGGGAGGAAATGGCGAGGAGTGAAGCCGTAGGTGGAGTGTCCCGTCGAAAGAGGGCATCGGCGGCGCGGTTGAGCACGCCTGCTCTATATTCCACTTGGAAGTCGAAGCCGAGAAGTTTACTCGCCCACCGTTGCTGCGGCACCTCGAGAGCCGTTGTTCTAGCAAGTATTTTAAACTATAATGTTTCGTCCAAATGACGACGGAGTTGCCCCATAAGTACGGACACCAATGTTGAATGGCTTTGGCGAGACCAATGAATTCTTGTTCATAGGTCGGGAGTTTGTGGTGATGGAGGGCGGTTTGGCGACTGAAATAGGCTATGAGATGCCCCTCTTGTTGGAGCACGGTGTCATAGACCAATCCATAGGCGTCACATTCCACCAAGAATGATAAGGAGAAGTCCGGTAGGCGGAGAACGGGAGCGAACAACAAGGGCACTTGGAGGGAGTAGAAAGCCTGAGTCGAGGCGTCCGTCCACATGAAAGCGTTCTTCCATAGTAAGTTGATCAAAGGGGCGGCAATGGTGTCGTAATTGCAGATGAAGCGGAGGTAGTATCCTGTGAGACCGAGGAACCGACGCTAATCGGTGTGGGTTTGCAGCATAGGCCACAACACAACTCTTTGGAGCTTTGTCGGGTCGGACGAAACGCCCAATCCATAGACCACGTGTCCCAAATAGGTGACGGAGCTCTGTCCGAAGGAACATTTGGAAGCCTTAAGAACCAATTGGTGAGTGCGCACCAAGCTGAGAATGGTATGGAGGTGTTGTAGGTGCTCCGTCCATGACTTGCTATAGACAAGAATATCGTCAAAAAAAATAAGAACGGACTTTCGAAGCGGGTGGAATACCTCATTCATGAGAGCTTGAAAAGTGGAAGACGCTTTCGTTAGACCGAACGACATGGCCCAAAACTCAAAGTGGTCATGGTGTGTTCGGAATGCAGTCTTCTCTAAGTCGTCGGACGTCATGCAGACTTGATGGTAACCAAAGAACAAGTCTAACCTGGAGAAGAAGCGTGTGACATGTAACTTGTCCAGGCGTTCTTCCACAGCAGGAATAGGGAATTTGTCTTTGACCGTGACGGCGTTCAGATTCTGGTAGTCCACGCAAAGCTGCCAAGAACTGTCTTTCTTTTGCACTACCAAGACCGGGGAAGAAAAAGGGTTGACACTGCGTCAAATGAGACCTTGTTGGAGGAGAAGGTCGCATTGACACTCGATCATGTCCTTCTGATGGAAGGGTTAGCGGTACGGTCGCACCACGATCGTGGTCGTGCCCGGACGGAGGCAAATGCGATGGTCTTGTCGGTGACGCTGTGGGAGGCCCAAGCGTGGGCTGAATATCTCGGAAAATAGTTGTACAAGGTTCGCAAGATCCGGGGGGTGGATGTCCGACTTTTCCACCGGCGTGGCCAGAGGCATGGTGTGCACCAAAAACGAGGAGGGAGACTGCCCCGGTGCTTGGCCCTGCCATTGTCTCACACGAGAGCCCGCGTGCCATTAGATGTAAGACGATCAAAATCCCACATGAGGGGTCCTAAGGTGCGCAGCCAACGAACGCCCAAGATGACCTCAAAACCCCGAAGGTCTACCAAAAAGTCGATCTGTGGATTGGTAGCCGTCCATTGCAAAGGCCATGCGCCGACAAACTCCGGGGAACGGCATCCGCTGGTCGTTTGCCACGACCACCATGACGTGGCTACGAAAAACAAAAGGAAGGCGTAGACTGACGGCCTGTCTTGACGAATGAAGGTGAGGGTGTTGCCCGTATCCATGAGAGTTAAGAGTGGCATCCCCCCGCATCCACATACATCTGAATAGTGCACCCTTCTTGCGGTCCGGCGAGAGCGTGGAGAGAGAGAGAGATGTGGAGTGCCAGAATCGTCATGCCTGTCTTCCTCATCCTCGGATGGATCATCGACTTCCAGCCAAAATAACCGCTTGTACTTGTGGCTGGGGGTGAATGATTCATCACAACTGAAACATAATCCTTTCTCACGGCGTGTGGCGATCTAGGGTCGGGATAGGCGACACCAGAAAGTGGGGCGCGGTGGCTCTTCCCCACTCGGGGGCTTGGGGTCGGAAAAACCTAAGGACGATCGTGGCCCTATGTAATCGCGGCGGGGCGGGGCAGCCGATCAAGCTGTAGGAGGCGCTTACACGCTTGGGCAATGCTCATGGCGGATGTGAGATCTTGTTGTTTTTGAAGCTCCAGATCCCAACGTAATTGTTCGGGTAGCCCGGCTGTGAAGAGTGGAATATGCTGCGAGGGCAACATGGAAGTGGCGAGGGAGAGTAACAATTGAAATTGCTCCGGGTAAGACTCCAGGGAGCCCAATTGTTTGAGGGCGACGAGGTCACCAGGGGGGATTGCCCGGTATCGCCGGTCCAAATCGGAGTGTGCATGCCATCCAGAAGTCCTCCCAAGAGGAGTTGGGGTTTTCCCGCAGGAGTTGAGTAACCCACAATGGGGTCGGTCCTAGGAAGTCGAATGAGGCGATTCCGACGTGATCCTTGTCCGGGGTATGCTAATTGGTGAAAAAAATTCGCAGTGCGTGAGCCAAGGAAGTGGATCATCGTGGCCTTCGTAGATCGGAAAATCCATACAAACGGAACACAGAAAGGAGAATTTGTCCCCTCAAGGAAGAGGCGACTCGACCCGGTTGGTTGTGGGTGAAGCCACGCGGGCTGTTGGTGGTGGAGGCGGGGCGTCTTGTATGACATCCAAACGAGCATTGAGGGCTTCCATCTTGTCGTTTTGGGCGGTGAACATAGACTGGAAAAGATCCATAATTTGGGTCAGCGAGGGTCCACCTTCGGCCATATATGGTGGTTGCAAAGAGGGGACGATCGACGAGGGCAGCAAGCCGGCAGTTGAGCTAGGTAGCGGCAACTGAGTGGACAGGCAGCATGGTGAAACGACGTGGTAGGTGTCGGAGAGTGGAACGCCGGTGTTTGGCTCTAATACCAAGTTATTATGGTATCCCGATCTAGATCTCGTGATAGGACCGGAGAAGGATGAATCCCACCAAGGATCAGCGGAACCCTTCTTGAAACCCGGCGGTGCAATGGTTGGCGATGGAGGCCGGCAATATAGAGGGAAATACGAGAGGGAGAGAGAGATCGAAAGTGAGAGAGAGAGAGGAGAACAAGGGAGGAGGGAATGGCGGATCCGAGCGGCGCATCGAGGCGGGCAGCGACCAGGGTTCGGGGAAAAGACCGTGAGAGAGGGGGTAGAGAGAGAGAGAGAGTTTAGAGAGAGAGAGAGTTGAAGAGAATAATTCTTACTTAATTCCAAACCAAGGGTTCACCCGGTTGATAACCGGTTCACATAGCTTGCCCCCCACTTGGGCTTAGAAACGTGGGAAAATTAAAACAGTCTCGCATAAAATAAAACAGCATTGTCGAAATTAAACATGCACCTGAAATAATAAAACATATGAATACACTCATGCGGTTGTGATCGGTGGTCAACGCTGGTACGTGCGTCCCCAGTGTGGATCCAACTCGCCACACATCATAACAACCCCATCATCCATGGTCCACATTGTCCACCTGCATGCAACATCTATTGAAAGGATGTAGCATACACGACATTGAACGAAATGTCTGTCTCGTATGCCCGCCTAGCAATATACAAGCATGCATCATCTCTAGCTTTTTCTTATACTTTCTATCAATGGTGGTTTGTATCCCTTTGCTACTCTAAGTGCGTTGGACAAATTGATCCACAGGTCTTTTAGTACCTATCCCTATATAAAACTCCTTTTCGTGGCTTCTTCTTTGCCACTATCCACTCCTCTAACAACTACGTCTTCCAAACTGTTTGCAACCATTCAATCTTAGACATTTTGATTGCTTGTGCAGAATTTAAATATCCCTCAATCATCCCTCTAACATCAGATGGTATCGTTGAGCATGACTTAACGTTACCCCTTATCCCCGTCAAATGATGCTTCAAGTAGGTAATTCCACCATTCACAATTTGCTAGCAATATATGCATCACATCTGATTGATGTCATTTGAAATCACCTTCTCACCAAATGCCCAACACAGATCTCTACCTACCAGAGAAGAAGGGCTAGGTACATTGCTAGAACCTTCTGATAAATTCATTCTATATATCAAACAAAAATAGTTATAAAAATTTTGAACAAATTAAAAAAAGTAACACTAGTGATATTTTTATATCTCAATTCTTGCAACATAGGTGTCATCATTCATCTATGATCATTGATCATTCTGATCACCTAAGGCTCAACATTAATTTTGCAACATCCAAAATATTATACGTAGCATCACATGAAAAGACAACAATATATCGACAGTAAAAAAACAAAGATAGGGCACAATGGAGACAAATGATCCATATAGCCGACCCCACTATAGTGGGATAAAGGCTTGAGTGTTGTTGTTATTCTATTATTCCAAATTCCAAAAAACCCTCATATTTTGTCATTGCTACGGTAGAAGCAATGATCCATTATTCATTAAGACATGCTCAATGTAAACTACGATAACAAGCAAGTAGTTTAAATAGGGTATCACAAAAAAATTTCATCATTTGTTGCAAAAATAATGTTGAAACTTAAGTGTATAGCTGAATATTTTTTTACATCATATGTTAATGAAAAACACAAAAAACACAGAGGATGACATCATATATTCGGCAAAATCAACACAATCAAATATGTAGCAAAGACAGATGTAGAGGAAGAGAGAAAGAGACGATCAGGAAGTGAGAAATGGAAGAAGGGGGAATAGAGAGAGAAATAGAGGAAGGAAGAGAGGAAGAGAGTAACAACAACCACAATGCCACAGGCCCACGACACAATCATATATTCGACAAAGACAGAAGTAGAGGAAAAGAGAAAGAGAGGATTGGGAAGGGCGAAATAGAGGAAGAGGGAAGAGAGAAGTAGAAGAATATAGAAAAAGAGGAAGGAAAAGAGTAACAACAGCCGCAATGCCACAATAGCCACAAAAAGATCCAAAAAAAAAATAACGCGACCATACTTAATCCATAATAGCCAGCCAACCATAAATACATTGAAAGGCCGCATAAACCAAGCTAATAACTTAAAACAAACTCACAATGTCGAGGGGATGAGAGGAGTCAAGAGAGCAAGAACTGTGTCGACTGTTGAGAACCAGTGATGAGAAGAAGATGCGACAGACGACATCGTAAAATCACCAGACAACCAAAGAACCAAAGAAGAATCACCAGAGAACCAAAGCCAGGAAAGGAAGAAGATCACAAGAGCATCAAAATCGCAGTGTGGACAGGCCGCATGCGTGAAATGAAGAGACGAACAGTGGTAATGAAATAACAAAGGAGTTAATTTATAAGTTATAACTATTATATAAATTAGAAAGTTATAAATATAAGTACCATTAATTCAAGCGCTAATCCCGCCATTTTCCGCAATATTGGGCCACCATTTGCAGTTTCTCCCAACATGGCGCCCGCCATACAAGAAAACGCCAGAAACGTTAAATGTGACGAAAACGTGTTGATTCCTTCTCAAAAAATGACATGTCGGTCGACAACAAGAAGCTTGGTTTGTTATGATAACGTTATGCTTTTTTAATTATGAATCATATTGTAAAGCATTGTAGCGTCATTCCCCAAAACCACGCGGTTGGAGGAGGATACGCCGCCCCACTTATACAAACAAGATCAAGGAGCACGCTGGGCGGTGCGGGACTAAACCACCCTTTTAAAGAGTCATGACACACACTCGGACACACCGTTCATTCCACGCGGCGTACCCCCCCCCCCCCCCCCCCCGCCACATGGATCCTGCTCTAATACCATGTAAAACATTGTGGCGTCACTCCCCAAAACCGTGCGGTTAGGGGAGGAGTGACCACCCCACTTATACACACAGGACCAAGGAGCACAATAGGTGGTGGGACTAACCCACCCCTTTTAAAGAGTCACGACACAGGTTTGGACATCACCGTCCATTCCACGTGACACTCAACACATATTTTAGGTGTCGTAGTCTTTTAGAGAAGGAAGAGAGGGAAGGGAGATAATTTTCTTACTTATGCATTTCCTAGCCAAGTAGGTTGGTTGAAGTGGAAAGGCACGTCAGAGACCTTATGTGATTGTAAAGTACCATTAAAACTTAAAGACAAGTTTTACCGTACTGCAATTAGACCAGCGATGTTCTACGACTCTGAGTGTTGGGTAGTGAATGGTGTACATGAGCAAAAAATGGGAGTTGCAAAGATGAGAATGCTTAGTTGGATGTGTGAACACATGAGGCTGAATAAAATTAGGAATAAATGTATCAGGGATAAGACAAGAGTGACACCAATTGTAGAGAAGATGCGAGAAACTCAACCAAGATGGTTCAGACATGTACAAAGGAGACCATTAGAGGCACTGTTAGGCGTTGTGAGAGTTTAGTCACAAGGCATGTTAAACGGGGGAGGGGTAGACCAATAAAGACTTGGAATTAACTATAAGAAAAGACATGATGTACTTAGGCATTAGTGAGATTGACTAAAGACATGGCACAATGGCGACAAAGGATCCATATAGCCGACCCCACTATAATAGGTTAAAGGATTGAGTGTTGTTGCATGCATTTACTAGCCCAAGGGCTCTTTAAAAAGACTTACAACCACCTTGCATAATTACAGGATTACCCCAACATAATGAAAGACCATAAAAGACAACATCTAAAACATAACTCATAATTAAAAGGCACAATGGCACCATAATAAACACGACTCACAATAACAACAAGCCAACTCATAATTAAGACGCACGACAATTCTCTAGGTAGGTTTACTCTAATCAGAAGCATGGATAAATGTACCTCCAAAAAATCACCTTCCCATATCCTCAACACATCAAGGAGTTGCCGACCATGTATGGGTATAGAGGTCATATATTCAATACCACTGGCGGAAGAGAGGAGAGCTCAACAGAATGACCTTGTGGGTAGCAAATCAACTCAGGAGAGATATTTGGCACGTGCAGACTTGCCAAGACTCGGACCATATAAAGGTCCCCAACAAATATGCATTCTGATTATGGTTCTCAACAAATAGAGATACAAACTTGACTATGGTCAGATGAATGTGGCACAGGCCATCTCTTTAGAGGTCTTCTCTCTTACACGCACATATCCATGGTCCTATAAATAGCTAAGGAGATGATGAACACCATGATAACGGTTCCTCTCATGGCATTTAGATTCCAACAAGTAACACTACATTGTTCATACCCTCAAGAAGCAACAAGCTCACAAAAAGTCAAGTGTGAGTTCTCGGGTTCTCCTTTGTAAAAGCCATATTTGTGAGATGTTTTAATAAAAGAAGAGAGTTCTCTCCCTACCCTGAACTTTTCTACAACAACATTTGCATGATTGCCCTTTTTGTCTCACTCTTCCATATCTCCCTCCCGTAGTCATTTTACCTCAACTAGTGTCACGCAAGACCTCACAAACAAATTTGGATTCAACAACAATAGATGTCAAAAAACCATTATTAAAGATGCAAGGAAATCAAATCATCGGCCTACTTAAGCAAACGATGACCACGATCATAACAAGGAATCTGTTCTCAAGTATCCTTTAATAAATAACTATTGAAATTTCAAAAAAAAATTGAAAGTATGATAGTAGAAGATAAACACTAACAAAGATTTCTATAAAAACAAGAACTTTATTCTCAACCAAAAAATCTCGAACATACTTTTAGAAGAGCACACGAGGAACAACTAAATCTAACCATCTTAGCAAACTATAAAACAAATATTCGGCACATTACTTCTGCATTTTGCAATCAATTTAACTAAGAATACAGTTTATCCATATTTTGGTTTTCAGAAGAAAAAAAATAGAATGAACTGTGAACCTCGAACAACAATACCTTGATGAGTTCAGACTCTCTCCTTATCGAAGAAGTGCGCCAGCCCACCATGTCTAGATAAAACTAAAGGAAATTTATAATTCGTTTGCTAAAGTAAAATGAAGCTAGCTCCAATTAAAAGTAGGACAAATGAACGAGGATACGATCATATGAAACATTGGCATAGAGAACTCGGTTTTTAAAAGAAGCGAGAGACGATCTGCAATAATAATAATAATAAAGAAGGAAAAGTGAGGATCTAGCTCAGAACCATAAAATGGTATAAAAAAGTGCTCGAAAAAACATTTGATTGCTTGAAAACGTACATAAACTTTAGATCGCTGCTGTCAGATGTCATTCTCAGAAGAAGAGGTGGTTGTTCGGGTTTGCCATCTGTAATAAACAGCTGGTGGCCAGTTTTACCGGTGAGCATGGGAGCCAAAGGAGCTACCAGTTTTTCCAAAAAAGCAAGCCCCAGGAGGAATGGAAGCTTTAAGAAAATAATGGTTAGTACACTATCAATTTATGGTTTCATAAAAGCATTATGAAGAATATTCTTTTAGTTAATATTTAAAAAAAGATGAAATACCAACAATTACGAGAAATGAGTTATAGCGATTGTTGAGATGTTTCGAATCCTAATATATTTGAAAGTTGTTCAGTAGACTCCCTCTCGACATGTACCATAAACGATATACGTTATGGTTCATATGTTTTTCAAGTTTCTTTTTAAATTTTCTGATTTGGGGTATTTTGAGAAACTCACTTGTACTATGGACAGATATATAAACACTAGTAACTGGAAGGCTTGGGGTGACACATGAAAGTGATAGGGAAATGAATCAATCAATATTCACCATGAACAAATGTAATATATATACAAATACAAGATAGGGTGATCCCAACACCCGAGATTACTGTAAGCTAACTCCACCACTCATAATGAACATCGTATATAACCCCCCCCCCCCCCCCCCCACAAACTCACGGGGGATCATACACCGAGAGTTTGGACAACAGATAGACATGTTGGGTCCTCGTCCGCGGCTTTGTCATCAAATCTGCAATCTGTTGCTCAGAAGGAATAAATGAGGGAGCAAGAGTGTCACTACCATGATGTTCGTGTAGGAAGAAAGGATTCACCCCAATATGCTTGGAGAGAATGATTTGTCGGGTTTAAAGTAATTTGAATGGCACCGGTGTTATCACAGTAGAGTGGAGTGAGATCAGGAAAAGAAACATCAAGATTCTCAAGAAGCCAACAGAGACAAATAATATCCTCAGCGGTGGTAGTCATGGCCCAAAGCTCAGCCTCAGTGCTGGAACGAGAAATATCAGTCTGTTTCTTGGATTTCCATGCAATAAGTGAAGAACCCAAGAACAGACAAAAACCAGTGACAGAGCGTCGGCCAACAGGATCACTGGCCCAGTAGCATCTGAATAAGCATGAAGCTGTAGAGAACTACTGCTAAAGAAGAAGAGACCATGAGAAGTCGTCGCCTGGAGAACAACGGAGGAGCCGCAGC
Organism: Platanthera guangdongensis; assembly: GCA_039583875.1. Taxonomy (NCBI): domain Eukaryota; kingdom Viridiplantae; phylum Streptophyta; class Magnoliopsida; order Asparagales; family Orchidaceae; genus Platanthera; species Platanthera guangdongensis. The sequence continues at coordinate 151,059,226 of CM077159.1, read as the reverse complement.
AGGTGACCGTAATGCACAGAGGTGGGCGCACTAACGAACTGGCTCAACATATGAACAACATGGGCAGCGTTGGGTCGAGTAATGGTGAGGTAGACGAGACTCCCAACGAGGTGGCGGTAGCGAGTGAGATCAGAGAGTGGAACCCCATCATCCGGACATAACTGAAGGTGAAGCTCCATAGGGGTGTCCACTGTGCGAGAGTCAGAGAGAGCAGCCCGAGCTAGCAGATCTGATGTGTAACGCTGATGAGAGAGGTGAAAACAATGGTCTGTAGAACTTGCCTCAAGGCCCAAGAAGCATCTCAGTTGTCCAAGGACAGTCATCTGAAACTGCTGCTGAAGGTGATGTTTGACGAAGATCACATGAGAAGGATCATCACCAGTAATGATCATATCATCCAAATAAAGTAACAACAAAGTCCGACCACGAGAGGAGTGCACGAACAGAGCTGGATCATGTGAACTTGGCTGGAAACCAGCGGCTGTAACGTGCAAACCACGGGCAGGGTGCCTGCTTGAGCCCATAAAGAGCTCGCCTCAAACGACAAACAAGGCTTGGAGGATAGGATAGACCGGGAGGAGGAAGCATGTATACTTCCTGCTGAAGATCACCGTGAAGAAAGACATTCTTCGCGTCGAGTTGAGACAGAGACCAATGACAAACAGTTGTAACTGCAATAAGAGTCTGAATCGTAGTCATATGCGCAACTGGAGCAAAGGTTCGTCATAATCTTTCCCCTACTTCTGCTAAAAACCACGAACAACTAGCCGAGTCTTGTACCTCTCCACAGAACCATCAGAGCGATTCTTGACCTTGAAGACTCACTTGCAAGTAATAGGAACCGCATCATGCGAAAGAGAAACAAGATCCCATATACGAGTGTGCTCAAGCACCGCCAACTCAGCAAACATAGCAACCTGTCACTCAGGTATCTGAATAGCCTCACGATAGGAAGTTGGCTTTGAAGTAGTACAAACAGTAGCAGGAAGGGCAGGTAGGTCCAGTGGTAGTGTAGCAAGGCTAAGGCGGTCGGGAGGACGTCGTTCATGAGGTGGGTTGTGACGTGCTGGTGGATCATCCACAGGGCACTCGCTGGAGGAGGCAAACACTGAGTCTGGGGGCACTAGAGACGAGGGAGCGGGAGGAGGACGACGAATGTAGTGATATGGAAGGGGGCGACGAGCGCATCAGAGGGATATGTAGGTGGTGAAGGGGAGGAGTGAGAAGATGACGGAGTAGATTGCGACAATGGAGGAAGAGGTGATGGAGTAGACTGTGGCAAGGGAAGGGGAGGTGGACATACCAGAGGGGAGGATACATGAGGCAGGAAGATCGGAAGAGTGATAAACTGCACATCAGAGGAAGTAACAGATGAGTGTGAGGTCGAGGGAACAGAGGACACGAAGAAAGGGTGAGACTTGTCAAAAGTAACATCACGTGAGATGGGAAGTCGACGTGAAACATGAACATAACATCGATAACCCTTGCGCTCGGTACTGTATCCAAGAAAGGCACAAAGAACGAACTGAGCAGAGAGCTTGGTACGCTCACGTAGAGGGAGAAGAACATAACACCGACAGCCAAAAACACGAAGATGAGTGTAACGTGGGGGGTCTAGAGTACAGACACTTACCAGGATACTGGTCCTGAAGGAAAGTAGAAGGCTACAGGTTAATAAGATAAACAGCGGAGAAAACAACCTCATCCCCAAAATGAGGAGGAACGTGAGAGAAGATAAGAAAGGTGCGGGTTGTCGCAATAATGTGGCGATGTATCCTTTCAGCGGTGTCATTCTGAGCGTGAGCACCGGGGCAGGCAAGCTGAGAGAGAGTGTCGGAAATAGCTATCAGATCTCAAAAAGCATGAGAGAGGTACTCTACCCTGAATTTGAACGGAAAATACGTATGAAAGCAGAGAACTGTGTGCGCACCATAGCAGAAAACGTAATGTAAGTCTGAAAAAACTCAGAGCGAGAATGCATAAAGTACACCCAATTATAGCGAGAATAATCATCAACAAAACTAAATAGTACCGGTGTCCGCCCTTCGATACAAAAGATGCGGGACCCCATACATCAGAGTGAACTAAATTAAAATAATGTTGAGACCTAGACTCATATGAGAGTTATAGCTGTTTACCAAGCTTACAACCCGTGCAAGAGTGAGACCGATCAACAGGGACACGACCAAGGAAGTCATGACTAATGAGAGTCGCAAGACGCGAACCACTAGAATGACCAAGACGATGATGTCACTAAGAGAAGCCCACCGAAGGAAGACAAAGAGTAGAAGTTGTCGGTGACGAGGTAGTGGATGGAAGATGGAGGCGATCAAGGACGTACACCCCGCTACAACGACGACCAGCTCCAAGGAGTGCCCCAGTTAGACGATCTTGCACACTTCATGTAAACTCATTGAACGTAACAAGACAACCGTGGAATGTGAGCTGACTAGCAGATATGAGGTTCATGGATAACTTGAGTATGTATGCAACATCAGAAACATGAAAGTGGTTGGTGTGAAGGAGGCCTTGACTGGTGATGGGTGAATGTTGTCATCTAATACCATGATACTGAGGTCAGAGGAGATGGGCTGACAGGACAAGAGGTGAGTAGCATCATATATCATGTGAAAAAAGGCTCCAAAGTTGAGCAACCAATCAGAGGGAGAGATACCTGCAGGAGCGGAGGCAGCCGACTGAGAGACAGAGGCGTCAGAAGGACGGTGGAAGAGCATAGGCGGATGAGCGAGGCAGTGAAGCATGTTGGGTAAGGGCAGATACAGAGAGATACTGCGTCGGAGTCAAAAAATGAGCGGAAGGTGCACCAGTAGCACGCTTCTGACCGGACTACTGAGCTCATTGAAGCATACGACACGCATATTTGATGTGTCCAAGGCACTGGCAGTAGTGACAGCGGACCAACTGGCAACGAGGAGCACCAGATTGATGAGTAAAGGACGCCAAAGGATAAGAGACAAGGCGGACCGGCGAACTATAACTCGACGAAGGTAGCAGGTTGCAGCAAGAAGCAATGGGATGCAGAGAGTAAAACGAGGTCATCCGAGCTGCAAGATCAGTCAGAAGGGATTCCAGAAGACGACGGAAGAGACTCCAGTGGTGTCGAAACGCGGGAGGGCCTTCGGAAGGCAGGAAAGACGCTGGTGGCCGCTGAAAATCGAACGGAGGAGCCGATGTAAACTCCACAAACTGTTACTGGTGTCGGCTGGATGAGCAAGAGCAATCGGCAGTGTTGGATCTGAACAGCCGGCTGAAAACACCGATTGGATGCATGAGCAATCAACAGTGGCAAAGATCGGCGATAGAGAAGAACTGGATCTGAGCAGCTCCCCTCTTCCAAGTAACGATCTGCAAGAGAACGAAAATCCTGATCGATTCCTTTCTTCTGAAAGGAGACACGGGTGGAAACAAGACGTGGTTTCTCCGATTGTCCTTTCTTCTGATCAAGATCTGCGACTCAGAAGTAGTAACAGGAAGCCTCCTTTCACGAACTGCAGCGGTGTGAGCAGAGTTATAGAACCGACGGGATCAAAAGCACAGATGGGGTCGAGCGGAGGAAGTCTCGATCGACAAAAGCGTATCCGGGGCGGGTCAAGGAGTGGAAAATCCTAAGGGCTCTGATATCATGATAGGGAAATGAATCAATCAATATTCCCTATGAACAAATGCAATATATATACAAGTACAAGATAAGGTGATCCCAACACCCGAGTTGGCTCTAAGCTAACTCTACCACTCATAATGAACATCATATCTAACAGAAAGATCTAGCAAAGTATAGGTCAACTCTAGGAATGTCTATATGAATTATAAAGTATCTGACACATGAGCTTGCAATAAAAGGAATCCACAAATAAGCGACAATAACGATGAGTGAATAGAATTTCAAATGAAATAATAATTATGAATGTGCACGTATAAAAGTTTGAAATAACAAATCCGCAATCGGACAAAGTCCCGGACACCACAAGATATCTTGGCACAAATATTACAAGGTAAAATTCACAAAAAAAGAGACAATTAATACAATATTCAACACCGAAAATTCCACTAATAAGATGAACTCGCAGCGATTACGGGATAAAATGCTTGGAGGTCATGTCGAGTGAATGGTGGACGGAGAGGTGTTGGGGGATTGGTTCTTAATTGTAGAAGTGGCAGGAAGCTATGGAGAGTGAGAAGATTGTTGTAGGAGGATTGGAGGGCCAGGACAACTGCCGTCCAGGGGCAGAGCATTTCAGAGACCAGAATCCGACTCCAGGCTGCCTTTCTGAATGATAACGAGTTTGGGTGTGGATGTTAGGAGGTGGGGAGGGGCTGCACTCGGCCGGAAGGTGTGGAAGAAGCCGGGAAAGGTGAATGGAGCGGGAAAACTGGGGGTTATAGGCTGCAGGAATGGGATGCGATGTGGGATTTCAGTCAGAATTGGACTTGGACGAGGGGGAGGGTGGTATGTGGCTGCTCAGTGGAGGTGTTCGGAGTGATGGGTGATTTCCCTGTTAAGAAGAATAGGGGTGGTATGCTCTAAGTAATGAGGATGGGTGGTTTAAGGAGTTATTTGGGTAATAGGTGAGTAATTAAAAGGCAACTACGGTAGTTAATAAATAGATGGGTGGTTATAGAGTGAATGGAGGTGGTTGTGGTACTTAGGAAGTGATTGTGGTGGTAGTGGCGGAAGGTGTCAGGCAAAAGGTTGAGAGGGGAGTGGTGGTCAAAAATAGAAAAAGGGGAGGAAAAGGTGACCAGCCAAGGTGAGGGAGAGGGGACATTCCTAGGCTTTGCACCTAGGCTCCAACTTGACATCGAATTATCAAAACAAGATATTTCAGTCTCAAACTTCCAGTGCCTCTAAATGACGTTTTATAGTCATATTTATAAAATTCGAACCATGACGAACGGTAATAATGATCCAATTAAGACGGTTTTAAAAATAAGCTTGAAAAACCATAAAAACATAAAAATAAGCTATAACTCTTAGATCGCCAATCTGCACAAAATGAATGAATCTAATCGTCATGTAGACCCTTGTGCGACATTATCCCCAACATAGGGTGTGCCAAACTCATGCCACTTGTCATTAATTCTCTGTAACTCTATTCTCCATAGTGAATATTTGTCATTGCTCATGGACACAGCCCTAATTGGATGAACCATGCAATTTCTAGTATTGTATAATATTTTAAATATATTTATTCTCATATTTATTTTTTTCATCTATCCATAAAAGTAAAATGTAAAATTTTAGGAGAATATACCAGTTAAAATCCCTTAGGGTCCGTTCGGCGAGCATGTATTGGCTTTCGGGAATTGACTTTGAGTTCCAGAAAGCCAATTATGTTGTTCGGCGGACGAGAATTGAGATGGAATTGGCTTTCATACCAAAAGCCATGAGTTTTTGGTTTAGCCTAAAATCTAAAAACCTGAATTCTTACCTATCGACTCAGGTTTTCTGCGGTTTTAGGTATCGCGCAATCCCGTGAAGCCCTCGATCCCATGACGCTCTCGATCCCGTGAAGCCCTGACCTCTTCCCAGTCATCGACCATTCTCTTCCCGCCTCTCTCCATATGTTGATGCTCGGTGCAAGCAACCATTGCGAGAGGCCACGCCACTACTGCGCGGGTACCGCCTCCGACACCAATGCGTTAATGGCGGAGGTTCATCATGATGGAGGAGCAACAACTCTTTTGACGGACGGTGGGTATTCCTTAGTGCTCGCCCTTGACAATCTCGCCCGGGGAAACCTCATCGAACAGGTCTTGTGTTATACTCCCTTACAATTTCCAATTTATTCCTCTTTTCAGTTTTCTTTTATTGTTCTGGTTCATCTCCATCATCGAGACTTCTGTTATTTGAGATCTTGTTTCTCTCTTCATTTTGCATTACTTTGTCATCAAATATTTCCCAATATGTTAAGCTTGCAAAATCATGTTGAATAACTTTGATCATTTTATCTATTTGATGTTTTTTTGCCACATTTCTTCTGTTTATAATGAGATCCTCTTACAATTTGATTTTATCTATTTTATCTATTATATAGATCATGCTTTGAGAAAACTCTAGTTAATGTCTCTATTACGTAGATGTTCATAGTCCAATCCAAGGGACAACGCTTAAATTTTTAAAAAATGTTTTCTAAAAATTACAATTCCAGAAAACCAATTTCTTTGTGCAGTCGAACATCATTTAAGTATCAATATCATTTCTGTTCACTGAATACCTTCTTGCAGTCGAACAACAGAATTGGTTTTCTGCACAAAACCAATTCCTGTAGATATTGATTTTTTGACCAAAGCCAATTCCAGAAAGCCAATACCCGCGCGCCGAACGGACCCTTATTCTTTCTCCTCATATAAATGACAAGTATGATAAAGAAGATCATTTGACTTAATAAGGAAAAATAGTGATAAAAATAGCAAAAATATATTAAAGTTATGGCTAATTCCTTAGAAAATTCACCTGTTTTCTCCCTCTTACCCCAAGATGTGGAGTAGCCAAAGTAATAAAATTAATGGGCTCCAATCCAGCAATTTGACCCAATGAAGAAATTCGTTCGGATTTATCAGGATTTTCATCATCAGAATGGATGGCATCTTTGTGCTGACTAGAATACAGACTACCTGATGAATAGAGTATTGCAATTGCATATCTTGTAAACAATCCGCCCAGTGAATGGGCCAAAAAAGAGATTTTTTTCAAACTTTTTGTTTTCTGAACTACACATAGAACCTATATACAAAAATAAATGAAATGAGCTTTAAAAAATTAACAAACAAAATTTAAAAAATAATGCATATAGAAATAATTGCTTGCCTCCTCTGCCAATCGCCTTCCAGCTCCATCAATTCCAGAAAATGTTTTAATATAAGTATTTGAAGAACTAACTGAAAAATGTCACCACAGAAATTAAGATAAACATTGAGAGCTAAGAAAATTAAATAAAAACAAGAATTAAGCATTTTTAAGAGCTCAATAAAACAATTGAAAAGAAAACATACCATATATTAAAAATTTCTCCCCCAACTGTTTTTTCAGCTCTGCCTTGGCATACGTCCAGTCTTTTGGACTACATAGTAAGAAAGTGTGAATGTGTGACAAAATCGTCATTTTGTACCGGATGTGACAAGCATTAACATATATATATATATATATATATATATATATATATATATCTTTACTACTATAATAGAAGTATGAAGTTCATGAGTTCAAAATTTAATCCACCGTCGATCTCTGGCTTGATAAATCAACTACCGTACGATCTTTTTAACATTAAACAAAAAAAATTATAGGCCTCCTACACCTGCTCTTTGTAAAGGATGAGAGAGAGAGAGAGAAAGAGAGAGAGAGGGGGCATCTTTTTTTATATATAAAAGAAGAGAGAGGGGGAGAGAGAGACCAAGTGTGAGAGAGAGAGAGCAAGAGGGAGAGAGAGAGGCAAGAGGATTAATATAAAAGAAGAGAGAGAACGAGAGGGAGACCAAGTGAGAGAGAGAGCAAGAGGGAGAGAGAGAGGCAAGCGGATTAATATAAAATATGAGAGAAAAAAGAGAGAAGAGAGAGGGATAGAAATTAATTATTGTACGTCAAAACATACATTTTTTTACAAAATAAAAATTGTAATCGCGATTGATATTTTTTTAAGGTCAAAAAACAAAGAAAAAAAGCCAAAAAAAGTTTTTGTAACACGGTGACCTGCTACTGTAGCAACAAAAACTTTGCGTTTATATTAGTATAGATAAATATTCAGAAATACATTAACCTCCATACATTATTTGGTGAAGAATAAAGGAAAAATGTCATCAAGACTAAGTTTGGCACAGAAACAAGGGATATAAAAGTGTTGGACTTTATTGTCTTCCTAATAAAATTAAAAAAACAATTGGGTGGGAAAGCCTAGTGACTCAATAGCTTTAGAGGAGTAAAGAATTACGCCTAATTGGAAACAGTTGAAGCGAGGTGGCGGTTGTTGACCCAATAATAACACATCAGGTGGGTTTAGAAGGCACCGTGAGCAAAGGGTGGATGGGAGATAGATTTATCCCCATAAAAACATCCCAGACAGAGTACTATGACATCACAAAAGGTCTTGGCGTATGCCATATGTCGCTAAGATGACCACAATAATATGATACGGGTGGCATGCAAGATGGGCAGCTCAACACCTATCATTGAAGTCACTTCTCCAGAAAAGAGTCTAAGTGCACATAGGAAGTGACGGGAGATCACATGCCCGCAACCAGATAAATGAATTTGCACAAAGTGGAAACTCTAGTGATGAGGTAGAATAAATAAGATGAAGTGATCGCATGCAATAAATAAATAAATCGACCTCCATCCTAACATCTACATTAATACCTAAAAATGAATTCGTTGGTGAGGTCAATATCCCTACCACTAAGAATCAAGTTTAGCGCAGCAAGTTCCAAGATGCTCCTACTGAGGACCCTTAAGAGCCCCGGAGTCTGCTTGCAGAGAGTCCAAATGAAGAAACTCTACATGCAAGAGACTTCACCATAACTCCAACTGAGTTCGAGTTTGTTGGAGGGACATACCACAAGGGAACTAGCCACATTCCATTATGAAATACAAGACCCCCGTTAAAGGAGCAACCAGGTGCATGTATGCAATACAATGAAACACATAAACACGTGGAGAAGGTAGTGTGCACATAGGTGATTGCAATAGTGAAGTGCTCCGCATGAATGAAGAAGTGATCCACATGAGTGAAGTGCTCCGCATGAACCAAATGACAACTTTTGCGCAAGATAGTATTGACACTATCAAGCATATGAGAGGTGGCCAAACCAAAACTAAAGATTGAGTTCTGCACAAGAAGAAAGGTGACACGAAGCGAATCTATAGGTGGCGGGAAAATCGGAGATCTAACCCTACATGCTATGCAAAAGTCCGTCGGTGAGATCACAATTGGATAATAAATAAAATCATCTCATGCAAATAATTTAAAAGCAAGACAGAATAATTTATTTGGGAAAAGCAAGCTTAGACTTTCCTCCCCGTGGAGGGTAAAAGCTAGAGCGCACGACGAATAAAGTCCTACAAATCACAATATTTATCTAACAAACTACTACCATACGAGATATCCAAGTCAATATGATGTCCAATCCGATAAATAAATACTGAAAAATATTAATCCAATACAACAATACTCACTAAATAGTGGCCTGACCAAGACAATGAAGATTCCGGAGCCGGATGCGTGGATCGGCGATCGAGAGTGGAACCGGCGGCGTGGAAATAATGGAGGTGGTTGTCCTCGGCGGCGGAAGATGAAAAATGGACCGGAAATGGATAGATCCGGCCACGTAGGTGGAGATCCGGGCGGGGGTGGGTAGATCCGATGATGTAGTAACGGATCGGGGTTAGGGAGTGTTGGACGGGTGGTAGAAATAGTGGATCGGGGGCTGAAATTTCCAGATCCACGAAGGGGAGGAGTGGTGGAGGGGGTGGAGTTGGAGCAGGGAGGCCGGCAACTTGACAGGAGGCCCGCGGGTGGTGCGGTTGGAGGAGGGGAGGCCAGAGGGAGTCCAAGGAGGAGGCTAGTTGGGTTGTTGGGCTGTGAAACAGCCGGCGTCTGTTTAGGGTTGAAGGTGGCAGGTCGGCGGGGGATTGAGAAGGGGCTGAAGGAACTGTATACGGAGGGGAAAAAACTATAGTCTAGGAATAGTGAATTTCATTTTTGCACAGTGACAGTGAATAGAGACAAAGGATTTCTGGATAGCAAACCGTGGCTGGTTTTGGAGGCTGTAGGTGGGCTGCGGGAGGGTGTTGGGAGGGGGAAAAGAGGGTCAGGGTTAGGGGATACCTTGAGGAAGATGGGAACCTAGGAGTTGTCACCTAAGATTACACGGAGTCGGCACCGTGGCGTAATCGCTGGAATCCGAGATTTCTTTTTATCAAATTACGCATGTCTTCAACCATCCCACAAAACATCTATTTATAATAAAAGGAGGATTGTGGCATCCCACCATCGCTGGCTATGATTTGCCGAAGGTGGGGTCACCTAAATACATCAAAATAAAATGCAAAATAGTGAAATGATATATCAAATCGATTCGCAACGCGAATCCGAACACATCTGCGGAGTCCGATCGTCGATCCGGGCACGCCATATATGGAAAGTCGTCAAATCAGCCCCGAATGGGCCCAAAACTCCTCATCCACTGCAAGTGCTCGTCTATGCTCCGCATCAAAAAGTCTGACGCGAGCGATGTTGTGAGCATTTTTTAACATGGCCATCACACAGTAGAGAAATTTATAGTATGGACTTTTTTAGGGCTGTGGACTTGTGCCATTTGTTATTCTATTTAGAGGTATGCACTAGTCAATTCCAAAATATTGTCACCAGCTTTCTACTTTAATTTAGTAGGGTAAAGATCTTTAATATTTAATCACACGTGCCTAACAAAATGAGTCAGGTATGTTGTGTTCTTGCTGTGCGTGGTGGCTACTGTTTAATACCTAGGTTAATTTGAGGTAGCTGGTATTCAGCAACAATGTAGTGACCAAGAGAGACGTTGTGATAGCTTGTCAGTAGAATAACGAAATGTGTTATCTTTCACTACTATATGGGGAAACTTGGCTTTGGTGCAACATTCAAAATTGTCATAAATAGTCTTTTTCCTTTTACTCTAATGACTTAACATATACTATAATATATGTCAAAACAATAAAATATAATATTCATTTATGCAATTACACCGTATCCTCAAATTAAAAGTAATGATGAAAATTCATAAAAGAGAAAATGTTTTTAGTAGAGCTCCTAAACCTACTATAGTAGGCTATCATTATACATGTCAATGGTCTTTTCGAGAAATGCTATCAATAGACATGTCAGCGGTATTTTCGAGAAGCTACCATTAGATCCATTAACCTCATCAACTTCATTAAAGTTGATTTAAGATGAATGATAATGTATACATTAAAGTAAATAATTGATAGTGTGTATATTTCTCTTCTCCAAGAATGTGTTTTGTCCTCTCTGGAAGCAAAGAACGTCCGATTCTCCAAAGATGATCTCAAACCACAAACTTAGTAGTTCGAATTAATGCAAATTGATGCAGGACCTGCCCAAATAACATCCTTTGGAGGAGCCTCTTATTAGGTTACATCTGTTGATGACTCCACACATAAGATAAAGGTTTATGTTACGAGTCTTATAATATCGTCGGAGAAGAGGTCGGAGGTGGAGGAGATGGCGGTGGTGGGGGATACAACGGAGCCCTTAATCGCGGCTGCCTAAGCGAGGTTGCTCATTGGAGAAGAGAGCCACCAATATCTCACAACAAAAGGACAAGGAAAACTAGACTTCATTTCATATCCCCAAACATACAATGCTCATGCCTTTATATAGGCTACAATATGACGCTTACAATTCCTAATCTCTCACCAAAATATGATAATAATAATAATAATAATAATAATAATAAAGATAAAAGGGCTCGGTGCTCGAGACCTGTAACTACTCATAGCAACCCATAACACATAACAACCCATACATAATACATGATCTGTAACAGATGAATGATAATATATACATTAAAGTAAATAATTGATAGTGTGTATATTTCTCTTCTCCAAGAATGTGTTTCGTCCTCTCTGGAAGCAAAGAACGTCTGATTCTCCAAAGATGATCTCAAACCACAAACTTAGTAGTTCGAATTAATGCAAATTGATGCAGGACCTGCCCAAATAACATCCTTTGGAGGAGCCTCTTATTAGGTTACATCTGTTGATGACTCCACACATAAGATAAAGGTTTATGTTACGAGTCTTATAATATCGCCGGAGAAGAGGTCGGAGGTGGAGGAGATGGCGGTGGTGGGGGATACAACGGAGCCCTTAATCGCGGCTGCCTAAGCGAGGTTGCTCATTGGAGAAGAGAGCCACCAATATCTCACAACAAAAGGACAAGGAAAACTAGACTTCATTTCATATCCCCAAACATACAATGCTCATGCCTTTATATAGACTACAATATGACGCTTACAATTCCTAATCTCTCACCAAAATATGATAATAATAATAAAGATAAAAGGGCTCGGTGCTCGAGACCTGTAACTACTCATAGCAACCCATAACACATAACAACCCATACATAATACATGATCTGTAACATCCTTAGTTGTTAAGGCACGTGCCTAGGCGCGCCTGAGGCGCCGGGCACACCGGGCGCAGCCGCCGCGCCTCAGCACGACTGAGGCAGGCGATGTGCCCCAGGCGCGCCTCAGGCGCCCCCAGGCGCGCACCTTACAGGCTCCTAGGCGGGCCAAAAGCGCGCCTGAGACTTTCAAGATGTTTTTCTAAAAAAAATTTGAGATGAGCAAGAACAAGATCTTAGACACACCCGAGGCACCCCTAGGCGCACTTGGGCGCCCAATTCGCTGAAATTGAGGGAATTGGGCGCCCAATTCGCTGAAATTGAGGGAATTGGGCGCCCAATTCGCTGAAATTGAGGGAATTGGGCGCCCAATTCGCTGAAATTGAGGGAATTGGGCGCCCAATTCGCTGAAATTGAGGGAATTGGGCGCCCAATTCGCTGAAATTGAGCGAATTGGGCGCCCAATTCGCTGAAATTGAGCGAATTGGGCGCCCAATTCGCTGAAATTGTGCGAATTGGGCGCCCAATTCGCTGAAATTGTGCGAATTGGGCGCCCAATTCGCTGAAATTGTGCGAATTGGGCGCCCAATTCGCTGAAATTGTGCGAATTGGGCGCCCAATTCGCTCAATTTCAGCGAATTGGGCGCCCAAAACTTTGAGATGGGCAAGAACAAGATCTTAGACACACCCGAGGCAACCCTAGGCGCACTTGGGCGCCCAATTCGCTGAAATTGAGCGAATTGGGCGCCTGAATAGCGAATTGGGCTCCCAATTCGGGCGCCCAATTTGCTGAAATTGAGCGAATTGGCGCCCAATTCGCTCAATTTCAGCGAATTGGGCGCCCAAGTGCGCCTAGGGTTGCCTCGGGTGTGTCTAAGATCTTGTTCTTGCCCATCTCAAAGTTTTGGGCGCCCACTTCGCTGAAATTGAGCGAATTGAGCGCCCAAGTGCGTCTAGGTGTGCCTCAAATGCGTCTAAGATCATGTTTTTGCCTATCGCAAATTTTTTTAAAAAAACACCTTGAAAGGCCCAGGCGCGCCTTTGGCATGCCTGGGAGCCTGTAAGGTGAAGCGCCCGGGCGCACCTGAGGCGCGCCTGGGGCACATCGCCCACCTCAGCCATGCTGATGGCGCGGCGGGCTGCGCCCAGTGCGCCTGGCGCCTCAGGTGCGCGTCTTGGCAACTAAGCTCCCTGCGCAACGAGGGTCCAGGGAAGGGTCCCACCACATAAATAAAAAAAATATAATGAGGAGTCTTGTTTGAAGAAATGGAAAAAATAAAGTGGGAAATTGTTATGCTCACATATTCGTCAAAAACGGACATCCCTCATCTACACCACGGATGCTCGCATATGGAAGACGCCATGATATATTCACGGTGGAATATAATAGTATTAATTAATAATATTATATTATATTAATTATATTAATTATCATATGTATTGTATTATGGCGGAGAATGACATACGTGTTGGGGAGCTTTTGGATACTAAAGTTATGGACTCTCTCTAGATCTCTTCCTCTCCCTTGTAACTCTTGTTTCTACCTCCCATGTATCTCTTAATTATTATGAACGTTAATAGATGTTTTGTTAAAGTAAACATCAAGGAATCTTGTTCGTAACAATTGGTCTGACATGCCACCTTCTGGCCGCAGTTTTCGTCACCGGAATCTCACCAACGATCCCTTCGGCCATCGCTTGAAAGTTGAAACCCCTCCTCTCCGACCATGTCCTCCACCACCATCTTTGTCTATGCGCGCCTTGATAGGCAAACCGCTGCGCTCTCCAAACTCCTCACCATGGCGCACCTTCTCGAAGCCAAAATCAATCAATTTAGCGAACTCCGTCCAATTCACTGCAGCAATAACTCCATTTATTTTGATGCCCTTGTCGTCGCCGACCACATGCTCTTTCGTCATCACCCCTACCACTGGAGAACCTCCTGCTCCTACACCAACGCATGAAACAACATTGTGCAGTCCACCCAGACAAGCAACCCGTACACTTCTGCACTCTTCTGCGCTCAGCATCGCCAACCCACCGGTATCCCGTCTGCTTATAGACTCATCCATTCCCTGTTGGACGTTCCGCCTGCCCTGTCATTTCCTCTCTGCCGCCCTGCTCCAGGACCACCTCACTGCAGCCCCTCAAGCCCCACCACCACAGCTTCGTTGCCATCTCTGCCACTTTCGGCAACAAAAACTCATGCTTGTGGGCGTTCTTGTTGCTTCCCCAGCCGCACGCTCTCGATCCTCCGTCCACTGGAGTCACGCAAGCTTCGTTCCTTCTGTGACGGCAACACCTCCAAATTTTGGGTTTCCTTCCCCTCTCTCCACAACAACACTCCATCTCCTTTTTCCATATCGAGCTCCACATCCGCACTCCACGACAAAAGCCTCGATCCACTCCTCCCACAACCTTCTGCATTTGCAAGAATCACTTCCTACCAGTGGGCCCTACAACAACTCTCTAATTTCACTCCACCGGGGCTGCACAATAACCCCATCCATCCCTCTGCATCCTCGACCACCACTAAACGCCCTTCCTGCCCCTTGTTATTTCCCCTTGCATACTCTAACTTCCACGTATTTTTAACCCACTTTAGCATTCACCCCCACACCCTTCTCCCCACATACTTATGTGGTAGCTCACGTACATGACACATGGCAGCCCTTTCCTTTTTCTTTCCGTTTTCTCCACTCATCTAACTCCATTAGCTGCCAAAACCACCCTTTTTCCTCTAACAACAGCCAAAATCACTCATTTTCCCTCTTGTCTTGTCAAATCTGTCTTTTCCTATTTTTTATTTTTTTACAAACATGAGCAACCTTTTCCCTTCCCTCCTACATCCTCATCAGATCTCCTTGAGCCCCACATTAGCATCCCCCATTTCCCCACCATATACTCTCACCCACATATGCTTCTCCTACCCAATTTCACCCTCCCCATCCCCATGTGCACCCCGAATTTACCTTCTCCACCTGCTACACTTGTCCTTCCCACCCAACACACCACCAACCATCATACATGACCTACCTTTTAATCACTTTTTCCTCCATGAACAGATGGTCATTTCTACCATATGTGTGCCTCTCATCCCACTCATGCTAGCAGCCGCCATTATTCAGCTCCCAAGCACTATTGGTGGCTTGACCATGAGGGCAAGGTGGCATCTACTTCATTTTCTCGTATATTGTACGCCATCAAGATTTTTAAAGACCCGGACAAAAAAATAAAGTTTGACCTTGGAGGTAAGCAGTGACAGAACAAGGATTTTGAAGTCGCACGGACAAAATAAATTTCAACATATATATCATTAATGAAAATCTTAAATTTGTGTGCTATTTCTGCAACGTAAAATCACAAGCAATTTAAGCAATAAAGTAATTTAAGCATGGAATTGTACATTATAGTTATATCTAAAAGTCAAAAAATACCTTCTACCACAAAGTTTGCACTCCTGAATATAAAACTTTGGAGACTTGAATATGTGGCCTTTATTACAAAAGAATAGTATTCTTTATAAAATAATAGCTTTCTTTGCAAGCAAAAGAACAATCTTAAGATATCTAAAACCAATTGAGTTATATAAACACAATATATATTTAGAAATTGTTGAGAGAGCTCAAATCTTGTATGTATTGCTTGTGTATGTAAATACAAGGAGAGAATACAAATATATAGGAAGAGGAAGAGAGAAGAAAATCCTATACAAGATGTGGGACTAAAGGAGGAGAGAAGATAAAACAATAAATGGGCCCAAATAATGGGCCTTTTACATGGGCTATTTTAACACTCCCCCGCAAGCTGGAGCGTACAAATCGTATGCGCCAAGCTTGGACAAGCACTGATATAATAATGTCTTGGAAAGAGCCTTTGTGAAGACATCTGCAACTTGTTCCGATCCTGTGACATGCTTTAAGTCAAGCTTCTTCATTTGAACCTTTTCCGGATGAAGTGACAATCGACCTCAATATGCTTCGTCCTTTCGTGAAAGACCGGGTTCTTTGCGATGTGTATGGCGGCTTGACTATCACAAAGGAGAAGAGCCGGTGATAGTAATTTTACACCCAGATCAGTAAGAAGACTCTCAAGCCATGTTAATTCTGATACAACCGATGTCATTGCCTGGTACTCTGCCTCAGCTGAAGAGCGAGCAACGACCGCTTGTTTCTTACTTCGCCAAGTTACAAGATGTCCTCCAAGGTAAATGCAAAAACCACTCGTAGATCGCCGGTCATCGAGAGAGCCAGCGTAGTCGGCATCCGAATATGCCACCAATGTTGGAGCAGAAGAGGAGGTCCTGTACACAAGTCCCTGACCAGGAGCGGTTTTCAGATACCTGAGAATTCGTTCCACTGCTTGAAGATGAGATTTTCGAGGAGAGTGCATGTATCTGCTGACAAGACCAACAGCAAAGGAGATATCCGGTCTGGTAACCGTGAGATATATCAGTTTTCCAACAAGACGTCGATAATATTCAGGATTCTGAAGAAGAAGATCGAAGTCAGAGGCCTGGGCACACAGTTTGTGGTTCACATCCATAGGAGTATCACTGGGCTTGCAGCCAGACAGACCCGCATCATGAAGAAGGTCAAGACAATATTTTCGTTGAGAGAGAGTGAGCCCATCTGGCCTTCTGGCAATCTCAAGGCCCAAAAAATAGCGAAGGGGTCCCAAATCCTTGGTCTGGAAGACTGAGTTTAGATGGACTTTGACTGTCTGTATCCCTTGAGAGTCATCTCCAGTAATGATAATATCATCGACGTAAACTAACAGAATAACCGTTCCGGTTGAGTGGTGACGAGTAAAGAGCGAGAAGTCGGCCGAGCTCCGAGTGAAGCCAATCGCACGGAGGACCTTGCTGAATTTTTCAAACCATGCCCGCGGAGATTGTTTGAGACCATATAGAGCCTTTTTAAGATGGCAGACCTGAGACTCCCCCGTGGTCTCAAACCCGGGCGGTTGCTGCATGTAGACAGTTTCCTGGAGGTCCCCATTCAAGAAGGCATTCTTGATATCCAGCTGAAAGAGAGGCCACCGACGATGGACAACAACAGAGATGAGGACACGAACACTATTAAGCTTTGCCACCGGAGAGAACGTTTCCTCATAATCGAGCCCCTCCTGTTGAGTGAAACCGCGAGCCACAAGACGGGCCTTTAGACGGTCAATTGTCCCATCGGCAGCATGTTTGATGACAAAGACTCATTTGCACCCAACTGGTTTGTGGCCCGGTGGAAGGGGAACAACAGACCAGATCTGGTTAGACCAGAGAGCAGACATTTCTTCCTCCATGGCTGCTCGCCAGCCGGGATGTTGAAGCGCCTCCTACACAGAATTAGGAATAGCAACCGAAGAGAGAGAAGTAGCCAATGTGCGTAAATGGGGAGAGAGGCGATGAAGAGAGACGGAGTTGGCCAGCGGATGAGCAGTGGAAGGTGATACATGATCAGTCGGATGCGGAGTATCCATGGTAGAGACCGACGACAAAGGGGCAACAGAAGGGGTAGAGCGACGAGTGTAGACACGGATAACTGGTGGTTTGGAGGGAACGGCAGACGGTGGAGAGGGAATGACAGGCAGTGGAGGAGTGGCAGGAATGACCGGGCGGGGAATGGATGGAGGTGTAGGTGGGCGATGGTCAGGTAAGGGAGCCGAAAAGAATGGTTGATACTCGCGGAAAGTGACATCAGCAGAAACGGAGATCTTGCGTGTAGCAGGAGAATAACAGACATACCCCTTTTGGGTGCGAGAATAACCAACAAAGATATGCTTGGCGGCCCGGGGATCTAACTTATCCGATGAAGGCCCCAAACGGTGGACATAACATAGGCTACCAAACACACGAGGTGGGAGAGGAAAGGCTGTAGCGGAGGGAAAAAGGATGCTGAACGGAGTAGCGTAGTTGAGAATAGAGGAAGGGAGACGATTGATGAGAAAGCAGGCGGTCGAGACCGCAAAATTCCAATACGGTTTGGGGACATGCATTTGAAGCATGAGGGAACGGGCAACATCGAGTAAGTGGCGATTCTTGCGTTCGGCAACACCGTTTTGTTGCGGCGTGTAAGCGCAGGAAGTTTGATGGAGAATCCCAAACTCGGAACATAAAGCAGTAAATTCGTGACTAGTGTACTCACGAGCATTGTCAGTGCGTAGGATTTTGATGGTCTTGTGGAATTGCGTACGGGTTTCGAGGACAAATGCCCAAAAGACACGAGTAAGCTCGGAGTGATCACGAAGTAAGTATAGCCAGGTAGTGCGAGAGTGATCATCAATAAACGTGATAAAATACCGGAAACCGGAAATACTAGAAATTTTAAATGGTCCCCAAATATCCGAATGGACTAAATCAAAAGGAGCAGCGCTCCGAGTACAATGCGAAGAAAAAGATGAACGAGGCTGCTTGCCGAGGATGCAGGAATCACACTGGAAGGGGGTAAGAGAGACATCCGGGAGAGCCCGCCGGAGGACCGGTAGAGGAGCATGCCCAAGACGACAATGCCAATCTGTGGAGGAAATGGAGGAGAGGATGGTGGGAGAGTCGTCGAGAAGGTAGAACCCATTCCGCAGCCGGCCTTTACCAATGGTAGTCTGCGTCCGCCAATCCTGTATAACAAAAGAAGAGGAAGTGAATATAACAGAACAATCCAAATCAGTAGTAAGCCGTCCAACAGAAAGTAAATTGAACGGAGAACTCGGGACGTGAAGAGCCGAGCGAAGGGAGATGGAGGAGGTGAGAGGAAGATCTGCCGAGCCGGAGACGGGAACAGTGGCTCCATTGGCCACAGTAATAGACTGTGGATAAGGGGAATTCAGGTACTGGGCAGGGCGATGTGGAGTAATGTGATGAGTAGCGCCAGAATCCACAATCCAGCCCAAGCCGGTGGAGAGACAAGCGGTACCTGTGTTGGAGACGGAGGCAACAGAGGCAGATGGGGGGTGGAGCAAGCCCTGGAGATGCTGGAGCTGAAGACGGACACTTTCAAGATCAGGAGGACCAGCATCGGTAGCAACAGAAGCCGCCGGGCGAGGAGGATAGCCAACTTTCTTGTAACAGGTTGCCTCGAGATGACCGTCTTTGCCACAGAAGGAACACTTTGGCCGACCCCGGCCACCACGACCACGGCCGCGAGAGCCTGAACGACCCCCCCCCCCGAGTAGGAGGAGGAGGGAAGGGTAGAAGCGGAGGTGCCTGCTGAAGAAGGGCCGGAGGAGCCGTAGTATCTGGAGGAGGTGGTACTCAGAGAATCATGGAGCACACATCAAAAAAGGATGGTGTGCTAGAGGACGCCAGGACCTGAGCACGAATGCTCTGAAGGTGAGGGGGAAGACGGTCCATAAGGATGGCAGTACAGGCGGCTTCCTTCTGAGCGCGCTGAGCAAGAGCATCATTGGTAAACGGCTGATGCTGGATTCAGGCTTCAGCAAGAGTCTTCGCACGAGCAACAAAGGAGGACATATCGGAAGCCCCTCCAGCGTCCAGAGTAAAGAGGTCAGTGAGGATGTCGTAGAGATGCTGGAGGCTGTCCCGGCCAGAATATAAGGAGTGTAGCTCAGTCCACATATCTTTGGCAGTCTCATGATACATAGCCATTTGATATGGTTCACCATCCAAAGAATTCAAGATCCAGGTCTGAACACGACCATCATTGCGGAGCCAGTCATCGGTAGGAGGGGTGGGTGGAGCCTGAGTAAGGTGAGGGAGAAGACCATGGCCTGAAGAACCCGTCGAACTGAATGGACCCAAGGAATGAAGTTCTTCTTTCCAGAAAGAGAAATGGTAGTGATGCGCAGCTCGTCACGAAGTTCTATAGGGTAAGCCGCGCGGTCAGTTGGACAGGCCGGGCAGTCAGCAGGCGGGCTGGCCGTCGAGCTAGAAGAGTTATCGGAAGATCCCATAAGGCAGACCGCAGCGAATAGAGGATAAGCCGCCGGCAAGAAAGACTAAGGAAGACCACGACCAGAGTGCGGATAGGAAGCAGTCCGCACGGTCAAGTCGGACACCAGCGAGTAGTCAGGTCGCGACCAAAGGGCAGAAACAAATGAGAGACTACCCCGGTCTAGGTGAAGCCGGCAGCGGTCAGAAAAACAGCCCGGGCGGGTTGACAGAAAACCCGGAAAGAGGAGAGAGGCCGCGAGTAGGAACTCGAGCGGCTAGAGAAGAGAGGCCGCGAGGAGGAACTCGAGCGGCTAGAAAAGAGAGGCCGCGAGTAGGAACTCGAGCGGCTAGAGAAGAGAGGCCGCGAGTAGGAACTCGAGCGGCTAGAAAAGAGAGGCCGGCAACGGACAGAAGGCAAGGCCGCAACGGTCTGAAGGCGAGGCCGCAGCGGTCTGAAGGCGAGGCCGCAGCGGTCCGAAGGCGAGGCCGCAGCGGTCTGAAGGCGAAGGCCGCAGCGGTCTGAAGGCGAAGCCGTAGCGGAGCTGGCAGCGGACAGAAGTAGAGATCCCGCAGCGGTTTGAAGAAAGGTGGGCCCCACGAAGCAGAGAGAGAGGGTGGCTATAAGAAGCCTGAAGAGGGTGGAACCACGGAGAGGGAGAGGAGAAGCGGATGCAAAGTTGCAAACCGCAGAGTCAGGGGCGGACAGAAGACCGGAGCGGGTAGGCTACCAGTCCGCAAGAGAGAAAGCAGCGGGTAGGAGGGAATAGAGACCGGGCGGGCTTGGCGGTTAGAAAAAAACAAGCAGCAGAAGACAGTAACCTGGCTCTGATACCATGTTGAGAGAGTTCAAATCTTGTATGTATTGCTTGTGTATGTAAATACAAGGAGAGAATACAAATATATAGGAAGAGGAAGAGAGAAGAAAATCCTATACAAGATGTGGGACTAAAGGAGGAGAGAAGATAAAACAATAAATGGGCTCAATAATGGGCCTTTTACATGGGCTATTTTAACAGAAATAAATCATCTCCAATTCCTCTCACCAAGGAGTAGTCCATCGTTTGCCTCTCTTAAATCTTATCTCTCTTCCTTTCATATGGCTGATTATATTTTCTACTTCTCATCTTTGGTGGACTTCTAAACAAGCCTTCCAACTTCAATCTATCAAGTAATTCATATGGAAAGTAAACTTTATCAACTCATAAGCCCCTAGCACCAAGAAGAGTGATCTAGATTCAGAACACGACTCTTAAAATGCTTCACTAATGGAAAAAATCCCAATCCAAAAGTTTGCAACACGTCATTAAAAACCATTCGTCACACATACAATACGAAATCATGGCCTAAGATGTTAAGCAAAGTTTAATCAAAAATACTGCAAATTAACTATAAACTAGTAACACTAAAATATTTTTCAAACCGAGCATCTTTGGAAGCTCTTTCATGTTCAAAATCTACAATAGTAGGGAAAATATGAAGACAAATAAAATAAAATGTTTACCAAAGTTCTTGTCCATGTGAGTTGTGAACTGGTTAATTGCTAGAGGAACCTTTAAACGTTGTAAGGATTCTCCTCTGCCTTTGAATTCTCAAACGTTGCTCTGAACTCACAATCAGTCCATCAAATGAAGCATGGAAATCGGAAGTCTCGCCAGCAGAAATCGAAGAAGCTCATGTGAATAGGGGCGGAGCCGCTGAGGACGAAATGAGGAATCAGAATCCTCGTGCCCACACCGCCAAAAATGAAGGAGAAACGAGAAAACCCCGCACAGTGGCGCACAAAGAAAAGAGGAAAGCTTGATAGGGGAATGTCCTCGTCTCCTGTCACCATAGTCGTCGCCCTCATCGCTCGTCTCCACAGTCGCCGCCCTCGTCGATCTCGTCTACACCGTCAGAAATCGGAAGGAATTAGGAAATTGGAGCGGCCGAGCGGGTAGCGCGCAGAGAATAGGAAGAAAAAAGAAGCCCTAGACACTAATATGTGGAAAAGACGGTCGGGCACGTGCCCGACCGTGTCGTAATGTAGTTTTGCCCATGGGGGCAAGGTCGATTTTCAAGCGCGGTATAGTCTTATGCTTACATATACATCAGAACGGACATCCCTCATTTGCACCACGGAAGCTCGCATATGGAAGCCTCCATGATATACTCATGGTGGAATATAATAATATTAATGAATTAGTTAATAATATTATTATTGTTAGAAAAGCCCATGTAAATGGCCCATTATTGGGCCCATGTTCTATTTTATTTCCTTCTTCTCCTATTAGTCCCACATCATTGTATAGGATTTCTTCTCTCTTTTTCTCTCCTATATATTTGTATTCTCTCCTTGTTTTTTGATACATAAGCAATACATACAAGTTTTGAGCTCACTCAACAATTATATTAAATTATATTATATTAGTTATATTAATTATCATGTGTGTTGTAATATGACCTCTCTCATCTATAAAAGGGGGAATGGTGTAAGTGTTGGGGAGCTTTTGGATATTGTAGTATTGTACTCTCGCTCTAATCTCTCTCTCTCTAGATCTCTTCCTCTCCCTTGGAACTCTCCTTTCTACCACCCATGCATTTTTTTATTACAATGAATGTTAATGGATCTTTGGTTAAACTGCACATCAAGGAATCTTGTTCGTAATAGAAATGAAATAAGAACTATAATCAAATGCTTGAGATCTTACTATGGTGGAGAGCATGATGGAAAAGCATCCCGAGAGTGTGTGGAAAATGATATGCACATGGAGAAGAATATTCTAGGTATATTATAGTGGAATGGAATAGCCGAGTAAATGAAAATACACTAAATTGAATACCCTGACATGCGATCACGCGATGGTTTGCCCCAGAAGTTTTGGGCAAATGTTGTGAAAACTTACTTTTTCAAACAACAACGGATCCTAATTCATCTATCTTATACATTGTCAGAAGCAGCGGGGATGCAAAGATATAAGTCAATCTTTCTTAAAGATATTTGGTTGTCTCACTTACGTGCATGTTGATGATGTTGACAAACATTATCTAGATGCTAAAACTACAAAGTGCTTCTTCAGTGGATATGGAGATGATTTCAACACCGCTTTTAGGAATCAACAAGAAAAGACATTCGTAATAAAATTGTAATCTTTAAATAGTTTGTGATGCAACGATAAATTTGTCGGGGAGCAGATTGAGTTAGAAGAAATATCCAAGAATGCATTCACGCAGGTACCAACTCAAGAGATTCCTCAGAATGATGAGATTCAGCTAGAACTAAATAAACCAATGGTGTGACAAGCGATCTCAAAAACTCTTCGTGTTAACTCATGGACACACTCTCCTTTACATTAATTACTGATTACTGATGCTTGTGTGAGTATTTTCATGAAGTGCATGTAATGATCCCCTCAACTGGGATCTAGCTATAAAAGAGAAGATAAACTCCTTAAATAGAAATGACGCCTGGTCATTGACTAAGCTAATCAAGGACAAAGGAGTAATAGAAAACAGATCAAGAAGAAACATAATGACGACGGAAGGTACAAAACAAAACTTGTACTTAAAGAGTTTCAACAAAAGTATGGTATCGATTTCTATGAACTTCTCTCTCAAGTTGTGATTTGATGTTGTTGAAAAAAGGAAACAATGTAAGCAACAATATTAGAAATTTGATAGCCTGTGCATCAAATTAGTGACTCTGCAGATCACTGTTATTACATAAAAAGTGTTGGTCTATTCACGCATGCAATGGACTGTACCAGACTCGATATAATTCATGCAATGACAGTTGTGAGCCAATATATGCTAATGTCGATCAAGACAGGTTGAGAAGCAGTAAAATAAATATTATGATATGGGCAAGTAAGAGCTGGAATATTATGGGGGTGCCAGACCTTGTTGTATTTAGAATCCACCCAACAGTACTCGCAAAATGAAAAGACTTTTTTTTCTTTTATTTTATTTTTCATTAACCTTATACAGGATCATAGAGCACTATTTATACGTGCCCATTAAACGACAAAGCAACTAATACATAGAGTCTTTATGATACATGCTTAGCTACATATTACAAATAACGGCAGTTTATATTTATTTCAGCTCCTGCTAGGTCGTCGTTGATGAGAGCGGCTTTGGATATCGTCCACTGCGGTCTTTTGTCACCTCTTACACGATCTTCCTTTTCCCTTTCATATATTGCATTTCCCCCTCATTAGCACCAAACTATTATACAAATCATCAAAAGATAGTGGAGAAGAAGATGAAGACATAATCTTTTTAGAGGATGAGTAGCTAGGTGATTAATAGATTACTTAAATTTTAACATACTTTAATTCCTTTATTTAAATTATACATTAATAAATGTTTTTTCTGATTACTTTAGTGTATATTATGCGTACGAAAATGAATAAAGCAATATGATAAGCTGCAAATCCATGTACGTTGATCAATGTTACATTTCCTCTATGGCTTCATGTATGGATATTCATGTTTTTTTTTTGTATTAATGGTCTATTATATAATTCCTATATGAATATCTACGTTTATGTTATATTGAACATCTATTATAGATTCATAATACATTTTCCATATGTGCTAATATGGAATAGTAGATGTTTTTATATATAATTGGTATTTAATCAATAATAATTAACCATTTATTTATTTTTTGTGCTTCACCTGCCTCAAGCGTGCGCACGCGCCTAGGCTGCAGGACCTTTGTGCGTCTGGGTGCGACTTGCGCCTTTGAAAACATAGCGTCAAACTTAGTGACGCGGCCTCTGTTCGATGATGTTGAAGATGTTGTCATTTCAGGATGTCGTATCTAGCATTCAAAGCAAAATCGACCAGTTGGTGACATTGGGACACTTCAGGGTTCCGCCTCCACCATCACGACCACCGGCCATTCCACTGCATGCTATGCAGGCCCCTCTCTCACCGGCGCCTACTCCACAGGATCCACCGTTGGCGCCATGACCGCCCTTACTACAGCTGGACCCTGCAAGTCGTCTCCCGACGCAGCTTCCACTCCAACAAGCACACAACCTTTTTTGTCGGTCCTGTCACTGTCGGCCCATTCGAACTGCCTTCTGACGTAGCTGCCAAAGCCGGCCATTTCGTCGTCTGTTATGTCGGCCCCTGACCTACCGGCCCTGTCGGTCATCTTTCTGCCTCTTTTGTCGGCCCCCGCCATGCCACCTCACCACATCGTCTATCGGCCCCAGCTCCGCCGGCCCATGATTTATTGGTCCCGTCGACCGCCATGCCATTGTTGCCTCGCGCCGCCCCGCCGGCCATGGTTCTCCCGACAGCCATACCGCCGGTTTTTGCCGCCGGTCCCGCCGATCCCCTTCCACATGCCGTTCCCTCAACCTCCCTATCACTTCTACTTTTTTTTTGTTCCGTCGGGCTAGCCGGTCACATTCCTTCCACTGTGACACACTACCAGGCGTTGTTCTGGCGTGAAATCAAGAAACCGGATGAGTCAATCATCCTACTGAAGTTCGAGCTTGAGGACAAGCCCGATTTTAAGGACAGGTGGAGTGTTATGGACCTCATGTCGTTGGTTATCTAGTATTAGGAGTCTTATAATATGGAATCACATTGCTTTGAGTCTTTATTGTATGAGTCTAGTCGTATTTAGTCATATATGAGTATTTTTGATCTTTTAATATTTCCATGTTTTTATATTTTTATGCAGCTTGATGTAATTACGGGATTACCCCCGGGGGGTTGTTATATATATGCCTTTAGTCTAATATGAAGAATTAATCAATGAATGAATGAATGAAACTTTTCCTCCTCTCTCTATAATTCCTCTGCCACTTTCTTTAACTCACTTCTTCCCTCTAGGGTTTTCTCTTCCCTCAGCTTCTTCTCCTTCAAGTTGTAGGGTTTAAACTCCCTTGTATTTACTTTGCGCACATCCCCAACGAAATCCCCCAAAAAGCCCATAACAAATTACTTCTTGCAATGTTTATTCACTTCATTCACATTTAAACTCAAGGTCACTCGCGCTTAAAAAAGTCAGACACTTGCTTCAAATTAATTTGTTTCTTGCATAGTCATAACTGCATGATTTTAATCTCTTATTACTGTTTTCAATCGGATATAGGAATGTATACATCATCCTAGGGTTAGATATGAATTACTTCCCCGACACCGCACCAAGGGTTGCATTGTTAGATTCCACTTTCACAGCCAACCATATGTCAGGCAGCTTCTAAAGAGCAAAGATTAGATGATATAAGCATGCTCCATAACCGTAAATATACTTTATAAAGCTGAAATTCACAACCACGGTCCCAAAATAGATCACATGTTAGAATGAAGTATTTTATTTCACAAACTTTACAAAGGAAAATTACCTCGCAAGTATACCATGCACAAGGACAAGGAGATGATCAGGTCCATGTTTGAGTGCAGACAAGTTATGAGGCGTTGTAGTTCCTCCCTGACTTGTACCCATTGTTTGATACCAAAAACTTACATTATAGCTAATGGTGCCCAAACCTTCAAAGAGAGTTCTATCATCAAAAAAAGTTAGGAGCAGATGTTATATGAGACATATTACTCAATCTAATAATAATTAAAATAACTAATAGATAGAAAAAACAATAGAAAATAAAGAAAATATAATGTAGAAAAAATCCACATAGGATACCGTAACAGCTGAAGATGTCAAAATTGGACTGTGTAGATATTAAAGTGCTTTAGCCACCTCCCGGGAATAGTTCCGCCGTCGAACACTCTATAAAGAGAATGTGGCAGTAGAATATTGTGCATGGGGACACCATACCCCTAAAGCTAGTAAGTGAGAGTTCCCCTCATAATAAGTGAATATCTTAAATAATGACGGAAGAAGCTAGTATGTTAACACTCCCTCAAACTTAAGCGGATGCAGAGTATATCAACTTGAGTTTGGAGGTCCCATTGATAGAAATGATTGAATAAGCAGTGAGTATACCTTGCCAGTTGAGAAGAGGCGGTTCAGAAAAATAAAAAGAGAAAGGTTTAGACGCTTGAGGGTAGGCTGAATATTTGGAGAGCCTGAATGAATGAAAAAGTACCAGAGAGGATCGGTAAACTAAGGTCCCGTTTGGGAGGGCTTTTCACCTCCTTTTTGTTTTCTGGAAAAAAATAACTGCACTCTCGTAACTGTTAGAAAAGTCTACAGGTGGCAAACGCTACTGCGCAAAAAGGCTTTTAATGGTCTGTTGGAAAAATCGGAAGCCTCCTCCAGTCGACTTTTCTACCGCTGCGGTCGAAAATATTTCTCCTCCGCTCCCGAGTCATAGTTCTCCCCCAGCGATTTTCCGCGCTTCGACAGGTATGAAACCATCTCCTTCTCCGTTGAATCAACTCCACCTTCAGTTCCAAATCCTCACTTTTATAAAATGATAAAGCTCTTGTGGGCTCACATGAAACTCCCTCTTCTCTCCCAGTTTCTTCTTCCGATCTACATTCAGTTTTGATTTTTTTATGCGTTCATTTCTCTTTTTAGCGTCCGTTTCTCTTTTTAGCGTTCGTTTCTCTTTTCTGGACAATTGAAGAGGATTGTCGATGGGTGATAGGGTTTACTATTTACCATCCAAAGTTCCAATTGAATTCAGAGGGTTTTATTTTACTGCTTTCATTAACAAAATTTTGGAAAACAAGAAGTGAGGGAAAATTGTTTACTCCTGCTTGAAAAGATCATTCCCACTTGACAGATTATTTCGGTTTTTTGTGTGGCTTCTATTGTAAAGGAAGAAAGCTCCAGTTTTGCTATCAAAATATTTTTTTTGTGTCTTCTCCTTCTCCCGATCAAGGGCTTGATGATTCATATCTTTGGTGCCTGCATATTTTTTTTCAAATCTCTAATATTTTTTCACAAATTCCAGTAATCGTCAACACATTTGTCTTGAGCCAAATTGTAGAAATAGAATGTACATATTTAAGAGTAATTGGCCTGGAGGAGAGAAAACATGAAGTGAAAATTTCTTCCACACAAAAGTTTGCATTACCAAAACCATTCCAAGTCAAAACAGTATAAAATATTAGTGTAGCAAGTGCAGTACAACAACAAACAACAACACTCAATCCTTTATCCCACTATAGTGGGGTCGGCTATATGGATCATTTGTCTCCATTGTGCCCTATTTTGTGTCATAATCTCAATAATGTCTGAGTACATCATGTCTTTCCTTATAGTTTCATTCCAAATCATTACTGGTCTACCCCTCCCTCCTTTAACATGCCTAGTGACTAGACTCTCACAACGCCTAACAGGTGCCTCTAATGGTCTCCTTTATACGTGTCGAAACCATCTTAATCGAGCTTCTCGCATCTTCTCTGTAATTGGTGTTACTCTTGTCTTATCCCTGATACATTCATTCCTAATTCTATCCAGTCTCGTGTGTCCACACATCAACCTAAGCATTCCCATCTACGCAACTCCCATTTTTTGCTCATGTACACAATCCACTGCCCAACACTCAAAACCATAGAGCAACGCTGGTCTAATCGCAGTACGGTAGAACTTGCCCTTAAGTTTTAATGGTACTTTACGATCACACAAGATCCCTGACGCGCATCTCCACTTCAACCAACCAGCTTGAATTCTATGTGTCACATCTTTATCAATACCTCCGTTTTTTTGAACTATCGATCCAAGATATTTAAAACATTCACTACAGGAAATATCTTGATCACCCAACTTAATAACGAAGTCATCTGTCCTTCTTGCACTGCTAAATTTAAGCTTCTATATACTCCGTCTTTGCCCTGCTCAACCAAAACCCTTCTTTTCTAAAGTGTCGTCAAGATTCAAGTTTTGCGTTTACACCCTCGCGCATCTCATCGACCAAAAAGATATCATCCGCAAATAACAAACACCAAGGTATTGCTTGTTGGATATGTCTGGTGAGCTCATCTAAGATAAGAGCTTAAAGTTGAACCTTGATGTAAGCCAACAATGATAGGGAATTTATGCATTAATCCTCCAGATGTCCTCACCCTTGTCACTGAATTTGTATGCATATCTTTGATTATGTCAATGTATGATACATTTATATCTTTCTTTTCTAAGACTCTCCATAAGATCTTTCTTGGAACTCTATCGTAAGACTTCTCAAGGTCGATACACAGAATATGCAAATCTTGTTTTCTTTCTTTATAGTTGTCAATGAGTCTCCTCAAGAGATGTGTAGCTTCCAAGGTCGACCGCCCTAGCATGAATCCAAATTGATTATCTGATATGTTAGTTTCCCGTCTTATACTTTTTTTTTACTTGTTCCCATAATTTCATTGTAGGACTCATCAATTTAATTTTTCTGTAATTAACACAATTTTGCATATCTCTTTTGTTCTTATACAAAACTATCAAGATACTTTCTTTCCATTGGTTTGACATTCTCTTTAACTTCAGTATTTTATTGAAAAAACATATAAGCCACAATTTTTTTTCATTCCCTAAACATTTTCATTCTTCGATGAAAATATCATCTGGTCTCACCGCTTTTTCATTTTTCATCTTTTTAGAGCATCATTTATCCTCTGATAATTGAATTTTATGATAAAACTATTGGAAAAGCCCATGTAAAAGGCCCATTTAGTGGCCCTCTTTCTTTGTTTTTCTTTCTCCTCATTCTTTAGTCCCACATATTGTATATGATTTATTCGTCTCTCCTCTCTCCTATATATTTGTATTCTCTCCATGTAATTACATACTTGAGTAATACATACAAGCTTTGGGCTCTCTCAACATGGTATCAGAGGCAGGTTCCCTCTAGCTGCGGTCTTCCCTTGTCTTCAAACCGCCCAGCTCGCCCAGCCCGCCCAGCTCGCCTTCCCTGCGGCCTGCCTTTTTCTGTTCGCTCCGATCTCCTGCGGACTGCCTTTCTGTCCGCTCCGATCTCCTGCGGACTGCCCCTCTGCATCCGCCTCTCTTCTCTCTTCTCTCCGTGGTTCCACCCTCCTCAGGCTTCTTATAGCCATCCTCTGCTCTGACTCGTGGGGCCCACCTCTTCTATCCGCTACGGGCTTTCCTTCCTGTCCGCTGCACGCTCTTCTTCTGTCCGCTCGAGCCTCTTTGCTCGCGGACTGCTCCTCTCTACTCCCTATCCGTAGTCTCTTGCAGACTGCTCCTGTCCGCTGCGGGCTCTCCTCTTGTCCGTTGCGCGCTCCTCTTCTCGCTGCGTGGATTCTTCATCCTCGCGGTCTCTTCTTCAGTCCGCCACGGGTTTGCAGCGGCCTGCCCCTGTCCGCTGCGGTCTGCCCCGGTCCGCTGCGATCTGCTTCAGACCGCTGGTTCTGCTCCAGACCGCTGCGATCTCTGCCTTCTACTTCCACCCGCTGCGGCCTCTCTCTGCTCGCGGCTTGCCTCTTCCCGCTGCGTCTTCTCCCTGTCCGCCTCTGCCGCGGTCTGCTCCTGACCGCCGCGACCTCATCCAGTCCGCTGCGACCTCATCCAGTCCGCCGCGCCCTCATCCAGTTCGCCGCGACCTCATCCAGTTCGCCGCGGCCTCCTCTAGCCCGCTGCTTGCCGCTGTTCGCCGCGACCTCATCCAGTCCGCTGGTTCTGCCCGCCTCTTCTCCTCCCAGTCGCCATGTCCTCCAGCGACTCCACTACCGCTCACCCCCCGGCAGACCACGTGGTTCTTCCTCTCGAACTCCGCGATGAGCTTCGGATTACTACTCTTTCCCTCTCTGGCAAGTCCAACTTCATCCCCTGGGTTCACTCCGTCCGAAGGGTCCTACAAGCCAAGGGTCTTGCGCGTCACCTTACGCAGGGCTCACCGACTCCTCCTACTGATGATTGGCTCCGACATGACGGTCGCGTCCAGACCTGGATCCTGAACTCGGTGGAGGGTGAGCCGTACCAGATGATCATGTATCATGAGACCGCCAAAGCCATGTGGGATGAACTTCATTCTTTGTACTCGGGCAAGGACAGCCTTCAGCACCTTTTTGACATCATCACTGATCTTCAAGCTTTGGATGTTGGCAAAGCTCTGCACATGACCTCCTTCGTGGCCCGTGCTAAAACTCTAACGGAGGTCTGGATTCAGCACCAGCCCGCGACTACTGATCTCGCTGCTCAACGCGCCCAGAAGGAGGCTGTTTGTATTGCTATGATTATGGCTCGCGTCCCGCCGCACCTTCACAGTATCCGGGCTCAGGTTCTGGCTTCCCCCACTACCCCTTCCTTCTCCGATGTCTGCTCTATGTTACTTCGCGTACCACCTCCACCGGAGGCACCTGCACCACCCTCGCCGGCCCTTCTTCAGCAGGCCCTTCCTCCTTTACTTCCCCCACCATCTTTTCCTCGGGGTGGACGTACGGGCTCCCGTGGGCGGGGCCGTGGTGGCCGCGGACGGCCCAAGTGCACCTACTGCGGCCGGGATGGCCATACTGAAGCGGTCTGTCACAAGAAACATGGCTACCCTCCTCGCCCGCCTACTGCTGCTGTTACCGATAGCTCTCTTCCGACTGGTACGGATCTTGAGGCTCTTCGCCTTCAGCTACAACAACTTCAGGGGCTCCTCCACCCTCCCTCTGCTTCCCTTGCCTCCACCTCCCCTGCAGGTATTGTCTCCACCTCCACTACAGGTACTGCCTGTCTTTCCTCCGGATCTCGCTGGATCCTGGACTCGGGAGCCACCCACCACATCACTTCCATGCAGCCGCCCCGGTTCTCTGATGCTCCTCATCCCCAGTCTATTACTGTGGCCAATGGTGCGCTTGTTCCGGTCTCCGGATGTGCTGATCTCTTCCTCCATCCCTCTCTCTCTCTCTTCGTTCTGTTCTTTATGTGCCGGCCTCCCCATTTAATTTACTCTCTGTTGGTCGTATTACTACTGATATGAATTGCTATATCACCTTCACCTCTTCTGGTTTTTTGATACAGGATCAGCAGACGCGGATTACCATTGGTACGGGTCGACTACAGAACGGGCTCTACCTCCTCGATGTCTCTCCCACATCACTTTCCTCTGTTTCCTCTACTGATTGGCATTGTCGGCTTGGGCATGCCCCTCTACCTATCCTCCAGAAGGCGCTTCCTGACATCTCTCTTTCTTGCTTTTTAAATGTGATTCCTGTATTCTTGGCAAACAGCCTCGTGCTTCTTATCCCGCACATTGTACTCGAAGCTCTGCTCCTTTTGATCTAATCCATTCTGATATTTGGGGACCATACAAAGTTTCTAGCATCTCTGGTTATCGTTATTTTATAACCTTTATTGACGATTACTCTCGCACCACCTGGTTGTATCTACTACATGATCGCTCCGAGCTTCCTCTTGTTTTTCAGGCTTTTGTGTTAGAAACTCGTACACAATTTTCTACCGTCATTAAAACTTTCCGCTATGATAATGCCCGAGAATACACTAGCCACGAGTTTGCCACTCTATGCGCAACTTCGGTATTGTTCATCAGACCTCTTGTCCATACACTCCGCAACAAAACGGGGTCGCCGAACGCAAGAACCGCCACTTGCTTGATGTTGCTCGCTCCCTCATGCTTCACATGCACGTTCCCAAAGTATTCTGGAACTTTGTGGTTTCCACCGCGTGTTTTCTTATCAACCGTCTCCCATCTCCGGTTCTCCAGAACGCTACCCCCTTCAGCCTTCTTTTTCCCTCCACACCCGCCTTCCCTCTCACACCCCGGGTTTTTGGTTGTACTTGCTTTGTCCATAACCTGGGCCCCACTCTTGACAAACTGGATCCCCGTGCGGACAAACACATTTTCGTCGGCTACTCCCGCACCCAAAAGGGTTATGTTTGCTACTCCCCGGTCACCCGGAAGGCCTCCGTATCTACTGATGTTACTTTCCGGGAGGATCAACCCTTCTTCCCTCCTCCTTTGCCACCACTTCCTCCACCACCTCCTCCACCACCCTCCCTCCCACGGCCGGTGATCCCCGTCCACTCCCCTCCCACCATCCCTCCGCCTTCTCCCAACATTGACCCTCCTCGACCGCTCGTTATTCGGGTCTATACTCGTCGCCCTCTTCCTCCCGTTGCTCCTATGCAGTCGGCTTCGACCTCGGCTTCTCCGTGTTCTGCTGCTCCGGTGCCGGCCTCTACAGCTCATCCGATGGCGAACTATGTTTCTCTCCATCGTCTCTCTCCACCTCTTCAGACCTTGGCTACTTCACTATCCTCGGTCTCTATTCCTACTTCTGTACAAGACGCTCTACAATATCCTGGGTGGCGTGCTGCCATGGAAGAAGAGATGGCTGCTCTGTGGGCGAACCAGACTTGGACCTTGGTGCCCCTTCCTCCCGGCCAGAAACCTGTTGGGTGCAAATGGGTCTTTGTCATCAAACATGCTCCTGATGGGACCATTGATAGACTCAAAGCTCGTTTGGTTGCTCGTGGCTTCACCCAGCAACAAGGGCTCGACTATGACGAGACTTTCTCTCCGGTCGCTAAGCTCAACACAGTCCGAATTCTCATTTCTGTTGCTGTCCATCGTCAATGGCCCTTATTTCAACTCGACGTCAAGAACGCTTTCCTGAATGGCGACCTTCAGGAAACGGTTTATATGCAACAACCTCCCGGGTTTGAGACCACGAGGGAGTCACGGGTTTGTCACCTTCTCAAATCACTATATGGTCTCAAACAATCCCCTCGGGCATGGTTCGACAAGTTCAGCAAAGCTCTCCGGGCAATTGGCTTCACTCGAAGCTCGGCTGACTTCTCATTGTTCACTCGCTACCGGGCAACGGGTACGGTTCTCATATTGGTATATGTCGACGACATCATTATTACTGGAAGTGACTTGGACAGCATACAGGCCGTTAAGCTACATCTGAGCTCCTTCTTCCAAACTAAAGATCTGGGACATCTTCGGTACTTCCTCGGTCTGGAAGTGGCTAGACGGTCAGATGGTCCGGTTCTCTCTCAGCGAAAATATTGTCTGGATCTTCTTCATGATGCGGGCTACTCTGGCTGCAAACCTATTAACACTCCCATGGATGCAAATCACAAACTTTGTGCTCAGGGCTCGGATTCTGATTTTCTTCTACAAAATCCAGAATATTACCGTCGTCTAGTTGGGAAACTTATCTACCTAACAGTTACAAGACCTGATATATCCTTCGCTGTGGGACTCGTTAGTCGCTATATGCATTCTCCTCGAAGCTCTCATCTCCAGGCTGTGGAACGCATTCTCAGATATCTTAAGACTGCTCCTGGCCAAGGACTTGTATACAAAACCTCATCTTCCATTCCTACACTAGTGACATACTCTGATGCCGACTACGCTGGCTCCCTAGACGATCGACGATCTACTAGCGGTTTTTGCACCTATTTTGGAGGACATCTGATTACTTGGCGAAGCAAGAAACAAGCAGTGGTTGCTCGATCATCAGCAGAGGCAGAATATCGGGCAATGGCTGCTGTGGTCTCTGAACTCACATGGATTGAGAGTCTCCTTACCGACCTTGGAGTTAAACTATCTTCACCAGCTCTCCTCCTATGTGACAGTCAAGCTGTCATACATATTGCTAAGAACCCGGTCTTTCACGAAAGAATGAAGCATATTGAGGTAGATTGTCATTTCATCCGAGAGAAAGTCCACATGAAGAAGATCGAGCTCAAGCATGTTCCGGGTACTGAACAAGTCGCTGACATCCTCACCAAAGCTCTACCTAGTACCCTCTTCTATCAGTGCCTATCCAAGCTTGGCGCATACGACTTGTACGCTCCAGCTTGCGGGGGAGTATTGGAAAAGCTCATGTAAAAGGCCCATTTAGTGGCCCTCTTTCTTTGTTTTTCTTTCTCCTCCTTCTTTAGTCTCACATCTTGTATAGGATTTATTCTTCTCTCCTCTCTCCTATATATTTGTATTCGCTCCATGTAATTACATACTTGAGTAATACATACAAGCTTTGGGCTCTCTCAACAAAAAACGTTATGTTATTATACTACTCTGATTTACTTAAATTTTTCAAGTTCAATTCGTTGTGTTTTGTTTCATTATAGAGTTGATAAAAATATCTTTTTCATTACTCTTTAATATTCGCATCATCCGTTAAAACTGTATCTATTTCATCCTTTATGCATTTTACTTGGCTTAAAACTTTTGTCTTCCTTTTTCTAGCTCGAGCAATTTTATATATGTCACGCTCTCAATCCTTGATATCAAGTCACTTATAAAAATTTTTATAAGCTTGATTTCTTGTTTTACTTACTGCATGTTTAGCTTTTTTTGGCGACTTTATATCTGACTAAGTTTTCATCATTCCTACAAGCATAAAGTGATTTATAACTGATCCTCTTTGCCCACACTTTATCTTGCACTTCATATTTCCACCATAAAGATTCTTTATTTGCGGGTGCACGACCTTTTGATACTCCAAGTATGTTTTTTCAGTTGTCCTTAAATGTGTAGACATAACTTCTCATGAGACACTAGCATCAACATAAGCATCATCAACTGGTTGTTTTATAACTGTTGTCATAAAAACAACATATTTTTCCATCTTCAAGTTCCATCACCGAATTTTTAACAATTTTTTGTTCGTCTTAAATTTATTATATTTAATTTGTACGTCTAACACTACTAACTTATGTTGAGTTATCAAACTTTCTCCTGGTATGACTTTGCAATCATTACAAATCATCTTATCTATTTTGCGAGTCATAAAATAATCAATTTGTGACTTATTTGGTGCACTTTTAAACGTAATTAAATATTTTTCTCTCTTTATGAAAAACGTATTTGTCATAATTATCTAGTGTACTACGACAATGTCTAAAATGCTTCGGCCTTCTTTATTTCTTTCTCCATAACTAAATCCTTCATGAACGGCTATATAATTTACATTTTCCTTTCTTATATGTCTATTTAAATCTCCTCCTATAAAAATCTTCTATTTGTGAGATTTTCTTTACTAAATCATCTAAATCTTCCCAAAACTGTATTTTAATAGCTTCACTTAACACGTATTTGCGGCGCCTAAACACAGATCACATTAATAGTTTCTTTTTCTATGACTAATTTAAGAGCTATGATTATATCACATTTTCTACTTACCCCAACAACTTCATCTCTCCAAGTAGTATCCACAATAATACCGACTTCATTGCTTGTTTTATTTTTTTTGTACCATAATTTAAAACCTGAATTATCTAAAAAATTAATTTTCTCACCCACCCATCTAGTCTCTTATAGACATAAAATATTTATCTTTTTCATAATCATTGTATCGACTACTTCCATTGTTTTTCATGTTAGCGTACCCATATTCCAACTTTCAAACCTAAGTCGGTCACAATTCATACGACAAATTTCCCTAGGACGTCTAATATGAAAAGACTTTTGTCTATTTAACACTACACCTAAGTCATTTTGGAGGTGTAGCAGTCCTTGCCAAGACGTTGTATTCGAAACATACGACGAGTACTCTTGTATATTTAACACTACACTCCAAGTCCTGAAAATATGTGGTCCTTGCCAAGACACCACATTGGGATCATGCGACGTGTTACTTCAGGAGAACAACCTAGTTTTTGCATAATTTTTCAAATGATCCATATTCATAAAGGTGTACCAAGTGCAGTGATAGTTAAAAATTATTATTTTCTTATGTTCAATTCTGCATAATGGGTAAACATAGAAAAAGTGGAATCTCTACAACTTGGAAAATGAACGATGTGATGTTGTTTTGTGAATTATGCATAAAAGAAATTGAGTTGGGGGACATACCAACAACGCATTTCAGAAAAGATGGATGAAATAATATGATGAATAATTTTTGCGAACTGTTAGAGAATACTAGGAAAAATGATGTATTGGTCCATTAACATGACCTAAGTAGGATTTAGTGTTTAGTCTCATATTGTTTGTATAGTTGAGTCTTCCTCTCCTCTCTCCTATATATTTGTACTCATACTTGTATTTTTGTATTCAAAAAGTATATACAAGGTTTGAACCACTTTTTTACATGGTATCAGATGGAACGGTCCGGCCTGTTTTTTTCTAACCGCTCAGTCTTCCGGTTAACCGAGCGGCATGTGGGTCTGCTTAACCGTATATTGCTTCTGCGGCTTCATCTTTCTAACCTAAGTCGGTCACAATTCATATGACAAACTTCCCTAGGACGTCTAATATGAAAGGACTTTTGTCTATTTAACACTACACCTAAGTCCTTTTGGAGGTGTAGCAGTCCTTGCCAAGACGTTGTATTTGGAACATACGACGAGTACTTTTGCATATTTAACACTACACCCAAGTCTTGAAGATGAGTGGTCCTTGCCAAGACGCCGCATTGGGACCATGCGACGTGTTCCTTCAGAAGAACAACCTAGCTTTTGCATAATTTCTCAAATGATCCATATTCATAAAGGTGTAGCAAGTGCAGTGATAGTTAAAAATTATTTTTTTCTTATGTTCAATTCTTCATAATGGGTAAACATAGCAAAAGTGAAATCTCTGCAACTTGGAAAATGAACGATGTGATGTTGTTTTGTGAATTATGCATAAAAGAGATTGAGTTAGGGGACAGACCAACAACGCATATCAGAAAAGATGAATGAAATAATCTGATGAATATTTTTTGCGAACAGTTAGAGAATACTCGGAAAAATGATGTATTGGCACATTAATATGGCTCATGTAGGATTTAGTGTTTAGTCTCACATTGTTTGTATAGCTGAGACTTCCTCTCCTCTCTCCTATATATTTGTACTCATACTTGTATTTTTGTATTCAAGAACTATATACAAGGTTTGAACCACTTTTCTACATGGTATCAGAGGGAACGGTCCGACCTATTTTTTCTAATCGTCCAGTTCTCTGGTTAACCGGGCGGCCTGTGGGTTTGCTTAACCGCATTGCTTCTGCGGCTTCATCTTTCTAATCACATCTTTTCTCTCTCTCTCGT
The DNA here is from genome assembly GCA_039583875.1 of Platanthera guangdongensis. NCBI lineage: Eukaryota > Viridiplantae > Streptophyta > Magnoliopsida > Asparagales > Orchidaceae > Platanthera > Platanthera guangdongensis. The sequence goes on along the minus strand of CM077159.1, from coordinate 151,021,349 downwards.
GGATCCACCTATTCTCTTTTCTACTCTCCTTTTTTGTCTTCCTCTCTCTGATCAGTGGACCCCACTCTCGTGTGGTTAGATTTTTTAATCCGCTCGGGGCTGCTTCCCCTCCTCTCTGCGACTTCCCATCTTTCTGCGGCTAGATCTAACCGTCTGGCCTATTCGCGACGACCTACTCCTATCCGTTGCGACATGTTTTCTGGCAACTTGCTCCTATCCGCTGCGACCATTTTTGTCCGCTGCGACCCGTCCTTTCGCGGCGACCTACTCTGCTCGGTCTTATCGATGCAGTAGTCTTTCCTGCTGCGGCCTCGTTTCTTGTCGCGCGGTCTCCTTGTCGCACAGACCTCTTGTCGCAAGGAGACTTATCGCTCTTATCGCAAGGACTCTTTCACGCTGCGACCTCGTGTCTTGTTGCGCGGTCTCCTTGTCGTGCAAACTTCTTCTGCGGGGCCTTCTTGCCGACCGGTCTGCCTTGTCGCTCTTCTCTTGTCGTCTGTCTTGCCGCTTCGTGCTTCTCTGCTCGACTTGGTTGTTCGCGCGGACTGTCTACGGCTTCTCGTGGACTTTACTGCTCTTGTTGCGATCTGCTTCTAACCGCACAGTCTAGTGTCTGTTCGCCGGCTTCGTCTCCTGGTTGTCGTCCACCCAGGATTCTTGCTGATGTACCTCTAACCGTTGCGGGCTTCTTTTAACCGCTGCAACCTCATGGCATCCGAAAATTCTAATGCCTCCTCTGTTTTACCCGATCGTGTTGCGGCCCCAGTCTCCGAGCTTCGCGATGAACTCCTCCTAATTACTACTATGTCTCTCAGTGGGAAGCGGAATTTTGTGGAATGGGTACACTGAGTACGTCGCATCCTGCAGACGAAAGGCCTTCTTCATCACCTGACTCGGGTCACTCCGACCGCTCCCACCGATGAGTGGCTTCGGGATTATGGTTAGATACAATCTTGGCTCCTCAATTCCATGGACACTGAGCCTTATCAAATGACTATGTATCATGACACGACAAAGACCATGTGGGAGGAGCTCCATTCGTTTTACTCTGAGCAGAATAGTTTGCAACACTTACTCGACATTATCTCGGATCTTCAGAACCTTGATCCCGAGAATCCTGGTGATATAATCTCCTTTGTTGCTAAAGCCAAGACCCTGGTTGAGGCCTGGATCCAATATCAGCTTCCCGCTACAGATCTGACCACTCAACGGGCCCAGAAAGAAGCAGTCAGAATTGCGATGATGATGTCTCGGGTTCCCTCTCACCTGCACAGTGTTCGGACCAGGATTCTTTCATCTACTACCACCTCATCTTTGTCTGATGTGTGCTCTATGCTCCCAAAGGTTACCCTGCCCCAGGATGCTCTTGTTACTCTCTCCCCAGCTCTTCTCCAACACTCTACCCCTGCTCCGCCTGCTCGAGGGTCCTCAACGCCGTGGGGGCCGCTACACGTCTCGGGGACGTGGTCGGCCTGGAAATCTCAGTTTAAGTGCACCTATTGTGGACGAGATGGCCATCCTATCACAAACATGGTCTGCCTCCGCATCTTGCTACTCCTGCTATAGCTGATCCTCCCGCTGCTCCTACCCCAGACTCTGCTGCTTCTGCTCAGGCAGACATTGATGATCTACGCACTCAGCTCCAGCACCTGCAAGGGGTGATATCTCGCTCGTCTGGCTCCGTCGCATATATTTCCAATGAAGGTATATCTTATCTCTCACAAGCTTCTCACTAGATTGTGGACTCACGTGCCACACATCATATTATGTCACAACGTCCTCCGCAATATTCGGTGACTGCTCACCCCGAATTCATCACTGTGGCAAATGGTGATACCACCCCCGTTTCTGGTGCTGCTGATATACCCCTCACACCCACTCTTTCTTCATGTTCCCGGTTCGACATTTAACTTACTCTTTGTTAGCTGCCTCACACAAGACCTTAATTGTTGTGTTTACTTTCTCACCTTCTACCGTTGTTGTGCAGGATCGGAAAACGCAGAATATCATTGGTATTTGGTAAAGGACAGCTGTCAAATGGGCACTACCTCCTTGATGCCCCTCTTTCTGCTCTCTCTGTTATCTCTATTACTGATTGACATCGCCGTCTTGGGCATGCTCCCCTCCAGATTCTCAAGAAGGCTCTTCTGGATGTCTCATTGCATGAGTTTTCTTGTGATTGTGTATCTTTGGCAAACAACATCGTGTTTCTTTTCATCCTACTTGTACACGGAGTGATATTTCATTATAATTAGTGCATTCAGATATTTTGGATTCTTATAAAACCCCTAGTATGTTTGACTATCGTTATTTTGTCACCTTTATTGATGATTATTCACGCTTAGCCTGATTATACTTACTTCGGGATTGTGCTGAACTAACCACTACATTTGTGTCTTTCTTAGCAAAGTACGTATACAAATCTCCTCTCCTCTAAAGGTTATTCGCATGGATAATGTCAGGGAATACACTAGCCGGACATTTACGAACTTATGCACCGAATTCGTTATTATACATCAAACCCCGTGTGCATACACGTCTCAACAGAATGGTGTGACAGAGCGAAAGAATCGTCATCTTTTAATGTTACTTGGTCCCTCATGCTTCAAATGCAGGTTCCTACTCGTTTTTGGAACTTTGTTGTCTTTGTGGCATGTCACTTCATCAATCGCATGCCTTCTTCTGTGCTTAACTATGTCACTCCGTTTACTCTTCTCTTTCCAACCCAATCCCCTTTTCCTCTCACAGGATGTGTCTTTGGCTGCACTTGCTATGTTCGCAATCTTGGTCCGATCAAGGACAAGTTTGCTCCTTGGGCCAGTAAGTGTATGTTTCTCGGGTACTCTCGGACTTAGAAAGGTTATGTTTGTTATTCTCTGACTACTGACAAAGTTGTTGTCTCTGCCGATGTCACCTTTCGGGAGCCTCAGCCATTCTACGACTCATCCTCTGCCACCGCTCTTCCCTCTCCTTTCATTCCTCGTCTGACTATCCTGTCACGTCTTCTCTTCCACCTCTTCTTCCCACTCCTCGTCTGGCGCTTGTTCCACCTCTACCACCCAAACCACCTCTTCTGCGTATCTACACTCATCAAACCCCAGCCTCTGGAGCTCTACAACAACCTTCCTTGACCAGTGCTATCCCGCGGATTGACGATCCAGCATCAGCATCAACCGCTCACCCCATGGCCAATTATGTTTTTATACATCGCCTTTCTCCACCTCTACGCAAGTTTGTTCTCTCCCTCTCTCCATTTTTATTCTAACTTAGTGCAGGAGGCTCTTCTACATCCAGGGTGGCGTGCGGCCATGGACGTGGAAATGACTGCTCTTTGGTCTAACCAGACTTGGGATCTGGTTCCTCTTCCTCCCGGACACTCGTGTGTCAGTTGCAAGTGGGTGTTTGCTATAAAACATGCTCCTGATGGGATAGTCGACCGGCTAAAGGCCCGTCTTATGGCTCGGGGGATTTACTCAACAACTGAGACTTGATTATGATGAAACTTTTTCTCTCGTTGTCAAGTTGAACTCTGTTAGGGTACTGATTTCCTTGGCTGTGCTCGTCACTGGCCTCCCCATCAGCTGGATATTAAAAATGTTTTTTTGAATGACGATTTTCAAGAAACGGTCTACATGCATTAACCTCCCGGGTTTGAGACCACGGGGGAGTCTCGTGTATATCATCTTCAAAAATCTATTTATGGTCTCAAACAATCTCTCAAGGCTTGGTTCGAAAAATTTATTAAGGTCGTTCGCGACGTTGGATTCAAGCGGAGCTCAGCTGACTTCTCTCTTCACTCGTCATCAATCAACTGGGACTGTCATTCTCCTGTTTTATGTGGATGATATCTTGACCACTGGTGATGACACCACATGGATACAGGAAATCAAGCAACACTTAAACTCCATTTTTCAAACAAAATATCTGGGGGCTCTCGGGTTTTTGGACTTGAGGTTGCAAGACGGTTTAATGGTCTTGCTCTGTCACAACAGAAGTATTGTCTTGATCTCCTCCACGATGTTGGCTACTCTAAGTGTAAACTTGTGTAAACTCCGATGGATGTCAACCACAAGTTATGTGCTCATGGGTCTCACTCTGATTCTTTGCTTACAAATCCTGAGTATTATCGGCATCTTGTGGGAAAACTGATATACTTAACAGTTACAAGACCTAATATTTCATTTGATGCTGGAGTGATCAGCTGATTTATGCATGCTACTCGGACTTCTCATCTCCAAGTCGTAGAATGCATCCTCAGATATTTGAAGATGGCTCCTAGAAAAGGAATTGGTATATAAGTCATCTTATTCTCTATCTCTTGTTGCATACTCAGATGCGGACTATGCGGGCTCCCTGTATGATCGACGTTCCACCACAGGTTTCTGTACCTACTTTGGGGGGAATCTTATCACTCGGTGTAGCAAGAAGCAGTCTGTGGTTGCTCGCTCTTCTGCTGAAGCTGAGTATCGTGCAATGACAGTCGTTGTATCTGAACTCACCTGGCTTGAGAGCCTACTTGGTGATTTGTGCGTCACTTTATCCTCACCAGCAACTTTGTTTTGCAATAGTCAGGTTGTAATTCACATTGCAAAAAATTTTGTGTTTCATGAGCAGACCAAGCACATTAAAGTTGATTGTCATTTCGTTTGTGAAAAGGTTCAATTAAAGAAGTTAGAGCTGGAGCATGTTCCTGCGTCAAGGCAAGTTGCCGACATTCTCACCAAGGCAAGTTGCCGACATTCTCACCAAGGCAAGTTGCCGACATTCTCACCAAGGCATTACCACGACAAATGTACCATCAGTTCTTATCCAAACTTGGTGCCTACGACTTGTACACTCCAGCTTGCGGGGGAGTGTTAGAGAATACTAGGAAAAATGATGTATTGGCCCATTAATATGGCTCATGTAGGATTTAGTGTTAAGTCTCACATTATTTGTATAACTGAGTCTTCCTCTCCTCTCTCTTATATATTCAGTTGGATGATATAGTTGTAGGTCATTCTATTTTCTCTTTTCATGGAACAACTTTGTAGGTCTTTATTATTACTGTTGTTTTAATTATGTTGATTTTAATAATTACTGCTTACATATACATGAATGCATAATTCTGTAGCAGGAATGCATAATTCTGTAGCAGGAATGCATAATTCTGTAGCAGGAATGCATAGTTATGGTTTATGATACTATCCCAAGAGGGATCCGGCGAGGGGGAGGGCGGCGGAGGTGAGGGAGGAGGGAACGAGAATAATACCAAGGGAGCAACCCTAAATTCCATAGATACAAGCATGATAAAAAAAGCATGTGAAAAACCTAAATAACAAGATTTTTCATTTCCAAAAACTTAATATTACATGGGCATGACCGCCTATTTATAGGGGAGAGGAGATAGAGAGAATACAATAGACGATGTGAGACTAAATTACAACAGACATACTGGGCGAATAACATTTACATACCGTCGCGAGCTATGCGGTTAGACAACTCTAATCGCCCCAATGACTAACAATAATAAGAACCCGCTAGTCTCCGATCCAGATCGCAGCTTCCCACCATGAGTTAACAAAAATAATTAAACAACTATAACCGCCAGATCGCAACAGCTTCAGCCTCCTGACCGACAGACTGCAACAGCGGTTCAGACCACCAAGTTTCCCTTGCTCTATTAAAGATGCGGTCACACTAGTTCTCAAGATAGTCAAACTACTAGACCCCGCCAGAGTAGTTTGCCAAACTGCCAACACCAGGTCAGACCGCCAGATCAGACCGCCAACACCTGACGCCGAGAGTTTTTCAAACCGCCAACACCAGACCGCCAGGTCAGTCTGTCAAACCACAAATACCAGACCGCCAAGTCAGTTCGTCAGACCGCCAATTCTAACACTTCTCCTCAAGCTTGAGCATATACGTCAATCATGCACGGTTTGTCACAGACATCTAAAATAGAAGTGGAAACTGGTTTGGTAAAAATATTTGCAAGTTTTTTGTCAGAAGTTACGAACGGAGTGCAGATTTAATTTTTCAATATTTCTTCTCTGATAAAGTGGCAGTCAACTTCAATGTGTTTTGTTCTTTCATAAAAAACTGGATTCTTTGATATGTATATATCAGCTTTGTTGTCACAAAATATTGTTAGAGGACAATCATAGACCTCCCCTAAGTCAAGCATAAGCGCTCATAACCATTTCAATTCACAAGTTGTCGAAGTCATGCTTCTGTATTCGGCTTCAGCACTTCACCTGTACACAACAAATTGTTTATTGTTTTTCTGGCTAACCAGATTTCCTTCTACAAAGGTGCAAAAACCAGATGCAGATTTTTTATCTTTATTGTCAGCATAACTGACATCTGAATAGTCTTCAATTCTCAGATGGTTATTCTTCCGAAATAGTAACCCCTTTCCTGGAGACCCTTTCATATATTTCAGGATTTTCAATGTTGAACGAAGATGACACTCTCCGGGGGCTTGCAAAAACTGAGTGACACTATCTACTGTATAATAGATATCTGGTCTTGTAACAGTCATAGAACCTCTTATAAATCAAGCATAAGCGCAAGTAACCATTTCAATTCACAAGTTGTCGAAGTCATGCTTCTGTATTCGGCTTCAGCACTTGACCTGGACACAACATATTGTTTCTTGTTTTTCCAGCTAACTAGATTTCCTCCTACAAAGGTGCAAAAACCAGATGTAAATTTTTAATATTCCTTACTGTCATCATAGCTGACATCTGAATAGACTTCAATCCTTATATGGTTATTCTTCTAAAATAGCAACCCCTTTCCTGGAGACCCTTTCACATATTCCAGGATTTTCAATGTTGAACGAAGATAACACTCCCTGGGACTTGCATAAACTGACTGACTCTGCTTACTGCATAGTAGATATCTGATTTTGTGACAGTCAAATAGATGAGTTTTCCCACTAGTTGTATGTACCTAGTACAATTTGGAAGAAGAGACGAATCCTTAGTCTAACTCTTGTCATCACCAACGTCCATCAGACATCAGACAGGTCTTGCCCCAAGAACTATTGAGTTGGGTGTTTGCGAGATTTCTATTCTCAGAAAGTACTTAAGAGACCTCATATTTTTTGTAATAAAATGTTGCAAAAGATGCTTCTTTACCTAGATCAATTCCCTCATTATCACCACTTGTAAGGAGGATGACATTCACATAAACAGCAAGAACAACTAGCCATTTAGAAATCTTGCGTATGAAAAGAGAATGATCTGCAGAACTTCGAGCAAAGCCAATAACTGAGATAATTTTGCTAAATTTATCAAATCGGACCCGTGGACTTTGCTTTAGGTCATATATTGCCTTCCGCAACTTGCACACCTGAGACTCCCCTAAACAACATACCTAGAAGGTTGCTCCATGTATACCATCTCTTGGAGATCGTCATAAAGGAAGGCATTTTTGACATCCAACTAAGACATCTCCCAATCCTTATTAGTATCCACAGAGAAAAAAAAACGTGAATAGTGTTAATGCGAGCAACCGGGGAAAATGTGTCAAAGAAATCCACACCATATGTCTGAGTAAAGTCGTTGGCCACCAGCCTAGCCTTATAATGATCAATAGTTCCATCAGAGTGAAACTTGATGACAAAGACCCAACAACAATCCAACCACATCTATCCTTGGAGAGGTAGGGACAAGAATCCAAGTACCCCTGTCGATCAAGATCTTAAGGTCCTCATTCATAGCAGATTTCTAATGAGGAATAACAAAAGCCTCTTGATAGGTAACCATAGGGTGACAATAGCTGAGAGAACGAGAGCAATTCCCATCCAGTTGGGGAAAGACGAACATAGAAGACAACATCATGAATGGAATGCTTAGTGCACATATGAACCCCTTTCCGTAGAGCAGTGGGTAGATCTAGATCCGACTTGTCCTTTGTATCAGGTACATCCATCAGAGAGATTGTTGGCCTGGGAAGTGCCAACAATGGCTCCAGAGGCAAAGGAGGAGCAATAGACAACGATGGAGAAACAAAAACTGGCATAGGAAGAAAATGAAGAGGCATAGAAGAAAGATGAGGGTCAGGTAGAGGTGCAGAGATTAGAGGCATAAACGGGGAATCATTAGGTGATGAGAGAGCGGAGCCACGGGGAAATCAGGTGCATCTTCAAAAAATGAAACATATTGTTTCCGACGAAGAGTATCAAAGCACTGATACCCCTTTTGCGTCGGACAGTAGGCAAGAAAGATGCACTTAATAGAACGAGGAGAAAGTTTGTCACGACCAACAGAAGGAGAGTGGACAGACATCGTACAACCAAAAACACGTAGAGACAAAGGAAACGGAGTAGCTCCTGGATACATGATAGAGAACGAGGTTTTGACGTGAAGAACCAAAGAAGGAATACAGTTGATGAAATAACAAAAGAGAACAACATGACCCCAATATGATCAGAACATTTATTTGTGTTAGAAGGGTGCGAGCAACATTCAGGAGATGACGATTTTTGTGTTCAGCAAAGTCATTTTGTTGAGAAGTGTAGGAGCAATTGGTTTGATGAATAATACCACAATGCATGTAAAAATTCAAAAACTGACGACAAAGATACTCTTTGGCATTGTCAGTTCGAAGAACTTTAATGGTCGCACCAAACTGAGTACATTTCTCATTATAAAAAGAAGTGAACACAGAAAAAAATTCAGAACGATCTTTTAAGAGATACAGCCAAGTACATCGTGAAAAATCATCAATAAAAGTAACAAAGTACAGACTACCCTAACCCACACGCATAGTGGGGGAAGGGCCCCAAACATCTGAGTGGACAAGATCAAAGGGACGAGAAGAACTACGCCCTTGTCTTGCAGGATATGAGGAGCGATGACGTTTACCAAGTTGGCAGGCTTCACAATTCAGAGAGGAGTCTCCCCGAGGTAGATCCGGTAGGAGTTGGTAGATGAGGCGAGGAGGAGGATGACCAAGGCGAAGATGTCATTGCAGAAGAGAAGCAGAGAAAGTGGTGACATTGTCAAGGAAGAAGAGATCATTACTTTTAGTCTCAGTAACAATCTTCTCTTTGGAGTGATGATCCTGAAAAGAATAAATAGTAGAGGTAAAGATAACCGTATAGTTTAGTTGTTTACAGAGAGCAGGAACAGATAGCAAATTGCACGGAAAAATGAGGACGTGGAGAGTGTCCTCAAGCTGTAGAGACGGGGTGACGTGGACTACACCAGTCTCGCACACAAGAGACGGAGTACCATCCGCAATAAAAACCGAAGGTGACCGGTTATGCTTGTTCAAACGAGAGAACAATCGAGGATTGCTTGTCATGTGATTAGTAGCCACAGAGTTAAAAAGTCACTTACCCTGAGTAACCATATTAGCACTTCCTGAAGATGACGCAAGGGATATAGATTTCCTTATTGTGCCACCCGCCAAAGGGGCGAAGATGAGTATACTTGACCCAGTAACGATCATCAAGATGTCCTGTCTTGCCACAATGAGAGCAGAGATGACAAGACAAACCATGTCCACCAGAGTGACCTCCACAGCAACTAGGATTGCCAGAACGAACTGGATGGGCAATATTCTTAGGATGTGGTGGGGAGGCAAGCAGAGAACGTTGAAGAAGAGTAGTAACAACAGCAATACGAGCAGCAGTGGCATCCAGAGTGGGAGAGTCAGTCTCTCCTAGAATTTGTTGTCTAATCATATCATAAGACTCTGGAAGGCGAAGAATATATGACACAACCAGAAGTTTCTGTAAGTGTTTGTATTATTCAGCAAGATCAACATAGAAGGGGCGATGTTGAAGAACCTCGACACCTAGGGCTTGTACCTCCTGGTAGGAAACAATAGGAGTCAAAGTGGGACGAACAAACAAATCAGCATATAACATGTATATACGTGAAGTTTGAGCACCTTTGGAGTACAGAGCAGCAAGATAAGTCCAAGCAGCCTTAATCGTCTCATCATGGTGAATGACGTGTAGGCACTCATCTGAAAGACTATTAGCAAGCTATGTTGTGACCAAAGCATCATTAGCGTTTCAATCATCAATGTCAGCAAACCCTCGAGCAGAAGGGTCATCAGTAAGATGATGACGTTTACGTTGAGATCGTAACAAGAATGTGAAAAAAACACTCAAATCCAGATAATCAGGTCAGTCAGCTTGGAAACAGTTCCAAGATTATCGGAAGGAGTGGAAACAAAGGTGGTGGTCTGAAAAGGAGGTGCGGACATGGTAGAAGTTGGAGTCTTCATAGAAAGCGGATAGAAGAATCAAGCCACGCGGACTGAGGAAAGGACCACCACACGAGCGGTTAGAAAGAGGACGCACCACAAACGGCTAACCGAGCGGTTAAAAAGAGACCACACCACAAGGCCGAAGATTGTGGAGTCCACAAGAAGTGAATGAAAAAGATCGCAAGGATCAGTAGGCGAAAGACCAAAGGGCTCAGCAGGAGGTTAGAAAAACCAGAGTCCGCAGAAACTATAGAGGAGCTCAGTATGCAGTTAAAAAGACAAGGCTGCAAGGACCGAGTTGTCCTCTGATACCATGTGAAAAATCTAAATAACAAGATTTTTCATTTCCAAAAACTTAATATTACATGGGTATGACCATTTATTTATAGGGGAGAAGATAGAGAGAATACAACAGACGATGACAACAGGCGGACTGGGCGAAATAGACATTTACAGACCGCCGCGAGCTATGCGGTTAGACAACTTTAACCGCCCCAATGACTCACAATCATAAGAACCCGCTGGTCTCTGATCCAGACCGCAACTTCCCATCGGGAGTTAACAGAAGCGGTTAGACAACTCTAACCGCCAGACCGCAACAGCGGTTTAGACCACCAAGCTTCCCTTGCTTTATTAAAGATGTGGTCACACTAGCTCTCAAGACAGTCGGACTGTTAGACCTGTCAGCCAGAGTAGTCTACCAAACTGCCAACACTAGACAGCCAGATCGCCAACACCAAACGGCCGGGAGTTTGTCAAACCGCTAACACCAAATCGCCAGGTTAGTCTGTCAAACCTCAAACACCGGACCGTTGGGTCAGTATGCCAGACCATCAGTACCAGACCGCCAGGTCACTCCGCCAGACCGCCAGTTCTAACAGAGTACAACACAACTCTTTATAGGTGCAGGGTGCGGATAACAAAACAACAATGCGAAAAATAAAGCATACACATAAATAAAAATAACATAACAAATGCAATAAAGTAATTATGTCGACGACGTGTCTTCGGTCTCTTCTCCTCAGACGAACACGTCATCGTCTCCCTAAGCGTGCAAACTCGTCATGTTGTCTCGTCGGCATGTATGTGTCCCGTCGGCATCTATGTGTCCCGTCGACATGCACAATCGTAATAATGTCGTCGTCCAGAAAATATGTATCGTTCCCAAGACTGTGGTCGAAGGGGTGGCGGCAATAGTGTTCATGGGGCAACCACGTAGCTCGAACTCCAGACGGTAAGACCCAGCAACAGAGACCTTCTGCGAGCCAAAGTCCCCCTGAAGTTGGTAGGGGCGATCAAGTAGTTTGATTGGGTAGTACGGCGCCAACTATCATCTTTCTTCCGGACTAAAGAAGGCTGGGCTGATGACAATCCTGTCGAAGGCTGGATGACATCGGCAAGCGCAGTAGAAAACTGTTGGTGGTCCGCCGAAAAGGGAAAATGCATACGGACGGGCCCGAGAGCCCCCACAGCCACACGGAGAGGCCGACGTCCATGGTCTGCTGGATTGTGCAGAGGGAGATCAGAGAGCACAGGAGAGCGGGGCCACCGTCGATGCGACATGACTGGCCCTCGTGTGAGAACTGCATGGACATAGTCTTCTAATTGACGCATACCTCGTCGAGCGTGCGGAGCCACGCTACCCCTAGAATGGCGTCGGGACCGCCTAAAACGAATGCGTAGAAGTCTACGGTCACGAAACAGGATCCCACGGAAAGAGAGATGGTAATGCAACAGTCCTGAGTCAATCGGTGGCGTCCATCGCCCATACAGACCGTAACATCCGGGGAGGGAACCGAGGAGAGACGGAGCTGCTGGACCAGGTGCTCAGAGATGACATTGTGGCTTGCGCCACTGTCCACCATGATGAAGATCGGGCGATCCTGCAGTGTGTCCGAGATCTGTATGATCCGTTGGTCGAAGAGCCCGCCGGTCAAGGCACGGAATAACTCCAGGCGGTGGAACGTAGCAGCGGTGGGGTCGAGAGGTGTATCCCCCGTTGAGATCTCTATGGCCTCAAAGTCGGTCAGGGTCACCTCGGGGTCGACATCACTGATGATGGCGTGGAACTCCTTCACGACGCACTCATGGTTGAGGGAGTAGCGTTGGCGGCACCGAAAACAGAGACTCCTGTTGCGAAACTCATTGTAATCACCATTAAAGATGTGTTGGGGGCTGGTGGGTGGCCCGGCCGGTTTCCCCAAGGCGGCGACCGCAGTGGAGGAATTGTGGTTGATGGTCGCCAAGGCGGCCGAGGTTGGTGGTGGTCGGCCGTAGGAGCAGGTGGCCGGGGGGAGAGGTCGGCCTCCACTAGGCGCGCTAAGTCCATGGCATCGGAGATTGTGGGACGGTGGTGTGTACGGAGACGATAGCGGATATGAGACAATATACCTTGCATGAAGAAGCCCAGGTAATGATCGGGAGGTATCCCAGAAACGTGGGAGACCAGGGCAACGAACTCATCAACATAGTCGTCCAGGTCGGTTGTCTGGCGGACTCTGCAATGATACTTGATAGCAGAGGAGCCGGAGTAGCGAGTATCATACAGTCGGATCATCTCCTGCTTGAGCTCGGGCTAGGATAGGCACGTGTTGGATTGGCGGAGCCACCGAGCCCAATGGAGTGTCGAGCCGTCTAGGACAACCACCGCCGTAGATACCTTGTCGTGCTCTATTGTGTAGTTGAGGTCGAAATATTACTCCGCTTTGGCGATCCAATCCATCGGGTCAATGCCGACGAAGGAGGGCATGTCGAGGGAGAGGGCGGGCCGGATCGGAATGGGCAAAGGAGTGGTCCCTAGAGGAATGGACAGCGGTCCAGCGCCTAGGAGAGAGCCGAAGTCCGCGGGTGGGCCGGAGCCAGACGCGGTGGAGATGGCAGCGGCGGACGCCTACAAGGAGTCAATCTTTAAGTGGAGGGCGAGGAGGGAGGTGTGCATGGATGCGACGAGTTGTTCTTGAGCCTCCAAGCATCGGCTTAGAGCTTCGGTGGCCGCATCTAGAGCGGGGTCGCCGGAGGGGCGAGTGGTGGGAGCCATGGCGTGGAGAAGACGGACGCAACCGGTGGTGGTCGGATCTGATGCAGGCGGAGGAAATAAAGGGCTTGGGGCATTTTGGTGTCAGATTGGGCACAGGGATCGTCGATCGGCGGACTGGAAAACAGGTCGCAAAGTGGGCGCAGGAATGTCGATTGGCAGTCTAGCGAACGAATCGCAGCTCAGAGCGATGGCCGGGCAGATTCGGGTGACAGGGTTGCGCGCAGTTGGCGGAAGCACGGGATCGGGCGTGGCAAGCAGGCGGACGCCGAATCGGTGTTGTAGAGGAAATGGGATCAGCACTGCAGCGATAAATAACCGTTCGGCGTTGAACGGGACGATGCGGAAATAGCAGTGGAAACACACGCAATCACGAGCACCGGCGGCGAGATGGCGGGTGCCGAGATGGCGGGCGGTGAGGCAGTTCAGACCAAATTGATAAGATCCCAAGAGGAATCTGGCAAGAGGGGGGGGAGGTGAGGAAGGAGGGAGCGAGAAGAAAACCTAGGGAGCAATCCTAAATTCCTTACATTCAAAAAAAGAGTACAGAGCAACCCTTTATTGGTGCAGGTTGTGGATAACAAAACAACAATGCGAAAAATAAAGCATACACAAATAAAAATAACATAACAAATGCAATAAAGTAATCATGTCAATGACATATCTACGGTCTCTCCTCCTACAGACGGATCTGTCATTGTCTCCCTTCGCGTGCAGACTCGCCACGCCGTCTCGTCGGCATGTACGTGTCCCGTCAACATGCGCAACCATAATAGTTTATTTATCTATTTACATAGTTATAGAATGTCATCAGATAATTCAAATAGCTCCAATGATGAGAATCAAGAAAGAGTGTCATATTTGATCAACCAAACTCGAAATGATTGTGCTTAACATCACTTGACATTGGCAGCGTGTATGATGTACACTTGGAGTTCATCATCCAACAATAATTCATGCATGACATCACACCAATTAAGGGATAAATGGATTGGAGAATTGTTAAATGGTCATCCTACTAGAGTTTACGAGAGTTTAAGGATGTCAAAGCACATTTCTTGATTTACTTTTAAGTGTTTACACAACGTTATGGGCTACATGGTTCAAGGAGAACTACCGCAAGAGAAGTTCTCGCAATAACATCGTATATGTTGGCACAAAATGAATCAATGAGGCAAACACGTGAACGATTTGAGCACTTGACGAAAACAAGTAGATATTTTTCAACGGGAATAGCTTCATTGAAAAAACTACCATCTGATGTTATAATGCCAACAGAAGAGCTTCAGTGAAATTCCACAATAAATTTTAAATGATGCTTGATATGTACCATATTTTGAAAACTGCATTGGCGCGATAAATTGAAAACATATCGGTGCACATGTTCAACCCAAACTGCAAGCATCATACATTGAGCATCATGGCACGTCAACCCAAAATATTATGGTGGTATGCGACTTCAACATGTGCTTCACAATTGTGATGGCTGGATGAGAGGGTTCGACCCATAATAGTCATATTTCCAACGTGCACTCATGGAACCAAATTATAATTTTTTTGCGTAAATGTTAAATCATCCTTATATGTAATTTTTTTTGTTATTCCAAACAAAATGTTGATTGTCGTTGTAAATTTATAGACAAATATTATTTGATTGATGTTAGATATCATTGCAACGAGGGTTCTTAAATCCATATTCAGATACAGAATATCATTTACCAGGCTTTGCATGGAGAAATCGACTTATACAAGAAAAACATGAAATATTCAACAATGCATGTTCATCACTGCATAGTGTCATAGAACAGACATTTGGTGTCTAGAAGAAAAGTGGGTTATACTCAGGGACATGTCTCAATATAGTTTAACAAAGCAAAGCAATATTGTCATAGCAACCATGACTTTGTATAATTATATTCGTAGGCATACATCTCATTCTGATCCAGATTTCATGGCATGCGATGATGACAAAAACTTAATACGAGCAAACCATACACCACTAATATAACATCATATGCAGACCGTGTTAGAGATCTGTGGGTGGGTGTTGATGAAATGATCGCATTGCGTGACCGCAATACAAAACAATTGTATCAAGCAAATATGTGGTTTGCATGTTTTAAAATTATTAAAAATGTTCCATCTATATATACTATTAACTATTATTTGTATGTTAGTACACTATTATTATGGTTTCATAATTATTTTAAAAATATTTCACATAAATTATTTAAACAGTCACCACAACGGAATTTTGTCCAATAGTTTATTGTGCTTCTTTGTTCTGAAAAGCTCTGTAAACGAAGTTCATCCAAACAAATGTCCATTTTCAACGGACCTTTTCCTACAACTCCATTTACAATCATCCTTCTACTACCACTTCTTTTTCTACCGCCACTGCTCTCCCAAACAGGTCCTAAAAGTATAATTCAATAACTCGATAGCAAGGTTTTATAACCAGAGAGCGGGTTTAATATCTTGGGAGAAAAGTTCAACAACCTGAGAGTATGTTCGACATTGTGAGTGGAGTAGGAATCAGTGGAGATGAGACTTGATATGCTGAGGGGATTCTTTAACAAAGGCACATAGATTCGAACAACATAGTTGATGAAGAGCAGCCAAAATGATGGAGATGTAGTTAACATTGGAAAGAAAACCCATTGCAGTGGACATTATCTTGTTATGGAGCTAAAGAAAACGGCACCCCACCCCTCTAACCCACCCCCAGCACACACACACACACCGGCTGTGCGACGGAGCAAAAGGAGATGCAAATTTGAAGAGGAAAAAAGAGGCTTCTTATAATCATCAACAGATCTTAAGGTGCTGCACATTTGTAGGAGTAGGTTCATGTAGTTGAAGGGGCTGAATGTGGAAGAAGTTGAAAGCAATGTTGAAGGAGGTTAGTTAAGAAACATGTAATGTTGTCAGTGTGATGGTCAGCTGGAAACAAATGATATCCTTTGCGGTCCTCGATATTTCAAGCATGGTCAAAGGAATATAGAAGATCCTTCTCTCCAATGAAAGGGAGCGAAGAGCCAAAGTCATCAAGAGAAGGAAAGGATACGACAGACCGAGCAGAAGAAGATTCACTAGACACTTGAGCATTGTATTGTGAATCACACGAGGCTCAAACGCAAGAACTTGTTCCCGTAGAAGGAAATGTATCAAAATTTGAAATGTTGGAGAGACACCAACAAGAGGAAATTTTCCCAGAATGGGTTGGTGTGGATCAAAAATTGAACAGAGTAGGGTAAAACTTTTCCATAATGGAAACAATTTCCTCAAGAGCAGAGATTGGATTTAAGGAAAATATTTCCTAGTGTTCGAGCTATTCAGATTACAATGTCTGTGTTTGTTAGTAGAAGAAGAGTAAATGATAAAGAATATTCCTGAAATACTAAATTTTTATCATACTATCTATTGTATAAGCTATATATATGAAAATGCATATGAATGAATGGCAATGACGGTATGATAAGCTAACCATGCAAAGAAATTCTTGCAAATCAAGGATCCATTGATGCCAATATAATTTAAGCGACAATCAATGGACCTTCTCAGCTGAGAAGATGTGACTCTAAAAAATAATGTAGCGAACAAGGTTTCTCCTCCTAAGGATGAGACAGAGTAATCAAAGAGTGGGATCAACAACCTAAAAGAAAATTTTCAGAGTGAGGTTAAATGAGCTGGGAGAAGTGTCATATAATTAGAGGGGAAGCTCAATGTCTTGAGAGAAATGTTTGTATCTAGAAAATGTAAGAGTTTAAATTGACAAAGATGAGATCTGAGAAGCTGAGAAACTTCTCGCATAGGGGAACTGAACAACATATATAATGGACGGAAGTTGGAGGAGATGAAGATGCAACCAATGATAGACTACCAAGAAGGGGGCATGATCAATAATTGGGGGAGATACCCCTCTATTACTATAAAGATTCTTGTTGATAGAGCTAGAGAAGACAGCACGCCCCAAATGATGGAGAATAATGAGCTGTAGAGTAGAAGAGGTCATTGATGATCTTCGACAAGTTCAAGGCGATGATTGTTGGGCAGGTGCAGTAGTATGTGATGGAATCAACAGAGAAATACGTGGAAGACGCCCGGAGCAACATTGGCAAAGAATGGTGAGATGTGTTGTTGGTGCGATGGTCGAGTGAAAATGAAGGATCGCCTTTACAGTTTTACTACTATGAGGAGTCAGTTCCGTCGAGGGAAGAAGACCCGAAAGATTGAACAAAAGCAGATTGCTACTAGACGGAGTGATAAATAGCAGATTGATAACATCATAAACATATAATCTTATCCTAACAGAAAGAGATGCAACACAACTTGACGGATCAGAGAAAGCTCATTGGTAAGATACATGTCAAACATTCAAACTGGATCAATGTGCAGAAGAAATACGCTGGAGGAGTAGGGCAAATATGTGTTTATATTTAGTAAATAATTCTTCAGTGGAAGAGAATTGCATAGGGAAGATATTGTCTAGCCTGAACTAATATAATTATATGACTAATTTTTATTAGTACTGTTACATGATATAGGGAAAAATGATGTAAATGACCATTTATAGGCCCATTTCTCTTTTCTCCTTTAGTCCCGCATCTTTTGTATAGGATTTTTTCTCCTTTAATTCTCCTATATATTTGTATTCTCTCTTGTATTTTATACCTGAAGAAGTATATGCAAGGTTTGTACATAGTTTTCTACATGGTATCAGAGCAAACCGGTCCGGCCTGTTTTTAACCGATCTGTTCTCTTCTTCCCTAACCGCTCGATCTATCCCTTTGACCGGGCGGCTTGGTGATTCAGCTTACCGCTCCTTTTTTGCGGTTTCTCTCTTCTCTTTACCGCTACGGCCTGCTATTAACCGCTCCGCCTTTGATCTTGTTGCGGTCTTCTGCTATCCGCTCGGTCTACTGCTGCTTGCGACCTGTTTTAACCGCACGGTCTGTTCTTACCGGTTTGGTGGCCGGTCTGACCGTCCCGGTTTGCCGACTTCTTCTCTCCGCTTCGGCTTCTCTCCGTTGCGACTAACTTTCGCCAATCCTCTAGTTGCTGCCTCTGGCGACCTCTTCTAGTCGCTGCCTGCTTCCTCTACCTGCGGCGGCTACTTCAACTCGTTGCGGCTTCTTCTTCTCTCCGAGGCTTCTTCTCTCCGCGGCGGCTACTTCTCCGTTGCGACTAGCTTTCGCCATCCTCTAGTCGCTGCCTCTGGCGACATCTTCTAGTCGTTGCCTGCTTCCTCTACCCGCGGCGGCTACTTCAACTCGCTGCGGCTTCTTCTCCCCACTGAGGCTTCTTTTCTCAGCGGCTTTATCTCCTCACCGCTCTCAGCACTGGTATTGTGCCTAGCCACTGGTTTTGTCCGGCTAGCCGCGTGCTTCTAACCGCCCGGTTATTGTGCCTAGTCGCCCAGAAATATGGGTTCAGATTGCACCACTGCTGTTGATTCTACTCCTCTCTCCGGCTGTCCTCGTGCTGCTCCTCCTAAGCTTCGGGATGAGCTGCACATTACCACTATTTCTCTTTGTGGAAAACAAAACTTTGTGGAATGGATACACTCCGTTCGGCGTGTGCTACAAACTAAAAGTATCCTTTATCATCTCACCAAGACTCCTCCCACTGAACCCACTAATGAGTGGATCCGTGACGATGGACGGGTTCAATCTTGGCTTCTAATTCTCTAGACACCGAGCCTTATCGTATAGCTATGTACCATGAGACAACTCATGTTATGTGGACTGATTTTCAGTCTCTCTACTCTGTGAAGGACAGTCTTCAGCACTTGTTTGACATTATTACTAATCTCCAGTCCCTTGACGCTGGAGTTACTAGAGACATTACCTCCTTTGTTGTGCGGGCTAAAACCCTTGTTGAGGCTTGGATCCAGCATCAGCCTCCCACCACGGACTTGGTAACTCAACGACAGCAGAAGGAGGCAGTGGGGATTGCTATGATGATGGCACGTGTTCCCTCACATCTTCATAGTGTCCGCGCTCATGTTCTATCATCCGTTGTAACTCCCTCCCTCTCGGATGTGTGCTCGATGCTCTTAAAGGTTACTCCACCTCCGGATATTCCGCCTTCTTCTCTCTCTCTCCTTCAGCAGCCCGTGGCCACTCTCGCTCCATCTAATCGTGGTCCACCGGATCGTGGTGGTCGCCAGTCTCGGGGACGCAGTCGAGGTGGTCGTACTCTCTTTAAGTGCTCTTACTGCGGCAGGAATGACCATCTAGAGGCCACCTGCTACCGCAAGCATGGTCTGCCCCGTCATCTTACTGCAACGGTCGCTCCCTCACCTCCCTCCGCAACCAGTGATGATATTGCTGCATTATGTGCTCAACTCCAACAGCTTCAAGGAGTGGTTAGTCGCTCCTCTGGCTTCGTGGCCTCAATCTCCAATGAAGGTATATTTTGTCTCTCACACAGCTCTCACTGGATTGTGAACTCAGGTGCTACAAATTATCTCTCTCCATAACGGTCGCCTCAATATTTAGATACTACTTACCCCAAGAACATCATTGTGGCTAATTGTGACACGATCCCGGTTTCTGGAGCTGCACGTCTTCCTCTTACTCCTCTCTCCCTATCACCAGTTCTTCATGTTTCGGGCTCTCCTTTCAATCTCCTTTTTGTTAGCTGTCTTACACAAGATATTGATTGTTGCGTTACTTTCTCACGCTCTTCATTTGTTGTGCAGGATCGACTAACGCGGACTATACTTGGTTAAAGGGCGACTGCCTAACGGGTTGTATCTTCTCGATGTTCGTCATACTGCTCTCACCACTGTCTCCACCACTGATTGACATCGTCGTCTTGGGCATCCTCCTCTTCCAATTCTCAAGAAAGCTCTTCTTATTGTTTCTCTTCAAGAGTTTTTTTTGTGAATCTTATATTTTCGGGAAGCAACACCGTGTATTTTTTCCATCTTCATGTACTCGGAGCGATGTTCCTTTATCCATTGTTCATTATGATATCTGGGGGCCCTATAAGGTCCCTACTGTTTTTGGGTATCGATATTTTGTTACATTTATCGATGATTACTCGCAAGTTACCTGGTTGTATTTACTTCGTGACCGAACCAAACTCACAACTACATTCAGTACGTTTCTTACGGAAACTCGCACTCAGTTTTCTACTTGTGTAAAAACAATTTGAACAGACAATGCTCGAGAGTACACTTGTCGCACCTTCTACAATCTTTGCGTTGAGTTCTGTATTCTACATCAGACTTCGTGTGTTTATACCCCTCAACAGAATGACATAGCGGAACGGAAAAATTGTCACCTCTTTGATGTGTCTAGATCTCTCATGATCCAAATGCAGGTTCCTCCTTTTTATTGGAACTTTGCGGTTTCTACAGCTTGCCACCTCATCAATTGCATGTCGCCATCTGTCCTCAACTTTGTGGCACCCATCACTCTCCTTTATCCATCCACGACTCTCTTCTCTCTCACATCTCGTGTGTTTAGGTGTACCTTCTACGTCCTCCACCTTGGTCCTTCAAATGACAAGCTAGCCCATCGGGCCACCAAGGCTATGTTTGTTGGGTACTCCCACACTCAGAAGGGGTATGTCTGCTTTGATCGTACCACTGGTAAGATGATTGTGTCTGCTGATGTCTCCTTCCATGAAGACCAACCATATCACACCAATCCTTATGATCCCCTTCTTCCTCCTCCTCTACCTCAGCTCACCGTACCTGTAACATCTCCACTTCCATCACTTCTCCCTACCCCTCTGCACCACCAGTCCAAATCTCCTATCATTCTGATTATCCCAACACCACCAGTCCCCTCCAAACCTCCTGTGATTCAAGTGTACACTGGTATCCTCCACGTCCAGATGCCCTGCAGCAGCTTCCCTCTACCGGTGTGATCTCGCGGCATGTTGATCCGGCATCCTCCTCGACAGCACATCCCATGGCGAACCAGGTTTCTCTACATCGGCTCTTTTCACCTCTTCTTACCTTTGCTCTCTCTCTCTCTCCTCTATTTCTATACCTACCTCTGTGCAGGAAGCCTTCCGGCATCCGCGGTAGCGTGCCGCCATGGACGAAGAAATGATGGCCCTGTGGGGTAATCACACTTGGGATCTTGCGTCACTTGCTCCTGGTCACAGTTGTGTTAGCTGCAAGTGCATCTTTACTATCAAACATGTGGCGGATGAGACTGTTGATCGCTTAAAGGCTCGGCTTGTGGCCCGGGGTTTTACCCAACAGTACGACCTTGATTATGAGGAAACTTTCTCCCCAGTAGCAAAATTGAATTCAGTTCGGGTTCTTCTCTCCTTAGTTGTTCATCGTCAGTGACCCCTCCATCAGCTGGATGTCAAGAATGTTTTCTTGAATGACGATCTTCTTGAAACAGTGTACATGCATCAACAGTCCGGGTTTGAGATCACGGGGGAGTCTCGGGTATGTTTACTTCGCAAGTCTATTTATGGTCTCAAACAGTCTCCACGGGCGTTCGTGAGGTTAGCTTCAAACAAATCTCGGCAGATTCCTCTCTCTTCAGTCGTCATCAATCAACTGGAACTATAATACTTTTGGTTTCTGTGGATGATATTCTAATCACTGGTGATGACTCAACTGGGATACACCATGTGAAGCAACATTTAAACTCTATCTTTCAAACCAAAGATCTGGGAAATCTTCACTATTTTTTTGGACTAGAAGTAGCACGACGACCCGATGGCCTCGTCTTATCCCAGCGTAAGTATTGCATTGACCTTTTGCAAGATGCTGACCTCTCGGGTTGCAAACCTGTGGAAACCCTGATGGAATTCAACCATATATTGTGTGCTCAGGGATCTGAGAATGATTCTCTACTTCCGAATCCGAAATTCTATCGTCATCTTGTGAGGAAACTGATATACCTAACAGTTACAAGACCTGACATATCATTTGCGGTTGGTGTGGTCAGCCGGTTTATGCATACCTCACGGGTCTCTCACCTCCAGGCAGTGGAACGCATCCTCAGGTATCTGAAGACTTCCCCTGGGCAAGGACTTGTGTATAAGCCATCTTCCTCCCTTTCTCTTATTACATACTCGGATGCGGATTATGCGGGCTCGTTGGATGATCGACGTTCCACTACTGGGTTCTGGACATACTTTGGAAGAAATCTTATCACATGGCGGAGTAAGAAGCAGACGGTGGTTGCTCGCTCGTCTGTTGAGGTCGAGTACGGTGTGATGGCGGTTGTTACATCCGAAATAACCTAGCTTGAAAGTCTTCTAATAGACTTGGGAGTTAAATTGTCCTCGTCTTCAACATTGTTCTGTGACAGTCAAGCTGCAATACACATTGCAAAGAATCTTGTGTTTCATGAGAGGACTAAATATAATGAGGTTGATTGTCACTTCGTTCGAGAAAAAGTACAATCAAAGGAGATAAAGCTTAAACATGTTCCTGCCTCTGGGCAAGTTGTTGATGTCCTTACCAAGGCATTGCCTCGCAAGTTGTATTACCAGTTCTTGTCCAAGTTTGGTGCCTATGACTTGTACGCTCCAGCTTGCGGGAGTGTTAGATGATATAGGGAAAAATGATGTAAAGGCCCATTTCTCTTTTCTCCTTTAGTCCCACATCTTTTGTATATGATTCTTTCTCGTTCTCTTCTCCTATATATTTGTATTTTATCTTGTATTTTATACCTGAAGAAGTATATACAAGGTTTGCCCATAATTTTCTACAAGTACAAAAAAAGGAGATTGTGTGAGAATATTGCATGATATTGAATTATTATCATAATAACTAGTGCATGAGCTACAGGGATACAAATAACTAAGAAAAGGGCAGCCAGGTACACGAAACATCCCCGCGTAGCAAGGGTCCATCCCACCACATGGGTGAAATATAGGCAAACCTTACCATGCATTTTTGCAAGAGTCTGCTTCCAAGTCTCAAACTCATGACCTCAAGTTCACAGGACAACACCTCAACCGGTGCGCCAAGGCTCCCATATGCAAACCAAAAAATGTCACAACATGAATATACTCACTAATGAAATTATACGCTAAATATATTTACACCAATACAAACAAAAAGAGGGATAAAACAAATTCCCAATGGTGTGACTAGCAAAGATAATAAGACCAATAATGGGTAGATCTTGATGGCTACAAAGATGCGATAGAGCTACAATAATTACCGGCGCAAACACAGTAGCATGGTGACTAAGGCATCATTTGGCACAGCTTATTTGCTCCGGTGAGTTTGGTCAAAAACGCCGTTATCATAGAATGTATGTTTGACAAGACAAAGTTTGATGTAAACCAAGGTGGGGGTGTAGTTTTGAAAGATAATAAAATGCGATCTTTTAAAATAAATGTGGCGCAAGAGGCATTCACGAGAATTTTTTAACGAATAAAACGACCTAGGTGTCGTTCGCGAACGCAAGGCTACCACACAAACATATTAGCGTCACAAATCTTAATTCCACAAGCACAAAAATTAATAGGAGGCACACACGTGTTTGGAAACAACGATAATGCAGAAGACACAATTAGTTAGTGGCAAGCTCTTATTAATTAACAACTATTTTAAATATTTAAGCACAAAATATAAACTGCATGAGTGGAGCTAAGAGAAGCAAGGTATACCAACTGAAATCGAAGAAGTAGCGTCAACTTCAAGATTTTTTGGTAGGTGAGGAAGAAGACTGAAGGTGGTGGCGGTGCTCGGGCCTGCTAGGAGGTCGATGGATTTGCCGAAGACTGGTGGTGGAGAGCTCGTTGGAAGTCACCGAGCAAGGAACGGTTCGGGAGAAGCGAAGTTGACGGGCTGGAAGCAAATGATGGCAGGGGAAGGGTCGTCGGAACCCTAGGTAGGTTCCTGCGACAGAAACGGCGGCCGACGGGAACTCTGCTGCTGAATTAAGCGCCGAGAGATTCTGGAGGTTTCCGTCGGGAAGAACGAGCGCTGGAAGGTGCGGGAGTGGTCGTCGGAACCGTGGAGGGAGAGGGAGGCGGCGTCGAAGATTTCCGTCGGGAGAAAACAACGGGGTTAGGGTCGGCGCTGGGAGAACGACAACAGAGAAACAATTCTCTGTTCGTTCTATTCCAGTCGCCTGTTAAGAGTGGGGGAGGGTTTGTTTTTAAAGGGATAGGTTTAAGGTTTTGATAAATTGGCTATTGGAAAATTTTTAATCATGTGACTTTTGTTCCTTTAATAAATGCAGATTTTGAGTGGTGTCAAAGAGAACTTGGAGGGGATTTCCAAAGGCAGGAGCCGGCTAGACATAGAGGGAAATATATTTAAAATAATTAATTACCTAAGGCTTGCCCGAAATTAATCTATCGTCAAATTAACGGACCTATGCATTTAGGGTCTCGTTGGTCAGTCACACCAACAAGCCAAACTAAAATTTACACAAACACGTGCGATAAAAAATTACGTCAAAAGCGCTAATAACATGCGCAACAGATAGAGCTGTCACTTAAAACCGAAAACTGTAAACCGAACCGGAATCGAACCGGAACCGCAAAGGACCGGACCGAACCGTTCGCTAATTATCTGGGTTCCGGTCTGAATTTTGGAACCGTGAACAACATTGGTCCGGGTATGGTTCTCTCATTTTATTATCCGAACCGAAATTGGAACCGGAACCGCAACATACAAGTCTCAAGCGGTTTCAAAAATTTTATATATGATCTGAACCGGACCGAAGCAGAACGAACCGCGACCCGTTTATTATTGTTTTTTATAATATTTTTATTAGAATTAATATTGTTATTTATTATAATTTATTAAAAATATCTATACTTACTTTTAATGGTGAAACTGTAGCGGTTTGAACTCAAACCGTACTCGTACCAAAGGAGGTCGGTTTTGGACAGAACAAAATCGCACCACACCAAAACTGTGCGGTGTGGTTTGAACAATGCATCAACATTACACGATCGTGATCTTTGAATTTTTGAATGTATATTGGAGGTTCACGGTTCATTTTTGCTCTAGGGAGTCGGGAATTCAAATTCTGAATATTATTTAATATCTGTCAAGCAAGAGCAAAAAAAAATAATATCAAAATGGTTTCTAACATGAATATCTGCAATTGATGTCTGGGAATAGTCGAAAAAAAGGAACGACTAGCTAAAAAGGAGACGAAAAAGCTACGGAAAAATGAAAATAACCTATACTCATTGGCGATAATTAGAATGACAGACCCTCTGGAAGAAGCTGGTACGAATGATGACAACAGTGTGACACGGTTTTATAGATTTTGCACCGCCAAAAACCACACGGCAAACTATGTAGTTTTGTAACGAACGAAATCGCTCAACAACCAAACCGTTCGGTGCGGTTTAAAATCAGTACGATCATGTGCGGTTTTGTGGTTTTGCGATTTCGATTTTTAACTTTCAGTTCTACGTATTATATTACATAGAAAAAGTACTCCCCCTTGGTATAACGTGAAATTCTAGAGTCCGGGCCCCAGACTTTGAATTCTTATTTGCAAAAAATTCTGACGAGTTTAATTTTTCCCCAGGTATTTTATTTCTGACCTCCCACATTAATTCCGCCAAGTTTGGTTTTGGTTCTGGTTGAAACTGATTGGAACCGGACCGAACCGCATAGAACCGGACTGAACCGTTAGTGGTCGGTTTGGTTTTGGTTCTTGTTAAACCGTAACCGGAACCGTTGACATAGCGGTTCCAAAAATAAAGTTCGAAGCCTGGAACCGGAACCAGAACCGGAACCGGTCAAACCAAATAAGGTTTTGGTTCTAATTTGAAAAACCGTTATCTTAGTGGTTTGGTTCACGGTTTTAGTAAAAGCGGAACCGAACCGGAACCGTGACAGCTCTAGTGACAAAACATAATCATCCAACTAAGTGCGAAAACATGCGCGACAAAAGGAAAATACATGCATAATAATAAAACTAAAAAAAATTGTGTCGCGGGTTGCATCAAAGTTTATGACCGCTATCAAGAAAATAAACTAGTTTTGAGCATAAAATTGATGAATTTTTTTAGGTGAGGTCGGGCGTTTACGAGCGACGGTTCATGACCACCGTGTTCACGACCGCCACCACTGCGCCAAGCGAAGCCCGTGCGTGAAAGAAGTAGAGAACTATGTTGTAAGAGACCAATTAAGAGATCTTTGATGTCTTCGATGCCATGGTTAGCAAAATCGATAGCACCTTTGCAATATTTGGGCGATAATTGTGAGGATATATAGAAGAAACTTCGTTATAGCGAAAGGAATGCGAAAATTTGATGTCGTCGTGGGAAGGAGAAGATGTGGGCAGACGATATTACTTCGGATCACAAATAGGACATAGATCAACATGAGATCTCATCCCATCCAAAAGAGGCACAACAAAGTCATGGTAGTCAGAGATTGACATGAGAGATGTGGAGAAGAAACTGGGTAAGAGTTAGAAAGGTAAATTTTTGCTAATATTGAAGATTGAGGTTTAACCAAATTAACCGAGAAGAGCCTCAAACCATGATGAAATGAATTGGGAGAGAATCGCCTGCAACAATAATATCTTGTAATATTAACTATAACATGGCATATATAACCAAATTCATCACATAAATTAATGCAATATATCAGAAAATATCATCAGGAATGATAAAATTTGAAGAAGAAAAATTGCTAACAATTTTCAAACATCATGAAGAAATCAGAATGATTCTTATTAAACAGGACTATTCATTCATTCATGTAAAAGTTGTCTCATTGCAAAAAATCGCGGGCTGTTTATTGATAACAGGATAAGTCCCAGAGAAGCTTTTTAAACCACAATTTTTTCAAATCCACTTTCCAATATCTCAAGCAGAAAAGGTAAAACAATCTCAAACAAACCCCTTACATTACAAACCCTAGAAACTCCAAACAGAGAAGAATCGAAGAAATAGAGAGGAGAGAGGAGAGCGGAAAAACCATAAAAACAGACCTGAGGAATTGCAGCGAGGCCTTGGAGAAGCTCCCAAGCAATCGGGGGAAGAAATGGAGGAGGACGCGTGGCACGTCTTCCTCGCGTTACTCCCTGAAGCGGTGGAGGGATAACTACAGTAATGGGCAAGAGATGGCGCGCTTGACATCCTTCTATATATAAATGTGGAATAGAAAACGTAGAAGAAAGAGGAGAAGGCGAACAGAAGAAGCCAGAAAGTGGATGGCTTTCTCTTTCAATTATCTACTTCTACGCGATTCCTTTTCGGTACTTGCATTTTCTTGGCGCCTTTGAGCTCGTGACATCGCCGCAGACAGATCTAGCTGCCGCCGCCGACGAGAGACGTGCGGAAAGGGAAACGATTTGGGATTCGCGGGCTCGCACCGCAATATAGTTTTGTATGGAGAAAAAAAATGTTCGTTGTAACCATCGTAGATTGTTGTGTTTTTATTAGCACCTTAATTTTGGTTACTGGTATCTTAGTTTTTTTTGTAATTTTTCGTGTTTTTTAGAAATATAGCATGTACATGTATTTTTATAAAAAATGTTCAACACGAATGTTTTAGATTTCGATTGTGTTGAACACTTTTCCTAAAAATGCATATACAAGAACTTTAGAAATATGCTCGGATTTCGCATCTTTTAAAAATATTAATGTTTGTATTTTTACGTTTATTTATGCATCGTATTACTCATATTCTGATTTCTGATTTTAATTGAAAAAATTATGATTGTGAAATCTTGCATTACAGTGGTAAAATGACATTACGACCGTGTTTTCATTTTCCGGTCGTAATGATATTTTACGACCGTAATTCATGATTTTACGGTCGCAAATTTTTAAGTTATAATTGGAGGTGGTACTTATTTTTAAGTGTAAAAATGCAAAAAATAATATTTTGAAACTTTTTGATAAAATTATATTGTTATAAGTCAAAAAATGTGATTTACTGCATAAAAGACATTTTGACGGACAAAGAGGAGTGAACGTAGTGAACATCAGACGCACCAAAAAAAATTTCAGCTTGAAGGGCGACAAAACGAGCAAGGAAAAAACACAACAAGAAGACGAGGGAAAATGAAACACTTATGCCAAACTTATCAAAAAGTCTCACTTGGCCATAAAAGGAATAAAACAACACGAAGGCTCCGTTTGGCACGGTGGACCGGCTCCGTTTGGTACAGTGGCGGACGTCATGGAATTGTCATTCGTTAACGACCACCTACTGAATTTTATCTACTTTTATGTTCAAACGGATAATGCTTGTTAAGTGATCCACACATGACTCGACTCTGCGCACACGGACTTTATTGCTTCTACTGTTTACTGCTTAACTGATCATTGCTAGCTTAATTTTTACATTGATGTAATAAATATATATACAAGTGCTAGTTAGAGTCACGTTACCTGCTTCTATACTGTTTTGTTGTCCTCCTGTTTCTTTCTCTCTCGCGGTTGTTGAAACCGAAAATCGGTCTCCTGTGGAGTTCACCCTCGGGGAAGGGGTGATCGCGTACCTACTTCACTCCTGCAAGCAAACAACAAAAGAAACAAGAGAGAACCGACCCAAGGGCTCGGCTGGGAGGACCCACCACACACCCGGAAGATCTGAGAGCGTTTCCCCTCCTTAGTCAAAGGCCGAGCTAAGGTACCCTCAGAAAGCACTTGAAAACTAGAGCAAGAGAGCACAGGAAGCCTGCCTTTTGGGGTACCCCTTGAGTCCTATTTATAGTTTTCAGAATATGAACTGCCAATAACCAAACTAAACTGACCTGAAATTACCAAAATGTCCTTGGTTGGGTCTGCCAACAGCCAAACTCCGATGTTTTGAAGGGCTATGGGCAGACCAGCGGGGGCTAAACAGTAAAAAGTACCTCAAAGATCTGGGCGAGCTGGGCAGCCTGGCCACCTCGGCGGATCCTGCTCGCCTGCTGTTGCCGAGCTCCTTTGCGCGAGTGCGAGTTGGGACGGCGAGCTCGCCTATCGGTCGACCTCTGTTAGTCGACCTCAGCTCGACGAATCTTGGCTTAGCTCGGCGAATGCCGAGCTCGCGGTCGACGAACGCCGAGCTCAGGCTCGAATTTCTCTGCCGAGCTCGCCTAGGACCTTGGTAATCTGAGCCGGCCGGTCTGGTTCCTGGTTCACCCCGCTCGCCGGATACGGGGTTGTACAACGGTGCCTAGGAGTCGTGGGGGTGAGATGAGGATGAAACAACTGCAAAAAAAAGAACCCCTCCCCAGTGGTTTTGGCATCCACGATCCATTCTCCAGCGTCTTCGACAAACTCTTCCGCCCCACGTCCGTTGGTTGATGCTGCCCTATAAAAGGAGAAGAACAGGAAATCAGGTGAAAATGATGAAATGTATTTTGATTATTGTTGTGTGCAACCTGTCTTCTATTGAGGGAGATGATGAATAGTAGATGAAAATTTAGGATTGCTGCCCTTGTGTGTTTGATTTCTGTTAGAATTTGGAGTTGAATATTTTTGATGTAGCATCTCGAGTGACTCCGTTGAATCATTTTTCGTCTGAGTGGGCGAATTCTCCTTGGTGCTCGCATGTGATTGCGGTCGACTTCAGAGCGGGAGATCGAATGTGACGAGAAATTACTCGCGTGATCGTCGTCGACTTCGGATACGGAATACCGCCTCTTTCCGTGGGTAATTTGTTTCTATCATCTTCTTTGTGTTTGTCTAAATTTTTCTCATTAGGATAAATAGATTCTTGTTGGGTATTCGCCCAAATTTTGTCAGTGAACTCTAGATCGAAAACTTCAAACGGAAACGTATTTTTAGTTCACGATTTTCATTTTGCTGCGACAAGGGGAACATAACGAAAGTTGCGAACTTCCTTTCCCGAATTTAAATTTGAATCATTTTTATTAAGAAAATTCATTTTAAACAAATAGTTATTTATGTACTTTACAAAATTCAAGTTGCATGATTTCATAAATTCTTTACAATGTCCGCTCAAAATCTTCAGAAATTCATTAAACATCGCATGCATTTAGGGTTTCATAGAAAAAACCGACATGCACGCAACCCTACGCGCCGTCCTGCATCACTTGATGCATCGATTGAGATATTGTCGTGTGATTTCGAGACTACGAATTCAAGTTCTGAAAGCAGCCTCTTGCAAAAAATATAGGGCAAGATTTGTCTACATTTCACCCCTGTGATGAGTGATAAAATTACAAGGCTTTACATGATGTTTAACGGATCAAGCTCAACGGACCATATTCAAACCATAATCATAATTGAAGCCGACCTAAATAATGTTTTTTTAAAACTAATTATTTTTTTTTAGTAATTATAATTATATATTAAAAGGATCAATCTCAAAATACATGTTTATTTATTTTAAATAAAAAATGAAATAAACTTAGGTTCCATTTGGCGCGGTGGTGGCGGTCGTAAACATGAGGGTTAAATTGTCATTCGTTAACGCCCACTTAAGAAACTTCATCCACTTTTATGTTCAAACAAATGAAGTTACTTAGATGGGCGTTAACGAATAACGGTTTAACCGCCACCATTGTGTCAAACAGTTCCAATGTAACTAAATGATAGCTTGTGGCTAGGGAACCACTTATAAGTTAATAACAACAGATAGTTACTTAAATCCATGCTTGAATGCAATGGAACATTTTAGTTACAAAAAGTTTGTTTGGCGCTTCTGCGCCAATGAGTTTAAACAAAAAAAAGTACATTTCGCAACGGTTTCGTTTGGTTCGGCGGTGGCAGGTCGATCCGGCAGGTGGAAACAGAGTATTCGAATCGGAAGAGGGAGGTGGCTGCTCCAAGCGGAGCTTTTTGAGACATTCTCAAGGCGGGCAGGTGGAAACAGAGTAAACGCCGTCGGAAGTTCATTTGTTTACCCTCCTTCCGGCGGCGTTTGCCCAAAACGGAATTGCAAAACGTCCAAACAAATAGAGCCTAATTTTGAACATAGATGTGGATGGAATTCTTTAGGTGTGGTCGGACATTCACAAACAGCAGGTTATAACCATTGCATTCACGGCCAAGGGTGCAAATAAAGTCCGGGCCCGGTTGACCGATCTGTGTCTGAGCTAGGGTCAGACCTACGGGGCCTTCCTACGCCCACTATTTTTGCAAGGGTCCGGGCTCAAACCTGCCCCAGCACCATGCTTTGCTTGGTGACCAGTAATGGCTGCCCAACCCTAATAGTTAGGGCACCGCCCCAACTATAAATGTTGGACCCAACATTTATTGTTGGGCACTGGCTGCCCAGCAAACTGCTGCTACCATTTGGCAGATGCTGCTGCCAAATCATCATGAGGGGCCTGCCAGGCCTGGCCGGGCTTGTCTGGGTCCGATCTAGTAGGCTCAGGCAGACGCCCTTCTCTTAGGGAGTCCCGGGCCCAGCCTGTGCCCAATTTGAATAGGGCACGATAGCTAATAAGTCTCGGCCTAACATGCCTTATGCAAATTTGTGGCTTACAATCTGCATTAGGTGCTTTATCATCTTCTCTAATCTACAGTGTCTTGGTTTCATCGGAGCAACCCCATCACAAATAAATCGGGATCAGACAACATAACAGTGCGGTAAATGCGAACCTAATATGAATAAGGACCTGAAGGACGAGAGTCGGCTCCCTCGCGATGACAAGAAGAGAGCCACCATGAGGTTAGAGAGACCGTTGCCTCTACAACATCAGTAGAATCAACACCACTAACATTTATCCAAAGCTCAGAGAAATTTGCAAGGATTTCCAAAAAAAAACTTAAACAGTTAAACCCTAAACCTTAAACCTCATCATAGACTTTGTTTGAGACGGCTAGGATGGTAGAAAAAGTAGTGGTCAGATTCAGGGTCTTTTTTGGCAAGGTAGTGGAGATCATGAATGCAACAATAATCAACCGGCGTTCGTGAATGGGCCCCAGGGGCGGATCCAGGAATTTTAGCTAGGGGGGCCCAGTCACCAAGCGAAGCCAAATAAATTTTAAAATAAAATTTTTAATGATGTTTGGGGGGGGAGGGGGGGGAGGGGGGCGGGCCCTCATGTGAGAGGGACAAACACCATGACCAAAATGATAGCCAGTCATTAAGAATATTTTAAAAATGGGATTAAAAATATTTAGATATTTTAAAAATTTTGGGGGGGGGGGGGGGGCCCCCATGGGCCCCCCTTGGATCCGCCCCTATGAATGGCCAACCTCAAAAAAATTCATCAATTTATGTTCAAAATTATTATTTTTCTTAGCCGCGATCATACTCATTGTCATGTCAAACACATATTTCATGAAGGCGGTGCTTTTGTCCAAACTCCCAAGGGCAAAAACACGGCGCTAAACAGAACGGTTCATAACCACTGCATTCATGACCGTCGCCGCCATGCCAAACAGACCCTGGAGCTGTCAGAAAAGGTAGTGGTGAGAAAAACAGTAGAGGAGAATGAAGATGTACGACTACGAGAAGAGAAGCATGGAAGCACGTCGAGCTTTTTTTTAGACTTGAATACATCTTTTATCACTTTTCCCATCACCGGGAAATCAAACGTCTGCAAAACAATGATGACAAGGAGAAAATAATTTTTTCCAGTGCCACCCCAATGTCAAACAAAACCCTAATCACAAAAAATCAACAGGGGAAAAGCTACAAAGCAAGAAAACAAACCTAAACCTTCAAATAAATATAGGTGAAATAACTACAAATGGGAAAACCAAGGGGAGCTCTAAAATGAAACTACATTCATTTCAGTTTATATCACCTGGATGAAGGTTTACAGCAGTAATGATTTACCTAAATGCAGTAAAATTAGTGTTGCTCCACATTTTCAGGTTGTATCTTCCTTAGCAATTTGTACAATCCGAAGACATTCTTCTCATGCCAGAGGTAGGGGATGAAGTACGACCGATATATGGCGGGCGAAAACTCTCCATCCAAGTAATGCACAGCCGCCAAGGTCTGAAAGTCGAAGTATTAGCGGGAGCGTGCAATTTACAATGTCTTGATCACATGGGGGGTTGCAGCATTTTGCGAAGCTTGAACTTAGTTACACGAGTTTTGAAGAGTTGTTATATTGGATAAATTCCGAGTCCGAGTATGGAGCCTCGTGATTTTGTATTTTTTGTTACTATTAATTACCAAATCACCCTTGTGAGTTAGCATAATTACGGTTGCACTCCTCTATCTTTTGAAATTACAAAAAACCTCCAATGTAAGTTTATATTTCACAACAAGCATGCACAACAAATACGCCCCATGCCCCTCCTATAAGTTTACACATGAGATTTTTGTAATTTCGAAAGGTAGAGGGGCGCAACTTGTAATTTAGCACACTTACATGGGAAGTCCTGTAAACAACCCTTTTTGTAATTTAATTGGAATTTTATTTTAGCTTTGATAACAGTCTAAAAGATGTTTTCAAAATTAATGTTTTTTCTTTGCGGCTGTCATAACCATTGACATGTCAAACACATGTTTAATGACGATGGCGTTTTTGTCCAAACTCGCCGGAGCAAAAATGCCGCGCCAAACAAACACTAAGGATCGAGTCATTTGAAGTCGGAGTTTACCCGTAGAATTGAAGGAATCATAGAAAGAAAGAAAACAAGTTTACCTCCCATTTGGACAAGTCGCTTCCACGAGAAGGATATGGCCTTCTGAGATCAAGCTCCACAAACAAGGTGCATGATTCTACATCATGGAGCTGCAAAACAGCGCGAATACATATTTTGATCAAAGAAACCATGAAAATAAACGGTAAATGTTAACTTTTAGAGGGTTAAGGAGATTACATATTGCATGTCAGAAGCTTTGTTCTTATCGTTGAAATAGGGTGGAGCCGAAGCAGTGCCGCCTAAGGTTGAATTGAAGGGAAATGGAAGAAGGCCTCTGAAGCCATCATCGACCCATCGAACTTCGTGCACATAAGATGGAACAAAGAAGGAAGAAGGGTATCGATGCCATTCGCTTCCGACACATAGTGTAGAACCTAAATGATTGTATTCTGAAGATGTATCAGGGTAACAAGTAGAATGATTGTGAAGTTTAATATTTGCAACAGGGATCTATTTTTTTTTTCTGAAGTAGCCTCTTGCAAAAATGCAAGGTAAAGTGATGC
The DNA here is from genome assembly GCA_039583875.1 of Platanthera guangdongensis. NCBI lineage: Eukaryota > Viridiplantae > Streptophyta > Magnoliopsida > Asparagales > Orchidaceae > Platanthera > Platanthera guangdongensis. The sequence goes on along the minus strand of CM077159.1, from coordinate 150,987,104 downwards.
AGTGACCCAGAGCCGACCCGCTCTGTCGACCAGGCCTCGCACCTGGCCTAGCCAGAGGCCCACGTCTGGCGGCCCACTGCCGGGCCCACCACGGAGTCACACCATGGCATCCCTTTTATCAGGCTCGCGGGCCGTACACCCCAACCCATCTCCGGGCCCAACCACAGGCGCACGGTAGGTTGTTGAGGTCAGGTTTCGATCCCCTGACCTCCTTGATAAAGAGCTTTCAGGCAAGCTCTCATCAACCAACTGATCCGCGGCTCAGTTGGTTGATGAGAGTTTGCCTGAAAGCTCTTTATCAAGGAGGTCAGGGGATCGAAACCTGTCCTCAACAACCTACCGTGCGCCTGTGGTTGGGCCCGGAGATGGGTTGGGGTGTACGACCCGCGAGCCTGATAAAAGGGACGCCATGGTGTGACTCCGTGGTGGGCCCGGCAGTGGGCCGCCAGACGTGGGCCTCTGGCTAGGCCAGGTGCGAGGCCTGGTCGACAGAGCGGGTCGGCTCTGGGTCACTGCATCATAAAGTTCGCCTACGTTTCACCCATGTGGTGGGAACCCTTCCTTGGATCCTCACTGCAGGAGGATGCTTTGTGCACCGGACTGTTTTTTTCTTCGAAAGTAGTCACACTAAAAATATATATTATTTACTATCCGAACTGCATTTTGCATGGAATAGGCTAATTTTATTGCTTTTAGATAGAAATGTGTCATATATCTTTTGTTAAGAGGTCTTGTGTTACTACTCATTAGTTAATAGTTCTTGTTATGTATCTTTAATTGGGTGCCTTTGTTTAGGTGTTTTTAATTAGTAGTAAAATTAGCGGCTTATTTATGCATATCGTGCTTTTATTTATGATAGGTATTTTTGCAATTAGTCTGATGCATGGACTTTTTTTGTAAAATATTTGAGCAATGAGCTGTATTTAGGGCTAGAATGAACATAAGTAAAAATTAAATCCATCATCTCCCTCTCTCTCTAAAACAATAACTGGGAATGATTTGGTATCTCCCCCTTGAGAATCCCATCTCCAGCAGTAGTAAAAATAGAGGCCTGCAACGAATTGGTATCAAAGCAATTCCTTCACATCTCCACGCTTCCCAGTACCATTATTCTCTTGCAGCCCTAACCTGCCCAGCTAATTGATGGTTGGACCCCACACATCATCCAGCGCTTATAGGAACAAAATTGACACTTGAGATCGGTCAGACAGAACCTGTAGAAGCCATGGTCTGTCAGATCCAAATTCCCAATCCTCGACCTTTCTTCTACAATCATGTCAACAAGTAGTGCCCTATCTACAGATGAGGATCTCATTTCTAAGGTCTTCTTTTTGTTTCCTGTGTGACGCCTACTTCCGTGATCGGTCTCTTCTATCTGAGCAATTGACAAACCGCTTGGGACTTTCCGGTGTCCAAGAACGATTTATCAATGAACTGCTCCTAACCGCCTCTGCCAGCAGCCCGCCAATCGATCTCCCTATCTTGTTGACAAGCAGCCTTTGATTCTCGCTCCTCTATCCATGGAACCTCCTTTCCACGCCACCACAGATCCCATCCATGTGCGACTTTGTGGATAAAAAATGGCGAATCTTTGAAATGTTGAAGCAGTTCAGGGATGATTTGGCATCTTTCGAGTCACATTGGGCAACGACAGAGATATGAGAACTTGTGAGCCTCACTGAGCTCATTGCAAAACATGATGTTTTATCCCAATACATTGTGTCAATGAAACAAAACAAGAGTCACGTGGCAACAATTACCACATTCATATCTGAAGCCTTGTTTGGCGGACACGCTGACACTGGCAGGGACTACAGAGAGGAATTACGACTTATGTTAGCTAACGAGACATTCTACCTCCCAACCATTATTGTAGATGGATCAATCCATGTTGTGCCCATCCAAAGGGCCCCTCAACATCCATTGATTCTAGTGGTTCTCATAGCAGGGCCCTCTTTAGTCATCCATTCATGTTACATTGATCCGACGACCCCTCTCCCACCATCAATGAGTCCATGCTCCGAGTCACCCCACCCCAGCTCGTTGCTTCCAATCATAGATCGGGTAAATACCCTTCTCACAGAAGAAGTGAGTAGTCTGATGCAGTCACCTCATTCGCCCCACTAGGGAGTAGGGAGAAAATGGGCTTAATTGGTGATGCCGCCTCGACTTCATGGCATAGTTACAACGAACTCTTCTAGCAGGAGAAAAAGGAACAAGGTGCTGACTTAGTACTCAGATTTCTCATTTGAACTTGAGAAGAAGCTCGAAGTGAATGAAGGAGGGTGATCGAGCATTGTGTTATGTATCTCTAGTCACGAGTCTTGATATGTATCTTTAGTTGTGTATCCATGATTGTCTTTTAAAAGGACCGATTAAGAGTTAATCTAAGTTAATCATCCTTTTTATTTATCATGAGTATTTTGACGGTTAGTATGGACGTGTGAAATTCTTTGCAAAATGTATAAGTGAGATGTACTTAGATGCCCCTAGGGCTAGAATGAAAGGAATAAAAAATTGAATCTCTCATCTTTCTCGCTAAAATCGTAGCTAGGAAAGATTAGGTAGCTCATGTCTGAACACCAAATGGGAGGTATTTATATGTCTGACAAGTGACAACACAACAAGACTCCACTTTATCACTACAATTTATGATCACAAGCATATGTTTTAAAAATGATGATTTTTTTCACTCATTTTAACCAAGTGCGGGCAATGGAGGGTGAGGCGGCGGAGGTGGAGATGGCGGAGGTGGAGGCATGTATACATGGCTCTGATACCAAGATGCTATGGCCTGGTGAGTGATTGCGAGAGGGTGTTGTCATGGAAAAAAATCATTCGGCTCTTCATGGACCTAGGGTTCCAAAAGGTAGAGTGAGGAGGAGAAGGGTACTTCCGGAGATGATCCAAGTTCTACCCCCACCATGCCCTGGGCAAGGGTACCGGTTAGGCGAAGGAAAGGGGAAGATGGGAGAAGGAAACAAGAGCAAGAAACATAGTTGTTTTTTGCTTCCATTCACTACCCCTTACTCACTTAACTAATTAGGGGAAATGTTCCCAATATTACACAAAATTTGTCCCTCGCTAGGGCTACATTATAGGTAAATAACAAAACATGGGCACACAATATAAAAAAGAAAGTACTTGTGTGATCACATGAAAATGGATGTGTTTGAGATTTGGGGGTTTCCCGTCTGTTGTAGTACGACGTCTTTCCTGAGCGATTCCATTTTTAGTGATTCTAGTGATCCCACATCATGAAATAAATAAAGGCAGAGGGATGTGTCGGATCAGACACGCGTTCTCGGTGTCCCTCTTTTCAATCCACCGACCACCCATGCAAAATACAAAATGGCCAAAAAACAGTCATAAAAACAATAATTTCTAAAGTTGTTATTTGAACCAAACTATTCATAACCATGAAATAGCTAAGAATCCATAACAATCTGGTGCAGGAAACAATGGTGACAAATCTAAGAAATTCTCACCAGGTTTAGCATCTTCATGATGTTCCAAATGCTTGTAGATGACCGAAGGGCCAGAATATCCATGCAACACTGAAAATGTGCGACTATGAGATAAGCTTAATATAAGACCCAGAAAGATTGGCCTAAGAACTTTAGCAACCTGTTTTAAGTAGTAAATAAGGATTCAGAACTATGATATATAAGGTTTCCACAAACAAATGATGATATAAATTTAGTAATTTCTCCAAATTTTTGATCACCTTGACCAAAAAAGACTCTTCGCTTGAAAATCTATCACGAAAAAGATCAGGAAAACTATCAATAACGGCGGTAGCTGCAACACATATAAGTGTATATATAGGATAGAGGAATCTGCAATAAGGGATATTGAAGTCAGGACAAAGCTACCAAATGTTTCAACAATGAGCCTAACAGAGAAGTATGCTAGGAGGCCATTAAATAAAATATCATAACCATAAGTATTTCTATAACAGAAAAAAAGGATGTATGCTGAAATTACTTTACAAAGTTCCATTCACTCCTTGCGACTGGAGCAGCAAGTGGTCGAACGAATACTGTTTCCCCAAAAAGATTAAGAGATGACTTTTGTCAGTAAGTGGATAAGATGCTTACTTTTAGAGATCTTTCTCTGAAGACATCAAAGATTTAGCAAGGACAATTATGTATGCTAGAAACTAAACCTATAAATTATAAGGGTTAGTATCAATAAGATTAATGAAGTTTCTTTTATGCAGATTGATAATTTCTAAGACACTTTATTTTGGACTTGATGGGGATCACCCCCGCACATCAGAGACGTTCCGACATTTGGGGCACGTGGGGATCTATTCACGTCAGCTGCACATAAGGTCGCCATATGGACGATTCGAGTCCGCAATTGCATCCGGAGCGACGTTTTTATAATTCATGTACTTTTCAAATATTTTAGTCCATTTGTCAGCTTGTTTTGTTCATTCAGAACTGGTTGATCTAGACCGTTCAAGATGATGGCTGCCCTAAGTCTAAGTATATAAGCCGTCTAATCCCTAAATCAAGGCATCGAAGAATATGCAACCACTCCTTCGGTCCTCATAGTATGAACCCAACATCCCTTCCCGTGTCGCCTCTGAAATCCTTCTATAGGAAGAACCACCTCCTCCCTATCACAAAGGTATTCCTTCCCCCCTTCAGCCGCCCCTTCCCTCCATATACCAGCCCGCTGACCCCCCTATGAACAATGCAGCCGGCTTTCCTAGCTTCCTTCTCCTTCCACCTCATGGGCACCCCTCTTACAGCTGCCCACCACCGTCCTAGCCACCCCATCTGGACAGTAGCAATCCCAATGCACTCATTCAGCAGTCCTACCAGCCATCATCTTCCTTTTCTAGTAAACTACCTGACCATTGTGTCCTCCGCAAAGTCCCCACTTCTCCAAACACCGGTCAGCGCTGCCAACTCCGCTGACCCTCCAAACCCCTTCCCTTCAAGCTGCAACCTCCACACAGCCCTCCCCTATTATTACACCCCCATCAACCAGCCGTCCATATAGTATTCTTACCCTCCCCAATCCCTAAAATTCCTCCCCATGCCTTCATTACCTCCGGCTACGGTTCTCATTTTTTGGGAGTCATTCGTTGTCATTGCACCATCAATTCACCGCCACTGGCCGCTGCTCCTTTCCAATTCAATGCCAATGTCCACTCATGGTTATGTGAGCTTTTATATGTATTTTGTACTTGCATAGCTTATGTTTGGATTGTTTTTATGATTAGTGGATTGTGGGCTTGTTTGCTTCTGTTCCAATTGTTAATCAATATTGTGATGGCGAATTCGTCTTTCTTACATGGTATCACACTCTTATTAGTATTTGACTAGATCCCTAATCACTCGATGGGAAAATCTTTTATCGCTTTTTATTTGAGTCACGCCAATTAGTAATTTCAATTGTTAAATGAATTAGAACCCTAATAGTATTAATAGCTCAAATTGATCCTTCCCGCAGCCATTAGGTTTTAGGTGGCGAGCATTCTTTCATCAGAATGTGTGTATGCATTCACTCATACCTTCATTTTAGTTGGCCTGTAGAGTTATGACATCGTGCCAGTCACCTATAAATTGCTGTGTTAGATCTCTTTGCCTGCAGGTTTCTATCATGAAAAACCTTCCATTAAAGAGAAAATAAGAGAAACATGCCAAAAGTACTGCAATTTTCCTCATCTCTCTTGTGATTCTTATGCAGCAATTATTTTTCACACCTGTGGGTATATTCGTAAAAAATGACCCAAGGAAATGAAAGCACTTTAATATTCCTCTAGTTACCATCGGAATCAATGATGCTCCTTGGGTAACAAGATATGCTGCCATTCACTGCCACTTCAATTGCTGCTACCTCCATGATGACAACCCCACAATTAGAAAGATCACAGGAACCGCCTTGGGCACTTTTCATTGCCAATGACACTGAATTCCCGAGATATTCCATCAACAAAATATCTAACCATTCCCTTGATAAATGTCAGGAGAAGTCAAAAAAATCATGAAATAACCCTAATTCTAGAACTGGAGGAGGTTTTTAAAAAGTAAAATGACCTCCACGAAGACCCGCATTTCATCTTAAGGATCAATTTGGAACTATAAGTGACGTGTTTTGGTCATAAAATTTTAGCATTCAAATAAAATAAGAAAACTACATAAAGTGGGCAAAATTAACATAAAAATTTTGATGTTCATAGCCTTATCGACATTAGCCTTATCACAAACATTTGGAGTCCATGTTCCAATGCATGCGCTCCATAAAACCAATCATCTAGTTAGCGCTCACATGTGAGACTTAATTGACAAGAACATTGGTGCATCATCTGATGCAAAATGGAGACGCAGACCCGTAGCGGAGGACGAGTTTTGGGCCGTTCGGGGCCAATTGACTACTTACCATATACGACGTATCCGGATCAATGATCCAACTCCACGGATGCATCCGGCCCGTCATTCTGACATGATTTCATATATTACATTGTCACCAAGGAAGCACAAGTGCGGGTACGGGTACGGGTATGATACGTACCCGGTATGACAAAATTTAATAACAGAGATACGGGTACGACATGATACGTTATAACAAATATTATATATATATATATATCACAAGTGCAATAAATAGTTCTCAAAACATCGAAACATCAAACAAATCATAAGTTGAATACAAATCAATGCAACATAACATGAAGCTTTCAAACATTAAGCATTCGTAAATATTACAAAATTTAATATCTTATATGTTTAAATAAAAGAGATAAAATTAAACTTAAATCTACTCATCAATTGTTTTTCTTCTTCTTCATTATTGGAGATCAACTTCATTATTAGATCAACATCTTCAGTTTCCGATTAGCCTAGAAACAAATTAGTCATTTTGTTAATAACTTGCATTGTATCAACACATTCAATACACGTACTTGTAACAGAAAGGTACAAGTGCCATAAATACACTCGGTACAGATACACAACTTAATTACACGTATCAATGCTTCCTAGCATAGACCCAACTTTTGTTTACTATAGAAAAATGGACTCCTGTCACAATATGCAAAATAATGTGCAAGTCCAAGTGTGTCTACATAGGTGTATCCGTCGAGTATCGGGTACGTACTGGTACCGAATACGTATCTGGTACGGGTATACTGCCTTCGAGGAAGTATCCGTCATTTTTGCTTTATTTTTTATTTAATCGGGCGACCACATCTCCGACCAATCATAGCCGTCAATGGTGGGATGCTCCAATATCTCTTTATTATAAATAAGAGTGTATGAGGCTGCTATAGGGCATTGCAGATTTTGGAGAGACTAATCCCGGAATCCCACGATCCTCTCACGGTGCCGACTCCGTGAAACCCTAGGTGACGACTCCGAGTTTTGTATCTTCCTCCCCAAGATATTCCTAAACCCTAAGCATCATTTTCCATCATTCAATCCTCTTTACTACCGCCCAAAACCCTCCCTCCAGTCGGCTGTCCGCTGGTTCAGATTTCCCACACAACAGCCACCCTCCTTCCACCCTTAATCCTAGTCGTCGGCTCTCCATGTCCACTCCACAACCACCTTTGGCCCCTCCTCCCTCTAAAGCCTCCACCACCCCATGCCGACCCTCCACAACAGCAGCCGACCCCTACAGCAGCCTGCTTCACTTCTGGAAACCACCGCAAGCCCCCTCTTATCCTTAATTCAGCCTCCCCTACCAATCCAGCGCCTCCCCCTTGCCACCACCCACCCTCATCCGCACACCCCTCCCTCGTGGAACCACCACCAGCCCTCCTGTAGTCCGATCTAGCTCCCACCGCCCGGATCCGCTTCCGAACACCCAGATCAACCCTCCCACAGCCCGGAACCACCCCTTACATTGTCGTATCTACTCATTTTCGGTCTGATCCTGTCTCCCGCCGCCAAATTCAGTCGCCCTCGTCATTCTTCCCCCTCAGGTTTCATTTCAGATCGCTGTCAAAATGCCTCCAGCTCCGAAATCTACATTGCCTTGGAAAGCCCTCTACTCGGTGAGCCACTTGTTGTATTGTATGATTGTTTTTCCGCATTATTATTATCAATTGGATTTTTTACTTGTATGGATCTCTTGTATTGTGGTTGTTTGTTTTTAGATTATTTTGTGATTTGCATGATTTGTTTGCAGTGTGCTCGTGCTTTGGCCTTCCATGCGGAGAAAAACCTAATTCGCTTGCTTAAATGAATTATTATGTTTTTGTCATAATCATGTGCGTGCGATTAAATTATTTATTACTTAATTTGAATTATCTGTCGGGCTTTGCATTGAATGTAGGGTTAGGGCAATATTACATCTGCCACTTATAGATTCGTCCTGCGTCAATTGATATCAGAGCTAGGTTGCGAGCACTCTTTTGATACATAGTTGTAGAGTTTATAAGTTTCTTCATGCTTAGGTATCACCAATATTCCTCTCTTCTATCTGGGGATCTCGAGTTCACTTACACATGCTCCCATAGAGTCCCCTTAAGGAGATCCTCATGTTATTACGATGATTATTCTCGATCGCAGCACGTCACTTCCAAAGATCGTGTTAATCCACCGACACGATGTCACTATGCTAGAGACGATCGGTATGATGATTGTCGTCATTCATATCCATGCATGCGAGTGGATAGTGTTGATCCTTCTTCACGTCTCGATTACCTTAGGGATGATTATTATGAGGATCGTCATTTTGAGAGAGATCTCGAGTGGCAGTTTCGTACTGATGCTCATTCTTTTGACGGCTCATTTAGTACTCAGTCTTTCAGTTATTGACTCATGAATATGGAGTATTATCTCGATCACTTTGAGTTATTTGGTAAGTGGCGCATCAATTTTGTGAAACTTAGGCTTTTAGATCAGGCGAGAGTGTATTGGCCTAACATTGAGAGGATCTGCGAGCGAGATCGTCTTCATCGCATCACTAGTTGGGTGAATATGAAGTGTATATTGTGTCATAGATATCTGTCTTCGTCATACCAGAGTCACGCGCACGATCAATTATTTTTCCTTCAGTAAGGATCTATGTCTGTCACTGAGTACATGGATCGTTTTGATGAGTTAGTTGTGCGGATTGATATCCGAGAGGAGTCAGCCATGACCACTTCCCGCTTTCGGTCTGGGCTTCGATCTGACATACGTACAGAGTTGGCTTATCACAGCTCGAAGTCCCTCGAGCAGACATATCAACTCTTCTTTCATTATGAACAGTCATTGAGATCCGGAAGAGTTGGTCGATTGGATTTACACATTCACCTCCGCAGTACGAGTCACATCCTATCGTCGGTGTTTCTGGTATCCTCTCAGGTAATCGTCGCAGACGCGATGAATTTTCACACATAACTCCCGCGAGCCCCTTGATGCGTCACAATCCCCAAGAGATATTTGCATCTTATGAGCTCTTCTTTAAGTGTTGATGTCTCACACGGTCACCTGGACACTCGTCACACATTGGATGAGTTTTTTTACACTCCACCGAGAGAGCCTCCTGATAGGACCACCTCATTTTATAGATTTTTGGGTTATTGTTAGACTGCCTCATAGAGAGCATGTTGCATCTGTTGTGTTTTAGTTGCGAGTGTCTGTTGAGTAGTCTCTTTATTATTTGCACGTATCTGTTGAGTTATTTGTTCATCGTTTGCATGTGTGTCATGAGTCGGTCCGACAGAGGATCAATATTAGTGATAAATCTTATAAATCACATGCATATGTTCATTGACAAGGGCAGGTATTTCATAAAGGCAAGCAAGTGATGGTGAGAATCCGCATTGTGAAGCTCCTTGAGAGGTCCGCTAAAAGTTAAAGTGTTAGGCAAATGAATCCATACACAATCATGAGAAAGATCAGAGCAAATACATATGATCTTGATATCCATACGAGCATGAGTATCCATCCTGTATTTAATGTTGAGGATCTGACGTCATACTACAAGCTTCACGAGTATGTGGATCTATTTCATTGAGATCCTCTTGAGCCTACACCCTTACATCCTTTGGAGTCTACGCCTCCACATCCCCAGTCCCGCACCCAAACCACTTCTGAGTCGCACCTGCCTTTGGGTCAGTCGCTTATGGCTTCATCGTTTGCACTAATGATTACACCGGGACTTCCAACGCATCAATGATTATTGAGAGCATTATAGATATCGTGGCTCATGCAAGCATAGCCACGTCAGTCAGTCAGACGCAAGAGTACCATTGGCGAAGATACTTTCCTATCGACGACACTTGGACGACCTATGGTGGACCTCATAGAGTCTTACCTGACATACACAGAGAAATTTCGATCTCTATTCATCAGGAGATGAATTCTTTCAAGCTGGGGAGAATGATGCGGAATGGAGAAACGGACCCGTAACGGAGGGCGAGTTTTGGTCCCGTTCGGTACCAATTGGCTACTTACCATGTATGGTGTACCCGGATCGATGATCCGACTCCGCAGATGCGTCCGACTAGTCATTCAGACACGATTTCATATATTACATTGTCAATTTTGCTTTATTTTTGATTTAATGGGGCAACCCCATCCCTGACCAATCATAGTCGTTGATGGTGAAATGCTCTAATATCTCTTTATTATAAATAAGAGTATATGAGGGTTGTTATAGGGCATTGCATATTTTGTAGACTAATCCCGCGATCCTCTCACGGTGCCGACTTCGTGAAACCCTAGTGACGACTCCTAGTTTTGTATCTTCCTCCCCAAGATATTCCTAAACCCTAAGCATCATTTTCCATCATCTAATCCCCCTTACCGCTGGACAAAACCCTTCCTCCATCCGGCTGTCCGCTAGTTCAGATTTCCCTCATAACAGCAGCCCTCCTTCCACCCTTAATCCTAGCAGCCGACGCTCCCTGTCCACTCCACAACCACCGCCGACCCCTACCTCCCTCTAAAGCCTCCACTGCCACCTTGATGACCCACAACAACAACCGCCGACCCCCACAACCGCCTTGATTCACTTCTGGAAGCCACCGCCAGTCCCCTCTTCCCCTTACTTCAGCAGCCCCTTCCAATCCAACGCCTCCCCCTTGCCACCAACCACCCTCAGCCTCACCCCCTCCTCTGTGGAACCTCACCAGCCCTCTCGTTGTCTGATCTACCTCCCACCACTCGGATCCGCCTCCGTACACCCAGATCTACCCTCCCACGGCCCGGATCCACCCCTACATTGTCGAATCTACTCATTTTCGATCTGATCCCGCCTCCCTCCGCCAAATTCAATCGCCCTCGTTGTTATTCCACCTCCGGTACCACTTTGGATCGCCGTCAAAACGCCTCCGGCTCTGAAATCTCCATTGTCTTGCACAGCCCTCTACTCGGTGAGCCACTTGTAGTATTGGACGATTATTTTTCAGCACTATTATTATCAATTGGATCTTTCACTTGTTTAGATCTCTTGTATTGTGATTGTTAGCTTTTAGATTATTTTGTGATTTGCAAGATTTATTCATCGCGCGCTCTTCCTTTGTCCCTCCATGTGGAGAAAAAGTCTAATCCGCTTGCGTAAACGAATTATTATGTCTTTGCCATAATCATGTGCGTGCAATAAAATTATTTATTACTTAATTTGAATTATCTGTCGGGCTTTGCATTGCATATAAGGTTAGGGAAACATTACATCCGTCACCTATAGATTCGTCCTGCGTCATCTTCCTTATTAGAACATCATAGAAAATAGCTTAACCAAAGGTGTAAGTTCCCTAGTTATATGATTAAAATATTGTCGCCCAATGACATTCCAAAACCACCATAACTAATGAACTCCAGTATCATCATGTTGACATGTAATCTATATCATGTTAAGATATTTATCCTATACAAATGCATGGGATTTTCAAAAAAAAAGCTATACATTTAGATCACCAAGAGGAGAAAAAAATACCTTTCTTCTTTGTGCGACTGCAAAGACATGAATGCTAACCAAATATATATAGGTGAGACAACGACTAGCAGATCCGGGGTATACTTCTTCCATGTGCTGGGAAGAGATGCCACAAAAAGAAGAGCTAAAATGAACGAGAAGTTAAAATTGTTGAAACCATTTCTCCAATAGAATGTGGAACTTTCAGTTCCATACAAATGGCTCTCCCCACCACCTAACACATTATACTTCAATAGATTGAAGATTGATGATGTCCATTTTCCATAATAATAATAGTCAGCATACACTGAAAGAACCTAGGAGAGGAAAACAGTGACAAAAATCAGAAGTCAGCCAAGAAACATAAATCTTCAATTACCAAAAAGAGAGAAAAATATCCCAAGTAAATGGAAAAAAGACAAATTGTATGAAAAAAAGACGTTTGTATAGAAATAGATGACAACAATCAAATTTTTTTTGGCAACACAAACTTTAGCGGTCTTATAGTTTTATACAAAATTTCATTTTATTTTACACATGAGTCTTCCAAGCTTGACAAAAATTGCATTAGAATATACCGATGTAACTTTTCCAATGTTAAAAGAGTATTGAAAGTATATTGACATTACTTACAATAATACAAATAGAAGTTATCAACCCAGACAGAAAAACTCGTTTGATATTCCCTCTGATTAATGAATATATGGAAACCGGAAGAAAAACTAAAATCGAGAAAGGCCAGCCGACAAGAACTCCAACAGCAGCTACAGAAACTGCAGAAGCGTATTTCTCAAGTAGGAGCAGAGCAGAAGAAAGTGTAACAGCATACATGGAGAATGTACTTGGTAAGAAACCTGAATAAGAATTAGATGTAACATATTCAAAAACTAAATTAACAAATGAATCATAAAAGAAAGTAATTAAACTTAGAGTGAAGAAATAATGCAAGGTAAGAACTTTACTTGTACTTGAAAAGAAACAACCACTAGTTAGGCATAGCATTGCAAGTGTATATGTTGCAAATCTTTTTCCATACTTCCTTGAAAGGGCAACTATTAAAACAGTCTCAGTGATTGTTGAGATAAGGCCAAGAAAGAGTCTCACTGTGTAAAAAACCTGCACCTAATAATTCAGCAGAAGAAAATATGAGAGTAAGTGGAAAGTAAAACGGAGAAAATGATCAAAATGGTTCACAAACTATTGACTATCTGGGAATTTTTCAACTAGAATATTTTTTCTTCCAATGCTTCCCTAAAGTTAATCAGATGTGACTGTTTTGATCCTTCCATTAACAGCAGATTAAAACTCAACAGGGTAATGGGCAAGATAGACATTTCTCTTGATGAAAGTAGCCTATATATATGGGGGGAGAAACTTATGTTGCACACCATTTGGGTTATTAAGAAAGAATTAGGGTGTTCCCTAAGCCTACCAAAAGAAGAGCTGCAAGTGGAATCCCCCCATTTCTTGCATTTTTCCTTAGTGCAGGCTAGGGCACTATCCTTCCCCACTGTATGACAAAAGATCACTTTTGCCTTTGACATGTGCTCTATGTGAGCATTTTCCATTGGTTTAATACTATTGGTCTGATGGGATCATCATGACCATGTTTGGCTAGCTTCAAGTAGTATATTTAAGGAGAAATAAAGTCATATGTCCAAGTCAATGCACCACATATAAAGTAAGGAACCATTTTAATCATTTTATCCAGGAACAAAAACTTGGTTGTTAATACGAAGAGAACTCAAGTCACCAATTTGCAAAAAAAAGAGAAAAAAAAAACCTTTTCATCCTTGTAAAACCAGGATGCAGGTCCAGCCACTAGCATATGAAAAACGGATATATAGATATGACCGCAGCCCGAACTCGGAGCTGCAACAAAAGATGTGGCGAATTTAAAAACTTTCTGACAACATTAGTTATTGAAAAACAATTTAATAACCTACAACTGTGGATTTGTAGGGAAAAAAGAATCTTTGATAACCCATGATTGAAATAAAAGTTTGACTAAAAAGGCAATTGCAAACACCCAAAAGATGCATAAACTTTAGCTGGAGAGGTACCATGTTAGATTTCAAGTTTCGGTAACAGAAGAAGAGTAATACGAATATTCAGGAGAATTTCAATCAGTACCCCAGTACAATTCAAAGAAAAGATGTTTCTGAACCCCCTCTTTAATATGAAAAGTGGTCATTCCAGCAATCACAATAACCAATGGTGTCCCGGCACAAATATTGGTAATCAATATCTCTGATTCAATGTATTGACCATTTTGAACTAATATCAAACTTATACTTGAATATTCTAACAAGGTATATTGTCTGGATCCTCGATAACAATTTACAAGTCATTAATGCAAAAAATAAGTAGGACTTGGTTGTGCAAGAGGATACTGAGCAGTAAGGTAGCATTTTAGCTGCACAAATAAAAGTAATGTGTTTTGGTAAGATTTAAAACTTGAGCAATTTAGATTCATTGGCGAAGGTGTAAGGTAGGAGAGTCGTTACAGACCATATTAAGTTCCCTTTGTGGAGTAGAGTAGGTGAACATATTTGGCCTACTTAACTATAACTTGGAGTAGGGAATCACATTTGTGGAGTAGGTATCAAGGATCCTCTTACAACACAACTTTATAACAACCTATCTACCAACAAGATTGCAAAAATCTAACTGCAAGTTTTACTTGCAACCCTTTCCTCCAACTTATGAGCATCAAATGGTGTAGCATAACCATTTTGTCATCTTTAGTTCATAAAATGGTAAAAGTTGGACTAAACATATACAACAACACTCAAGTCTTTATCCCACTATAGTGAGGCTGGCTATATGGATCCTTTGTCGTCCATTGTGCCCTATCTTTTGTCATAATCTCACTAATGCCTAAGTACATCATGTCTTTTCTTAGAGTTTCATTCCAAGTCTTTATTGGTCTACCCTTCTCTCGTTTAACATGTCTAGTGACTAGACTCTCGCAACGCCTAACAGGTGCCTCTAATGGTCTCCTTTGTACATGTCAAACCATTTAGATGAGCACTTCTCTGCAATTGGTGTTACCCATTTTGATGGTTTAACTGAATCCACACATCCACCTAAGCATTTCATCTCCGCAACTCCCATTTTTTGCTCATGTACACAATACCTCAGAACCATAGAGCATGGTCTAATTGCTAGTCGCTTATAACTTTACGATCACATAAGATCCCTGACGCGCCTCTCCACTTCATTCTTCATCTTTATCAACCTCCGTCTTTTTGAACTATCGATCCAAGATATTTAAAACACTCACTATGGAAAATATCTTGATCACCCCTCCTTGTACTGCTAAATTTAAGCTCCGTATACTTCTTTGCCCTGCTCAACCTAAAACCCTACTTGCCAAGATTCAAGTTTAGCTTCTCAACCAAAACGATTCATCCGCAAACAATTTGGCGACTTCTATACCTGAACCTTATGTATTGATTTCAATCCTCCAGATGTCCTAACACTTAATTTGTATACATAGAGTGTCAATATATGATATATTTACAACTTTCTATTCTAAGACTCTCCATAAGATCTCTCTTGGAACTCTATCATAAACCTTCTCAAGATCAAGAAACAACATTTCTTGTTTTCTTTCTCGAGAGTTGTCAATGAGTCTCCTCAAGAGATGTATAACTTTCATGGTGGACAATTTCTCCGACTCTCATCTTAATCTTCTTTCTATTAGATAGTTTCTATTCATTTGTAATTAACACGGTATATCTCTTATTTTTGTACAAAAGTACCAAGATACTTTTTCTCCATTGGTCTGATATTCCTTTTATTTCATATTTTATTAAAAAAATATGTAAAACTTCCAAGATACGTTTTTTTCATCTTATTTAGAGTATATTTTACCTTTGATACTTGAATTTTACTTATCGTATTTAAATTAACTCTTTTAAGTTCAATTCATTATCCTTTGTTTCATTTGTTTATTATAGAGTTGATAAAAATATCATCGCTTTTTAACTTCAAAACTGTATGTCTCATCATTTATGCATTTTACTTGACTTAAATCTCTTATCTTTTTTTCACTAGTTCGAGCAATTTTATATAAGTCACGTTCTCTACCTTTGGTATCTAGTCGCTTATAAAATTCTTCATAAGCTTGACTTCTTGCTCTACTTACTGCTTGTTTAGCTTCTTTTTTGGCGACTTTATACCTGATTAAGTTTTCATCATTCCTACAAGCGTAGAGTGATTTATAACTGACTCTTTTTTGCCCTCACTTTGTCTTGCACTTTCTCTTTCCACCACCAAGATTCTTTATTTGGGGGCGCACGACCTTTTGATACTCCATGAGACATTTCAACATAAGGATTCAACTAGTTGTTCATAACTTCCCATGTTCTTCATCATCAACTGAAACTTTTTTGTTTTTCCAAAGCAAAGCAACCTGTTTTTCCATTTTCAAGTTCCACCACTGAATTTTTTGCAACATTTTTGTTATTTTCTAAAATTTATTATATTTAATTTGTACATCTAACACCACTAACCTATGTTGCGTTGTCAAACTTTCTCCTGATATGACTTTGCAATCCTTACAAATTATTTTATCTATTTTGCGAGTCATGAAATAATCAATTTGTGATTTATTTGGTCCGCTTTTAAACGTAATTAAATGTTGTTCGCTCTTTATAAATAGCGTATTTGATACAATTAGCTCATGTGCTACGACAAATTCTAAAATAGTTCGTCCTTCTTCATTCTCTTCTCCATATCCATATCATCCATGAATGACTGTGTAATCTTACATTTTCCTTCCCTATATGTCCATTTAAGTCTCCTCCTATGATAATCTTCTCTATTTGTGGAATTTCTCTTACTAAATCATCCAAGTCTTCCCAAAATTGCACTTTAATAGCTTCACTTAATCTTATTTGTGGCGCATAAGCACTGATCACATTAATAATTTTTTTTTACTATGACCAATTTAAGAGCTAAGATTATATTACATTTTCTACTTACCCCAACAACTTCATCCTTCCAAGTAGTATCCACAATAATACCTACTCCACTGTTTGTTTTATTTTTTGTGTGTACCATAATTTAAAACCTGAATTATTTAAAAATTTAGCTTTCTCACCCACCCATCTAGTCTCTTTAGTTCATAAAATGATAAAAATTGGACTAAACGTATGAGAACTAAAATCTTCTACTGAGACAATTTAAAAATTTTCATAAACTGTTTTTTGGGTTTGTTAATACATTTGTAGATAGAACTACCGTAATAGACAATCAGTACTATATCACTTGGGCTGATTGGTGTCTACCCTGCACACTTTGAATTATACTCCTTTTATGTACCTTTTTCTTACAGTCCTTGTTCTGTGTCAAGTAAAAAGTGTAAATGTCTTGACGAGCCAAACATGTATGAGTCGGGTACTTGTTACAGTTTTGTTCATTGACTATCTAGCTAAAAAGCCTGTTTGTATTTGGCTTGTTTAGTATCAAAACAAATTGATGAACAATATACATCAACATTTTTTGGCTGATGACTTCAATTTCTTGAATAAATGTGTTTTTCTTAACATAACCTCTTTTAAGAGAAATAAATTTACAGTGCATTTTTCGAGGTCTAAGTGTACTGTTTTTAATCGTAAAATACTACATAAGAACATTGTCAAACTATAGTTTATCTACTTATTTGTACTAAACTACATATATCATTATATAATATTACTAATTACGTTCCTCTAGGAGCTCTTAACACGTCAAATAATTGAGCAAGCTCTTGTTCGTGTTCGAACACATTTAGTAAAAGAAGCTAAAGTTTATTGTTCAAACTCAACTTTTTGCTTACCAAAATAGTTGAACAGGAACAAATTATCAAGTCAAACATGAAGCATTTTAAACTTCCCCGTATAGTTAAGCATTCTAAAATTTACCAGTCCCCTCTCCACAATGAAGAAACCATTTGTGTGCTCCATGAATATGCAAAATTTAATCATGACTAATATTTTATAATATTTTTCACAAAATTTGTTAGCAATTATTATAGGTCATTTAAATGTGAACTAAGAAAAAAGATTAATTTAGTAACCCACTACTGGCCTAGCTAGGCTGATTAAAGCAAGCTAAGTGCCCCTGGAGTTTTCTTACATTAACAATCAAGTAAGCTGCAGATTCTAAAGAAGAGTATTATCGATAGGAAAAAGTAAAATAATGGTGGAATAATCATGCAATTTCCCAACATTACAATGGATCACCTAGAGAATTTCCATGATGAGTTTTATGCAAATGATGAAGTTGTTAAACTTTCTAGAAAAGGATATAATGCAAAAGAAGGAGCTGCCGTCCTACCTTGAAGTTTGGATATAAGATTAAAAGTGCAACTATCCTTATTTTCCTCACTAAGAATCCATTGAGGAAAGCGGTGTCAATCGGTCAGCAAGAAGATGGAGCTCCCACCATTAGGTGAGCAATGGAGCTCCCACCATTAAGTTGACAAATTGAGCTCAAAATGAATTTTTTTTGCCTTTCAAACCGCATTGAAACACCAAAGTGGAGGTTTCCCAAACACTTTCGTTTCTCCTGTAAGGTGACTCAAAAATGCCACTGGAGTATCCAAACAAAGCCTATAAATGCTATCAAAAAGAAGGCAGTACTATTGAGCTCAAAATGAAAATTTTTTTGCCTTTCAAACCGCATTGAAACACCAAAGTGGAGGTTTCCCAAACACTTTCGTTTCTCCGGTAGGGTGACTCAAAATTCAAAAATGTCACTGGAGTACCAAACAAAGCCAATAAATGCTATCAAAAAGAAGGCATTGCTACCTAATTTGACAATTTTAAGATTACTTGCAAAGAGAATAACCCTAAACCCTACATAATATAAAGTGTAATCATTCCTCTCATCTGATCATTCCATGATAAAAAATACCTGTAATTCCATAATTTTCATGAAATTAGCAACGGATTATATCAACGTGAATGCGCAACACTAAAACATCTCTTCAACAATCAAGTTTTAGCCAAATAGGGCGTGATGAAGAAAATTTACCATCGATATTGGGAGAAAAGGAGGGAGATAAATGGTAAAATAAGATGGGAAGGAGGAAACCAACCGAGCATAGAAGAAAAGCAGGAGATCAAAACCAAGATTCTCTAAAGGGCTAAACCTGTATTCCCAAGTCTGGAATCCAGATTTGTACAGGAGGTAGTGAAGGGGTTCCCAGTAGTTGAAGACCTCGTCGCAGTCGTGGATGATGTTGGAGGAAGCACTCATGTGGCGCAGAAGCCCAAGAGCCAGAAATGGCAGCTGCCATCGGAGCCCCTTTTCGATCTGTCCGTCCTTCTTCTCACCCTTGTCCTCCTTCGAGTACCGATCCGCCGCCGCCGTCGGGTGTAGATCGGGCACCGCCTGCCGGCGATGCCTCGGTAGCGAGAGAGACATTAAGGAGTAGCAGTCTCACGATCTTGCTCTCCCGTGAGATCACTGGCTTGCTTGTCCTCTCCTTGCCTTTGGGCCTCTATAGCTTTATGCCTTGCGTTCGACGAGAAAAAAACAGTGAAAGACGGAATTTGTTATTTTGGGCAGTGCTAAAAAAAATGTGATTGTTAACCTCAGATCTGTTTTGGCTATCCGCACCTCCAATTTGTTTTAAAGATTTCTTTCTCTAAAACTATAATCGCAATCCTAGAGCTCTCTCCCAGTTCATGGAAGCCGCATCCCATCTCCCCCACTTCGCGAGCACCAAACCCCGTCTATCTCTCTTCGCCGAGCCGCTCCCTTCTCCGGCATCAGATCGCGGAAGGCACTCCCGTCTCCGGCATCAGATCGCAACCCTAACTCTCTCGCATAGATCTCGACTCCTTCTCTGGCATCAAATCGAAGAAGCCTCTCCCGTCTCCGACATCAGATCGCAACCAGATCCTCTCCCGGTGCATAGATCTCGACTCCTCGGTATCAGGATCATCGGAACCTGCACCGCCGCAGCCTCCGGGTGCATCTTTCTCGCACCACCTTCCTCTCTGGTTAACATTGATCTCCTTTTTGTTAACAATGAGCATTTTATATTCAAAGATTAACAGTGAGCATTTCATATTCAGAGATTAACAATGAGCATTTCATATTCAGAGATTAACAGTGAGCATTTCATATTGAAAGATTAACATGGACATTTCATATTTAAAGATGTTTTACTTAGGTTTAAGCATCAAATTGTTCGGAGATCAATATAAAGATTAACAATGAGAACCAAATCGTTTTACTTAGCCCTTAACATATGATACATTTAACCAACTAAACAAGTAAACCCTAACAATGATCACTGTTTGAGCATCAAATTGATGTGTGATCTCCTTCAAATTGTGTTTACTTGAAGCATCACTATTTCTATTGATCAAATTGACGTGTGAGCATCAAATTGTTTTACTTAGGACTTTTCAACTTACTTTGCTTTTTTTAGGTTATTCCTTTATGGAATACTGGTGCAATGTCGTCTTTACTTATGAGTAGTAAGAGTTATTTGTTTACTAATTGATTTTAATATAACATTTTTGCATAGGATTTTCATACTTACTTTTCATATTTCTCTAGATGTCATAATGGAAAATGAAGAAACCTCTGAAAATATAGAAGTCTATGTTGGTAGTTACTTTTAAACAGATTTATTATTCGATTATAAAAAAGAGTTAATCGAATGGACTCGTGCTATTAGTTGGAGTTTGGGTTACGTAGTAACCATAAAATCGTCTGATAAGCTGAATGAACGACCAAAACCTCGTTTGTTTCTTGGTTGTGATAGAGGGAATAAATACCTAGAAAATCAGAATAAGAAAAGTTGGGCGAATAAAGGTATGCATAGATCCTCTTCAAAGCATTGTGGTTGTTTATTTTCAGTTAAAGGGCAAAGAGATTTAATTACTGAAAAATGGAGAGTTTACATATTATGAGGGAAACACAATCACGAGAGAGTTCATCTAGAAGCACATGCATACGAAAGAAGATTAGATAAGGAAGAGAAAAAATTGATAGAACAGATGTACGGTTCTAGGGTGAAGCCACGCAAAATACTACCCGTGATCAAGAAGGAAAATTGTGAAAATACCACGATTATTAGGACAATTTACAATGAATGGGTGAAGTTACAAAAGATAGAGTTGGATGGAGGAATGCCTATACAATATTTGTATAAGTGTATGAACGATGTGGGTTACGTTTCTTTTAGCCAAGTTTGCTCAATTAATAACCAATTGTGAAGGTTATTTTTTGCACATTCGGTCTCTATAAAGCTAAGTAATATGTTTCCAACAGTTTTTCAGTTAGACTGCATATACAAGATGTTGATGCGCGAAAACGGCACCGCCTAGTTAACATAGAGTGTTCGATCTCACGGGCAAGGTGAAGAAGAGGAAGGTTGCGGGGAGAGGAGGAAGCTTCTGAGTGCTCGAGAGTGGAGCAAGCGCTTGTTCAAGGGTTGCGGGGATAGAGGAGAGGTCTGCTGAGAGCAGCCGGGAAGGCTGATGATCAGCATAGAAGGTTGATGATCAGCAGAGAAGGTTGATGATCAGAGGAGGAGGTTGATCAGGAGCTGCCGAGTAGATGGTTACTTTGACGGTTGTGCTTGCAGGTTGGCGTCGAGAGAGCTAAACTGAGCTGAGAAGAAGAGAAGGGGCCGCTAGCAGCGGCAACAGTAGATTTCGCCCACCGCGGCTTGAATGTCACTCTTACGACGGGCTTTCCTTTGATTAATATTGAGTTATTACAGCTTGCTATTACACCTTTACAAGAAAGCAAATAAAGGGGTACAAAGGTGAAGCTGGCGGCTAAGGAAGGAGTGCCGGGAGAGATAGCGCAGACTAGAGAGCTAGGTCGGTAGGCCGCGCGACTAAGAGCAGAGGAGAGGCCGCGCGGTCTGGCAACTGAAGCCGGCAGGCCGCGCGCGGTTAGAAGAAGAAGGACGGTGGATTGAGAAAAGGAGTTCATAGGGGTTGACTGCTTGAGCTTGTTGTGGGTTGTCTTCGAGCGTGAGCACCTTAGCGATGTTGTGTCACACCCCCAAATGAGAGGCATGAGGGGTCTATTTATAGGCCCGAGGAGGTAACGGCTTCTAGTGACGTTACCCCCGGTGAGACGGTAACTTGAGCGAGAAGAGGATGGAGTCCGCCGAGTCTGCAACAAACCGCGCGGACTGGAACTTGCTTCTAGAACTGGTCCTGCTGACGGCGGACTTGGAGGAGAGTCCGCGCCTGCTGATCTGATCGAGCCCGCGCCAAGATTGTACGGGCTGAGGGACTATCCACCCGCTACTGGGAAGCGGGAGCTGGAAGCTGAGTGGCGGACTGCGAGGAGAATCTGCGCAGTTCGTCGCTGCTGAGCTGAGCACGCGCAAAGGGTTCTAGATGAAGAGGTATCCGCGGAGTCCGCAGAGTCCGCACGAGGCTGCGCGGTCTGGGACTGCCTTAAGGAGGTTTTACTGCCTGGCGGGCTGCATAGCGAACCCGCTAAGTCCGCGGAGTCCGGCAAAGGGGGCACCTGTAGAAACCTGCGGTTTAGCTGACAAGGCGCAGCCTGTAGGGGCGGACTGCAGAAGCAGTCCGCGGCCCCTGCCGACCAAAGGGACAAGGCGCGGCCTGGGCGGTCAGACCGCTGAGACCGCCCAAGCCGTGCGACCTGAGCGGACAGAAAATTCTGTCCGCCCCTCCAAAGACGTTGCGACCTCCAGGAGGAACCTGGAGCAGGCCACGACTAGTGAGCTGGCTGCCTTGGGAAGGATCGTCGATTTCGGGGTTAACATAATCCCCGCACTTTTTTAAGTTCAAAAGGGATCTTTGAAAAAGTTGGAGACCCACGAAAATCGTGATCCACCCCAAAGAAAGAAAGGGGAGAGATAGGACCTGATGTCTCTCCTTAGGAGGAGTTTGCCAATGCCTATCTTTTTCCTGCAAGAGAAAATTTAGCGTAGGCATGTATGAAAGGTACACCTTGCTCGTACCTGGGTTTGCCTTTGCAAAATGAAGAGGATGTCTTCTACTGAGTTCTGCAAAATGATGGTGAGAGAAAAACATAAAAGCATAACAACTTGCAAGTACCTGATGGAGGCTTGCAAGCACCTATTATCCTCTGCAAAAGGAAGAGTGAGGAGTATGCAAGAAAGAAAAATGAGTTGCAAGTACCTGAAAGGAACTTGCAAGTCTTTGCTGGTTTCTGCAAAAGAGAAGTTAGAAGCAGACATGATATATGAAAGTAGCTTGCAAGTACCTGTGAAGAAACTTACAAGCATCTGGTGATCTCTGCAAAATGAGAGTTAGAAGTAGATATGATGAAAAGACTAAGCTCCAAGTACCTGAATGAGGCTTGCAGGTGCCTGCTAATCACTTCAAAGAAAAGAGTGAGCAGCAAACATAATATATTAAAAGTAGCTTGCAAGTACCTGAAGAAACTTGCAAGCATCTGCTGATCTCTGCAAAAGAAGAGTTAGGAGCAGACATAATATTTGGGAGTAGCTTGCAAGTACCTGTGAAAAATTTGCAAGCATCTGTTGATCTCTACAAAAGAAGAGTTAGAAGCAGATATGATGAAAAGACTAAGCTGCAAGTACCTGGGTGAGGCTTGCAGATGCTAACTGTTGATAAGATAAGGTTAATATGATCATATAGCAGAGAAAATGCTCAATGAACTATGTTGATAACTGAATGAAGATCAAACCTGAATAACGATCTTCTTGCTACATTAGAGATGATATCTTTAACATGAAGTCCAGATCAATAAATCAAATATTGACTGTTGATATGATAGAATGGATATAATCATATTAGCAGAGAAGAAACTTGACAAATTCTGCCAATCTTAACTAGATTCCAATAGCATGACTTGATGATCAAGGAGAGTCAGATTCTTTGATCAATGATTGATGTCATTAACAGTTGATAAGAGTAACAAAGAACATTGTAGGTCATCATCTGATAGAGCTTAAGCAAGCAATGTATATAAGATGAGAATAATGGAGCTTATGTAAGTAGAGAGCTTGTAAGTCATCATCTGATAGAGATTATGCAGGCAACACATATAAGATGAGCATAAGTAATGTGAATGTTTGCTAATCGTTTTGGTAGGTCGGATTTAACCTGTTCACATGTGAAAAAGGAAGTTGATAAAGAAGAGGTTTATACTCGGAAATGACCAAGAAAGACTGAATGCTGCCACAAGAGATCACCGTGGGCCTTATGCATCGCTTGCCTGAGAAAGGTCGTCACGAGTATAGTCCTACTAAGAGCGGGCTAGTCGTGCATCCTTTAGAAGGGAACAAAAGAGAAAAGCACAGAAAATCCTGAGAAGGATCGCTAGATACACTGCTCTCATGCCTCAGGTACAACATCACTGATCAATGAGACTAGTTGCGCCAAGTAGCCTAAATCATTACCTGTCTGTGGAAAGATCAGTGGAGTTGTGGGCCCCGCGAATGCACGGATTGAGAGTACCATAGAGTGTTCGGCCATCACAGTCATGAGATGATCGAAGAGACAAGGCCACGCTTGGTCACCATTGCTTGTCAAGCAAAGATCATCGTAATTGTAATGTATCCCTAACGGAGCACAGTAGAGCTAACACATGGGCCTTCCTAACGCACACTTTGTGTCAGATACTGGCTAGGATCCGAAGTCTCGTATTCCTCCACATGAGAGTTGGATAGCCCCCACTACACATATGTGAAAACTCCCCGCGATATGTGGTCATTGTGGCCTTACGCCGAAATCCAATCTTGAGGGGGCCTATAGCAAGACTCGGCGATATCTCAGTGGTTCAGTGATATCTTTGGCAAAAGAAAAATAGAGGAAGAAGCATTACAAGAAGGGAACTGTGTCAGTATGAGATCCCTGATGAAAACTTTATTGAAAAGCAAGAAAGAACACATAGAAGTGCTTTGTAAAGAAAATGTTTGAAAGAGTAAGAGTAGAGATAACTCATCATGGTTATGAAAAAATTTGAAGAACTATGAAGTCCTTTGTTGGCTTAGAATAGTCTTCCAAGCGCGCCCTCGTCATCGGCATCGAAGCATTCAACAGGATTGTTAACAACAAGGAGAGGGTGCTCTTCGACAAGGCTCACTCCTCTTGAGCTGCCAGGAATGTCCGCAACTTCTTTGCCCTTTGAGGTCGCTGGATTAGGAAAATCATCTTTGGGAAGCAGGTCACACATCTTACCCTGCCGCAACATCTTTTGCACTAGTTGGTGGAGTGTTCGGCAGTTCTCAGTTAAATGGTCTGGCTCTTTGTGGAATTCGCAACATGGTTCTGAGTCTCTAGATCTTTGATCTGCTGGCCGACAAGGTTTCTTGTAGTTAGCCATATCTTTCATGACTTAGCTTACTTCTTGCATGGCTTCATCTAGTTCAGACTCATGCAAGTCATCATCCTGCTGTTAATGAACTGCAGCTGTTTGTGAAGGTGGAGCTAGTAGTAGCAGCAATGGATCTCGAGGACGATCATGGTCCTGGAAGGAGTATTGGTGGCGTTGAAATCTTCTTCCCTTCCTTGAGTAGGGTGAAAAGTCTTTCCGAGGATACCTCAGAGGCTGCTTGTGAGAAGGATCTTTCTCAGATATAAGCCTGGAGACGAAGCCTGGGTTGCTCTTTTCGCCTCAGATGTATGAGTTGGCTAAGGCAATCAACTCTTGGTACGTTCTCGGTGCTCGAACATTAGCTTCAAACTTGAGCGGCCCTTCACGAAGACCGTGGATAAGAGCTACTCGGTACATTTCTTGACCAACAATCTCGATGTCCAAGATTTCTCTCTGGAATCGATCAACGAAATGAGACCAAGTCTCGTTCTCACGCTGCTTGATCTCAAAGAGGGCTTCTGGACCACCCTTTCTCTTAGTTGAAGTGGAGAATCTGAGCAAGAACTCCCTTCGTAGATCAGCAAAGAAAGTGATGGAGTGACGACGAAGATCATAAAACCAATCCCTCACTTGCCCATCAAAGGTTGTGACAAGGAGCTTGCACTTGGTTGCATCTAAAAGAGTTTTGAGAGCAACGGCTGATTCGAAAGCTTGAAGGTGCTTCACTAGATCAGTCTCTCCAGTGTAGATTGTTAACTGGGGCTCTCTAAAATTAGCTGGAGTAGGTTCATGACGAACATTCTCTGTAAATGGCGAATGCTCTTCCTGTTCTCCTACAACATAAGAATAAAAGGGAGCATAAGCTGCAGCTGCAAAAGAAGCAGGAGGATAAAAGGGAAAAGTTGTTGCAAGAGCAAAGATAGGAGCTGAAGGGTAAGGATGACTTCCCTGAAAGTTGAGAAATCTTGCAGGACTTCCCCGGGCTGCTTCCCAGAAGAAGTTTTGACGAGCTGCAAACTCTTCATCTTGAGGTCGCAAAGGGGATGCAGGCCCTTGCGGAAAGGTTGCTGTATAAGGAGGATAGACCGGCGGGCAAGCTGGAGGATAAGCTTGTTGATGCTCCAATGTTAGGGTCAGATTGATTGGAGCAGCTGGAGCAACTGGAGCTGCTTTAGGTTGAGTGTTTAATCGCTGTGTGATCACAACAAGCATTTGATTGATTGCTTGAAACTGCTGAGCATTCTCACGGCGTGATTGCTCGAAGGCCTCCCGGAGAGGATCATCTCTAGGACTTGATTGGGCAAGGTTCTCGGCTGAATGATGATCTGACATGGCTAACTATCGATGTTCACCGTCTGTTCGGATCTGAAGGCTGCGTGTGAACTGTTGATGCCCGAAAACGTCACTGCCTAGTTAACACAGAGTGTTCGATCTCACGGGCAAGGTGAAGAAGAGGAAGGTTGCGGGGGAGGAGGAAGCTTCTGAGTGCTCGAGAGTGGAGCGTTCAAGGGTTGCAGGGATAGAGGAGAGGTCTGCTGAGAACAGCCGGGAAGGATGATGATCCGCAGAGAAGGTTGATGATCAGCGGAGGAGGTTGATCAGGAGTTGTCGAGCAGATGGTTACTTTGACGGTTGTGCTTGCAGGTTGGCGCCGAGAGAGCTAAACTGAGCTGAGAAGAAGAGAAGGGGCCGCTAGCAGCGGCAACAGCAGACTTCGTCTGTCGCGGCTTGAATTCCACTCTTGCGACGGGCTTTCCTTCGATTAATATTGAGTTATTACAGCTTGCTATTACACCTTTGCAAGAAAGCAAATAAAGGGGTACAAAGGTGAAGTTGGCGGCTAAGGAAGGAGTGCCAGGAGAGACCGCGTGGACTGGAGAGCTAGGTCGGCAGGCCGCGCGACTAAGAGCAGAGGGGAGGTCGTGCGGTCTGGCAACTGAAGCCGGCAGGCCGCGCACGGTTAGAAGAACAAGGACGACGGACTGAGAAAAGGAGTCCACAGGGGTTGACTGCTTGAGCATGTTGTGGGTTGTCTTCGAGCGTGAGCACCTTGGCGATGTTGTGTCCCCCCCCCCTAAATGAGAGGCATGGGGGTCTATTTATAGGCCCGAGGAGTTAACGGCTTCCGGTGACGTTACCCCCGGTGAGACGGTAACTTGAGCGAGAAGAAGATGGAGTCTGCCGAGTCCGCAACAAGCCGCGCGGACTGGAACTTGCTTCTGGAACTGGTCCTGCTGACGGCGGACTTGGAGGAGAGTCTGCGCCTGCTGATCTGATCAAGCCCACGCCAAGATTGTGCGGGCTGGGGGACTATCCACCCGCTGTTGGGAAGCGGGAGCTGGAAGCTGAGTGGCAGACTGCAAGGAGAATCCGCGCAGTCCGCCACTGCTGAGCTGAGCACGCGCAAAGGGTCCGAGATGAAGAGGTATCCGCGGAGTCCGCAGAGTCCGCACGAGGCTGCGCGGTATGGGACTGCCTTGAGGAGGTTCTGCTGTCTGGCGGGCTGCATAGCGAATCCGCTAAGTCTACGGAGTCCGACAAAGGGGGCACCTGTAGAAACCTACGATTTAGCTGACAAGGCGTGCAACATGCAGGGGAGGACTGCAGAAGCAGTCCGCGCCCCCTGCCGACCAAAGGGACAAGGCGCGGCCTGGGCGCTCAGACCGCTGAGACCTCCCAAGCCGTGCGGCCTGAGCGGACAGAAAATTCTGTCCGCCCCTCCTAAGACATCGTGACCTCCAGGAGGAACCTGGAGCAGGCCGCGACGAGCGAGCTGGCTGCCTTGGGAAGGATCGCCGATTTCGGGGTTAACACAAGACAAATCATTATCGTATGTCATTACTATGCATTGTTGGAGTTATATCAACTAAGCATACATTTTTTTCGTGTTTCACTTTTATGTCAAATGAAACTGAATCAAGTTATAAGTGAGCTATTGATTGTTTTAGATCCATTCTGCATTCTCATTCCCAACCAATTGTGTTGGTGACGGATAAAGAACAAGCTTTGATGAATACTATAAAGGTTGTATTTCCAGAATCAAAAAATATTTTATGTTAAGTACATGCTAATAGAAATATTTTAGCAAATTGCAAAAAGTTTTTCAGTGAGGGAAAGTTCTTCGAAAGCTTTATGGGTGCATGACAAAAAGTGGTAGATGCTCATACCGATAATGATTTTAACATGTTCTTGAACAAGCTTGTAGTTGATTACTTTATAAATTATTGTGAAGTTGTCACATATATCATGACAACTTGGATAAATTCATACAAAACATATTTTGTTTCGAGATGAATTGATAAATGTCTTCATTTGAGTAATTCAACCACCAATCAAGTTGAAGGCGCATATAGTCAACTTAAAAAAAATTAGAGGTTTCTATTGGTAATTTATCAACTATTTGGAGAACCTTTGATCAAATGATCAACATTCAACACACAGATATAAAGAGATTATTTGGTTCTAGTTGTATTCAAGTGAATAAAGAGTTTGCAGGTACTTTGTATGTCGACCTTCTAGGTCGTGTGTCTCTCAAAGCTCTACAATGCATAAAAGAGGAGGTTGATATGGTGAAGAGTGGAATGGAAAGGTATACAGAAATACATGCACACATATCAAGAGATGTACTATGAGTTTGCCCTGTGCACATGAATTAGGGGTGTATGTTACTCAATCAAGAGCAATTCCATTATGGCTTGTATGTGGACATTGAAAATAATTAACCTTGCACAATGGGGAGGAGAAAGTTGATATAGAAGGGTCGAACAAGATAAACGATGAAATAGAAGCAATAATTCAGAAATTTGCCCATGCAAATGACATACAAAAGGAGTTAAAACGAAAGTTGCGCGAGATCATTGATCCAACTACAATCGGAACAATTGAGCTATTAGTTAAAGTGCATTTAAAAAGTAGACTTAAAGGGAGTTATACGAAATTTAGAGATAACTCTAAATCCACAAAGCGTGATTCATCTCATTTTGAGTACGTCTTGAAGGAGGAAAAGACAATTGAACAAAAAAATTTGAAGGCTCGTCCAAAGTTGAATGCTCGCATGCGGACAATTTATAACAGTGTTAATCCCTTGCTTATAAATAAATTGTTGTATGACGTTTGTGAGAAAAATGCCCGTATTTATCACATCATATTATGGAGGTTACTGATGTACTTGGCTGTTGAAGTCAAAATTTGACTTCAACGAAAGTTCGAAATTAGGGGCGTAGCCAACGCCTACTCGTCCCAAGCTCCGACCTCCGACAGGTTGTGAAGGACCAGAAACCGACCCAAAGCCTCAGCAGGGAGGTCCCACCGCTTACCCGGAAGATCTCTGAGAGCTTCCCCTCTAAAGCCAAAAGCTGGGCTTGGAGCTCCTCAGAAAGCACAGGAAAACTCTTAAAATCCCGGGAAAAAAGTGCTTCTGAAGTACCCCTTTGGGCCTATTTATAGTTTTCTGAGTTTGAACTGCCAATAACCAAACTGAACCGATCTGAAATTACCAAAACACCCTTGATTGGGACTGCCAACAGCCAAACTCCGCTGTTCTGAAGGGTTATATACAGACCACCAAGGGCAAAAACGTAAAATCACCTCGGGCTAAAAAGGTGAACTGCCTTCCAACTGAACTGGCGTTTGGCGAGAGCATCATCTCGCGGGCGAGAACTCCCACCTATGGGGCTCGTCTCGCCTGGAGAGGCTCTCGCCTGAGCCGCTGGGCCCTCTCGCTGGGCCCGTCTCGCCTGAGCCGCTGGACCATCTCGTTGGGTCCGTCTCGCCTGGGAGGGCTCTCGCCTGAACCGCTGGGCCCTTCTCGCCCAGCGAGCCAACCTTAACCCGGCTAGTAGCCCTTTTCCTGGGACCCACTCGCCAGTGAGTAGGCTTCTACCAAAGAGTCCATCTTTCCTTACCTTCCCCTCTCTTCGAGCCCGATCTGATCCTACGAGCCCGAGGTTGTACACAATCCCCGCTCTTTTCGAGATTATTTTAAGCTCAGAAAGAAAGTCTAACTGAGGCCCCACACCGAACTCTATAAATATAGGATTCCTACCTCATAAGGGAAATCCTCCCTTTCACACTTCTCCTTTTCTTGGCCCTGCTGCAATCATGTCTTATAGCCAGAGTTTCCGCGAACGTCTTGCAATGGTGCGCAAGCAGAATAAGGCCAACGTGCCCGCTCTAACCAAGACTTTGGCTCGTACCCCACCCTCCTTACCGTCCTCTTCGCCTCGACAGAAGAAGGTAAAGATAGACGACCCTTCCTCCTCTACCGAGGGGCCATCTCGTGCTGTCCTGGAGACCCGCCCCTCTCCTCCTCCTGCATCTCCTAAAGAGAAGGAGGTGAGTTCTCGCTTTCGCCCCTATTATCTTTTCATCCATATCTGCTTGTTTACAATTTTGCTTCTTTAGGGAGCCCTCACGCCTCTACACCGACCAGTCAGCCTACGGGATGACACCGTTGCCCATCGCGAAGAAACTGGCTCACCACAACCTTCCACTCCTCCGTCGACTCCTCCTAACGAGAGGCGAGACGACCCCTCTCAGGCCGCCGGGACCTCCCGCCATCATGGTAAAAAACCTTCCCTCTCGCTTTTCTGTCCCACTCGTTACTCCCACACCCTCCTGCGAGAGGCTCTCTCACCCTGCCCCTCCACTCCTTGCGTAGGCGCCCAGACCGACTCGCCCGCTGAGGAGCTCTTTAGGCGACTCGTCGTCTCGCCCCCTCCTCCTATAGACGAAATTGAAGACTACCTGGGCGACCCCGCGGACCCGGTGGAGATGAAGCGCAAGACAGCTGAGATGTTTCGGAAGCACGCACGCATCATCAGCAAGCTAGAGCAGGACAGGCAGGCGGCCGATAGGCGAATCGAATGGCTGGAGACCGAATACGCTCGCCTATCTTCCGAGGTTGACCCTGGGATAGAGGTTGAGGGGACCGACCCTTAGGCCATTATTGGCGAGGTCGACGCGCAGCTCCGTCTCGCACGTAGTGGGCTTGGCGTCATTCGCGCCTTCCACTCGCACAATAGGCCCCCCTGTGCGGGAGCTCGCGGTGGCCGCTGGAAATGGTTCCTGTATTAAGGACTGCTCTGCTCGACCTGCTTTATTCATTCATCTCGCTCTTTCTTCTTTGTTTCTGTATTTTACTGTTGTAATAATTGTGAAATACATTATGCTGCCGTCTCGCCGGCAATGTCTGAGAACATGGTTCCCGCCTCATGCGGGATGGTATGTTTAATTATTTATTGCCGCTAGTTTAATCGCTTAATTTTCATTTAATTTCTTTTAATTTAATCATTCTCTCCTGTGATTGTGATGGGCCACACAAATCGAGGTTTTAGGAGAGAGAGAGAGTGAACCGTCGGCCGACTCTTCCCCTTCCCCTATACATTTTCCCGCCCATTTAATCATTTCACTACATCCTCTATAAATACTTCGGCCCTTCGGAGCAGAAAGATATTTGCGCCTTCATCTCTGCCGCGTCCAAGCTTTTGCCCCCCTGCCTCTTCCGTCTCGCTGATCCCTCTCGCCCTTTTATTCCTCTCGCCCTTTTATTCCTCTCGCCTCTCCTTCTTTTCTCGCTTTTTCTTCTCCTCTCGCTTCTTCTATTCTCTCAACCCTCTCGCCAGCATCCGTCTCGCTAAAAAATGGGCAAGAAGAAAGTTGAGGAAGGCGAGGGGCGCAGCCGCTGCGGGAAGCGGTTTACCGATCATGACTTCCCTCCCGGCAGGCTTCCTGATGAAGACTACCGCAGCTTCGTCCGTGAGTATATGAAGGAGGGGCTTGAATTGCGGCCCCCCAAGGTTGGCGAGGCGATCAAAACCTATTACCCGGGAGAACTCGCCTTCCCCGTCTCGAAGTAAAACAGGTCTCGAAGTACTTTGGCGTAGTCCCAGTGCAGCTTAACCCGAATGTAATTTCGGTGTTAATCGCTTTCGCCTGCTACATGCATCGGGAGCGCATCGAGTTTAGCTTGACGGTCTTCCGCAAGCTCTTCATCTACCACGCCAACACCGACGGCGTCTCTTACATCACCGGGCAAGGGCTCAAGGTGTGCGAGACGCCAAACAAAAATCATCATTAGCTCACCAGATTTGTCTTCATCCGCGGCAACTTCGGGGGCGTCCCGCTCGCGCCCGTGTCGCCCGCCGAGATCTTTTATGTGTCCCCGCATGTGGGTGGCACAGACAAGCTGTTGTACAACTTCTTCGCTGGCAAAAACTTTGAGGTCAACTTCCTGCGGCGAGGCCTCGACTCGCTGCCTCCGGTGCTCCCTGGCGAAGGTACTCTCGCTCTCTTGTCTTATGTTTGATTATTTTTCATCTCGCCATCTCATCACCTCCTTTCATGTTTTTAGGGGAGCGAGTCGTACCCGTCCACCCCCCTACAAGAGCAACATCCAACCAAGCAAGGGCCTCAGTCTCGCCAGCGCGACAGCTGAGGCAGCGAGAGAGTCCCTGGCTCCTGCTCCTTCGAAGAGGCCTGCAGGCGACACGGCTCCCTCTCGCTCCAGCCCTCCCAAAAAAAAGATGAAGAAAGTCCTGGTCATCTCCAAGGGGAAGAAGAAGGCCCTGAAGGAGAAGGAAATATCGGGGTCCTTGAGCCCCATCTCTATAGCAGACTCCCAGTCGCCCCGTACCCCTCCCTCTCATGTCGTCTCGCCTGCCCACGAGACGGCTCTACCCGATCGACCTGCAGTCACTTATAATCGGCCTGCAGTCACTTCTAATCAGCCCGCCATCGACACATCTCACGAGCCTTCTTCTCCCAGTCTCCCAGCCCCCTCTTCTCATCCCAACTTCAACCTGAGCCCCGCGATCCAAGATGGTGTCGGCGCCCCCGTTCTGGTGTGGTAAAAGGACGTCAGCCGCGTGTCCATCTCCACCCTCCTTCCTTCTTGGAAAGAGCAGGATGTTCCCACCAGCCATGCCTTTTTTGTGGGCTATGGCCTTTATGGTGCTCCTGAGGCGGTCTCCCCTGAGAACGAGTCCTCGCGAGACCTCGTCCTGAAATACTCCCACGCCCAACTGCGCGCCTTGGAGCTCTCGCATCGCACAGCGCACCGCCTGATTTATACTAACAAGAAGTGGAAAGACGACAAGGCGGGCCTGGCGGCAGAGCGAGCGAAATCTGACGACCTCGCGAAAAGGCTATCTGTTGCCGAGATCCTCCTCGCGAAAGCTCAGGGCGGCGTGGTGAGTCTTAAACTTATCCTTGGATTATTCTTTTTAAAATACTCTTTACTAATGACTGGGCGTCTCGCAGGATACGGAGACGACGGAGCGGATGCACTCGCGCTTGACGGCCCTAGAGGAGGGGATTAAGGATTTTAAAGCCCAGAACACTCGTCTTCAGGACAACGCCGCGTCGTCGTCTCGCCGCGAACCCCTCCCGGCCTCTCTGCCTCGATATTCTCTGGATGAAGTTGAGGAGCGGTGCCGAGACACCAGAATCATGACGGCGAAGCTGATTCTAAAAATGATGAAGGAGCTGGGGGTCGTGAAGGAGGACTCCGAGACGGTGACCGCTCGCGATCTGGTCCCCCAGCTCTATGGCGAGGAGAGCGAAGATTCCTCTTCCGGCGGGGAGGAATGACCTGCTGCTTGCAAGATCCCGGACCCCTCTCCCTCCTTCTTTTTTGCTGCTGTAGAACGTGAACCTCTTTTTGAGTTTATTTTTGTGATAAAAAATGTATTGATGACACTTGTAATGAACTGATATTTGATCAAATGTACACTCTTGTCCTGTTCTTTTATTCTACTTGCTGCTGTATAACTTAACTCCTTTTTGAGTTTCTTTTTGTTTGCCTTTATTTGCGAGACGGTGTTATCCACTCGTCTCGCCGACTCACCTTTACTTTTTTCATTTTCCTTTTTCTTGTTTACGACGAGACGACCCTGTGATGCGCTCACGCCCGCGAGACGGTGCTACGTCTTGTCTCGCCACTTCACTGGAGAGTTGACTTTTTTCAGAGCGCGAGTCGTCACTTCCCTCATCTTATTTGTGTGTAAGATCTAACTGTTATAACCCTGTCGCCTCGCCTCAGCGTACTCCCGACGCGAGTGGCTTTCAGTGATGTAACCTGCTCACCTATTATTAGAGCGAGCCTTCTGTCCCGCACGAGTGCCCATTCGCCATAGGCGAGACCATCCTCGTAGCTCCCAGCTGCGAGTGCCTCCACTCGTACTGCTCCAGCCTTTGTCTCTCATAATTTGTTTTTCATGAGTTTAAGTAGGATGTTTCTTAAAGAGGTCTCCTCAACCACTCTGCCATCGAGTGAGCTTATAATCCTGCCAGCTTGATGAGAGCCTGGGCAGCTGGTCTACCGGGGACCGAGCCAGGCTCGGGGTGGTGCAAAAAGTCTCTAAGAACTAAGAACCAAAAACCTAGAACCAAGAACCAATCCTCTCCCCCACAGGCGAGCCTTCGGACCTGCCAGCTAATTAGAGCCTGCGCAGCGGGTCTACCTGGGGCCGAGTCGCGCTCGGGGTCCCTTACCCCCACAGGCAAGCCTTCGGACCTGCCAGCTAATGAGAGCCTGCGCAACGGGTCTACCTGGGGCTGAGCCAGGCTCGGGGTAGTGCAAATCTCCAAGAACCAAGAACCAATCCTCTCCCTCACAGGCGAGCCTTCGGACCTGTCAGCTAATCAAGGTTGTAGATGTCGGATGTCGGGTTCATGTCGGTTTGGGTTTGAAATGTCGTATGTCGGATTGCGGGGGATATATCGGGAATATTTTACAATATCGGATTTTAATATTTAAATAAAGATTACAGTATTTATAAACATATTTTTTACAAATAAGTAAAAATATACAGACAAATAACTATAACAATGTATAGATAAATAAGTATTTATAACATTTTTTTGAAATAATTTTGAAAGATAAAAGAGAAGCCCATGTAATTATGTAAAGTTGGAGGGGAGTTTTTCTTAGAATAGGAGAAACAAAAATCACTGCAGATTTACACAAGTAAAGGTATAAACTTAGCTATTGAAAAAAGAAACCTAACTATAGCATAAGTAAGAATCTTACAGTAACACAAGTTTAATAAAACTTTTAGATCTTATGACTTGATCAATATAATAACTCTCAATAAAACTTTCAATTGTCGTAAAAACAAAAAGAAAGAAGAAGGAGGCTTACAGTGGAGTGAAGTAGCAGAAACCTTAAAGCCCGACATCGACTCCTCGCATCCTCGCCTGCGATGCCAATTCGTAGAAAGACGGGCATCGTCATCTACTCCTCGCCTGCGATGCCGATCCGTTGCCTCGTCGCAGGAGGAGCTGTCGAGTGTCGACCACTCCGCCAGAGCGACTCTCCCATAAAATTTAGGGTAGAGCGAGAAATGTCGAATGCGTGAAATGGACTCGTGAAGTAGAAAAATATGGGTCCCATGAACTTTGTTTTTTTATATATTAAATATAATAACCGAAATATCATGTTAGAGATATATCGATATATCGGGATATATCGCCATTTTTTTACAA
Source organism: Platanthera guangdongensis (assembly GCA_039583875.1). NCBI lineage: Eukaryota > Viridiplantae > Streptophyta > Magnoliopsida > Asparagales > Orchidaceae > Platanthera > Platanthera guangdongensis. The sequence goes on along the minus strand of CM077159.1, from coordinate 150,951,443 downwards.
AACGATATTTTTGTCAAACAAATCGGTTTCGTTGCGGTTTACACCCAAAACCTTTATGTCGGCCGATATGTCGGACATTTCGGTCGATATCTACAACACTGCAGCTAATGAGAGCCTGCGCAGCGGGTCTACCTGGGGCCGAGCCGTGCTTGGGGTCCCTTACCCCCATAGGAGAGCCTTCGGACCTGCCAGCTAATGAGAGCCTGCGCAGCGGGTCTACCCGGGGCCGAGCCAGGTTCGAGGTAGTGCAAGAGTCTCCAAGAACCAAGAACCAATCATCTCCCCCACAGGCGAGCCTTCGGACCTGCCAGCTAATGAGAGCCTGCGCAGCGGGTCTACCTGGGGCCGAGCCACGCTCGGGGTCCCTTACCCCCACAGGCAAGCCTTTGGACCTGCCAGCTAATGAGAGCATGCGCTAACGAGTCTACCCGGGGCCAAGCCAGGCTCAGGGTGGTGCAAGAGTCTCCAAGAACTAATCCTCTCCCCCACAAGCGAGCCTTCGGACCTGTCAGCTAATGAGAGTCTGCGCAGCGGGTCTACCTGGGGCCGAGCCGCGCTCGGGGTGCCTTACCCCCACAAGCGAGCCTTCAGACCTGCCAGCTAATGAGAGCCTGCGCAACGGGTCTACCTGGGGCCAAGCCAGGCTTGGGGTAGCGCAAGAGTCTCCAAGAACCAAGAACCAATCCTCTCCCCCACAGACGAGCCTTCATACCTTCCAGCTAATGAAAGCCTGCACAGCGGGTCTACCTGTGGTCGAGCCGCACTCGAGGTCCCTTACCCCCACAAGCGAGCCTTCGGACCTGGCAGCTAATGAGAGCCTGCCCAGCGGGTCTACCTGGGGCCGAGTCAGGCTCGGGGTAGTGCAAAAGTCTCCAAGAACCAAGGACCAATCCTCTCCCCCACATGCGAGCCTTCAGACTTGTCAGCTAATGAGAGCCTACGCAGCGGGTCTACCTGGGGCCGAGCCGCGCTCGGGGTCCCTTACCCCCACAGGCGAGCTTTCGGACCTACCAGCTAATGAAAGCCTGTGCAGCGGGTCTACCTGGGGCCGAGCCAGGCTCGGGGTAGTGCAAGAGTCTCCAAGAACCAAGAACCAATCCTCTCCCCCACAGGCGAGCCTTCGGACCTGCCAGCTAATGAGAGCCTGCGCAGCGGGTCTACCTGGTGTCGAGCCGCGCTCGGGGTACCTTACCCCCATAGACGAGCCTTCAGACCTGCCAGCTAATGAGAGCCTGCGCAGCGGGTCTACCTGGGGCCGAGCCAGGCTCGGGGTAGTGCAAAAGTCTCCAAGAACCAAGGACCAATCCTCTCCCCCACAGGTGAGCCTTCGGACCTGCTAGCTAATGAGAGCCTGCGCAGCGGGTCTACCTGGGGCCGAGTCGCGCTCGGGGTCCCTTACCCCCACAGGCGAGCCTTCAGACCTGCCAGCTAATGAGAGCCTACGCAACGGGTCTACCTGGGGCCGAGCCAGGTTCGGGGTAGTGCAAGAGTCTCCAAAAAAACAAGAACCAATCCTCTCCCCCACATGCGAGCCTTCGGACCTGCCAACTAATGAGAGCCTGCGCAGCGGGTCTACCTGGAGCCGAGCCGTGCTCAGGGTCCCTTACCCCCACAGGCGAGCCTTCGGACCTGCCAGCTAATGAGAGTCTGCGCAGCGGGTCTACCTAGGGCCGAGCCAGGCTCGTGGTAGTGCAAAAGTCTCATCTTCCTGTCATTAGAATTTCACAGTAAGTAAAAGCAAGAAGTAATTTGAGGAATATATTACAATAAACTTGATTTGAGTATACAATTTTATTCTCCCTTCTCATGGGTAGAAGCGCTTCAAGTCGTCGTCGCTCTAGGTGTGGCTCATAGACCTACCCTCCACATCCTGGAGGTGTTAACCTCCCATTCTTAGGACCCTCTCGACAATATAGGGCCCTTCCCAATTCGAGTTGAGCTTGCCCATGGGGGCAGATCTTCCCGCAGCATCAACTTTCTTCAGCACCAGATCTCCCTCCGCGAACTGCTTGATCCTGATATGCTTGTCAAAGTATTTTGCCATCCACCGTTTGATCTCTTCCTGCCTGATAGCTGCGACATCACGTAGCTCTTCCACCATATCCAATGAGAGGCGTAGCCCCCCTTCATTTTCCAACCTCCAAGCCTCATCCCCGTCACCCGCGGTCGTGACACTTGGGGATCGAACCTCAAACTCCACTGGCAGGACTGCCTCACATCCATGGGAAAGTTTGAAGGGGGTCTCATCGGTGGCCGTATTCGGGGTTGTCCGTAAGGCCCACAATACTGATGGGAGCTGTTCCGCCCAGCTTCCCCTTAAATTCTCCACCTTCTTCTTGAGTAGGTTCACGATGATCTTGTTGGCCGCCTCCACCTGGCCGTTGCTCCTGGGGTGGTGTACGAAGGCAAATCTAAGGTCTATCCCCAGCTGAGCACAGAAGCTGATGAACTCTTCGCTGGCAAACTGGGGTCTATTGTCTGCTACGATAGCCTGAAGGAGCCAGCCTGCATATGGATGTCCAACAAATTTCTGGAGACCTGAGGTGACCTTGACCAAGTACTAAGCTGGCCTCTAGCCCACTTTGAAAACTAATCATGACCAGGAACCTCCTCTGCCCACTAGCCGGAGGGAAAGGTCCGACCAAATCCATCCCCCAGATGGCGAAAGGCCATGGTGTCGTGATGCTTCAGAGACTTTGAGCGGGCAAGAGCTGGAGGGGGGCGTATAGCTGACACTTCCGGCACCTCCTTGCAAACTCAGCCGCATCCTTCCTCAGGGTCTGCCAAAAATACCCTTGCCTCATCACCCTTGCTTCCAAAGTCCTTCCCCCTGAGTGACTGCCGCATTCACCTGAATGCATTGCCTCCAGAATCCTTGTGACCTCCTCCTCGGTCACACACCTTGTCAGGAGCCCTAACAACATCTTCCGATGTAACCCCCCTTCCAGCATTAGGTAGTGAGCCGCCTTGGGCCTGAAGCTTTTTCCGTCCTTGGTCCCCTCTGGAAGTTCGCCAATGGTTAGGAAAGTCACCAACGGATCCACCAACGACGATCGCCGATCCACCTCCATCAACTCTCCTTCCTCTATAGCTGGTCGAAATAACTCAATCAAGGTCCCTCCTCCCCGAGGTCCAAACTTAGTCAACCGATTGGCAACTATACTTTCTTCCATAGGAACATGTTGGATTGAGAACATCTGAAACCCTCCGATGATCGCCCTCACCTTGGATAAGTACTTCACAAGGGTGGGATCCCGAGCTTCGAATTCCCCTCGGATATGTGATGTCACGACCAACGAGTCCGTAAAAGCCTCCACATCCTGGATCTCAAGTTCCTTTATCAAACGAAGGCCGGCTATCACGACCTCGTACTCCGCCTGGTTGTTAGTCGCTGAAAAGTGCAAGACCACTTCTTGTTCTATAGTGACCCCTTGAGGACTTATCAACACCACCTCTGCTCCGAGGGAGTGCTTTCCTGAGGCCCCATCAACCATCATCTTCCACGCCTCTTGCGGTCGCTATTCCTCGGCTCCGACCTCAACAACGTAGTCCGCCAAGAAGTCAGCCACCGCCTGTGCCTTAATGGAGAGCCTTGGTATGAATGAGATATCAAACTCACTCAATTCGATAGACCACTTAGCCAACCTGCCTGAGTGCTCCACTCCCTCAAAAATCTTTCGAAGGGGATGTTCCGTCACCACCCTGATCGAATGCACTTGGAAGTACGGTCGGAGCTTCCTGGCCGAAATAATCAAAGCATACGCTAGCTTTTCCAAGATGGGGTAGCGGAGCTTCGCCTTCTTCAGGATCCTGCTAACATAGTAAATTGGCAATTGCTTATTCCCTTCTTCTCTGACCAGGACAGAGCTCACGGCCACTGCTCCTACTCCGAGGTACAAGGCTAGGTCCTCCCCCTCCTTCGAGCTTTGAAGTAGAGGAGCCTGGGAGAGCTGCCTTTTCAGCATTTGGAAAGCTTCTTCACATTCGACAGTCCACTCGAACCTTTGAGTACCCCGCAACACTTTGAAGAATGATGAACATTTTTCTCCCGACCTGGAGAGGAATCTGCTTAGCCCGGCCAGCTTGCATGTCAAGCGCTGGACCTGCACCCCTCCGTTGTTGAACTTAAGGCATTGATGAAACGAGGAGGGGACGCAGCGAAAGGCGCTGATGAGGGGGCGCCCAAAGATGGCGTTATAGCTGCTCGGGGCGTCCACGATCACAAACCTGCAGTTATGCGACACGGCCCCCAACTTCACATGCAGCCCTACCCCTCCTTCTACCTCCTTTCTTTTTCCTGAAAAACCAAACAACGGTCCATCTGAGGCTAGTACACTCTTGCCCTCGACCTTCATATCATTGAAGGCCTTCTTGAAGATCATGTTCACGGAGCTCCCGTTGTCCACCAAGATCCTGGAGACCGTGAAGTTCTCGACTATCGTCTGAATCACCAAGGCGTCACAGAACAGGTCCTCGTAATCTGGCATATCTGCTGAAGAAAAGGTAATTTTTTTTTTCGGAGGGGGAGCCTGGGAGGTCAAGGCTACCCCCCCTTCGTAACATGGTCTGGAGGCTCCCCTTACGATTTGCCTCAATCCCAACTCCTCCGTAGATCACCCTGATCCCTCCCCGGGTTCTTGCATCTGTCCGGTCCTCACACCTATCTTTTGTCTCCCCATGCTGCTCCTCCACGATCCTTATCGATGGTCCTGCCTCCCTAGCCCCTGGCTTCTCTCATCTCCAAGAACTCTGGACAGGTGGTCGTTGCGTGACCCTCCTCCTAGTGGAAGTCACAGAAAAGCAACACTACACGGCCCCCTCTTCATTCTCCACCTCTTCTTCTTCTGGCTCCTCCCCGAGCTCCTCTCCTTCCTCCTCTACCTTGGCCGACCTCCATTGCCTCCTGCTGATGCGGGAAGTGACCCCTCAGCTCCTGCCTCCTCGCCGGCTGATCAAACCTACTCGGCTCGCGAAAGTTGTCTCTTCCCTGAAAGCCTCCTCCTTGCTCTTGGGGGCGACCCTCCTGAGGCCTCCAACCTAACCGGTTGTTCGGCTCCCGGGCCCCCGTACTTGATGTTGTCCCTGCTGCCCCTGTCTTCGGGGATCCTCCCTCCTCCTCTCTCCTCTCTGCCGACGGTGGCACTACCCGATTCGCCTCCACCAAACCCCGCCGCCCGCGTCCGGCGGTTGGCCTGCTCCCCCCCCCCCACTCCTCCTCTTCCCGTACACCCCTCCCCCTCCTCCTCCTCCCTGCTTTAATTATCATGTTCAGGAAACTAAGTCTTAAGTTATTATTTCTATTATTTATATCTATATTATTATGTAAATACGCACGGGCTACGCCCGTGATCGAATCTCTCGGGCGGCCTTTGGCCGCATCCAGGTTGGATTCGTCCGCCTCTGCACGGGCTTCGCCCGCACTTGATGCTTCGGGCGACTTTCGGCCGCATATAAGCGTGCCCCGCTTCCACGTAGTTCCTCGGCTCGGCGCCGCATCCACCACTCGCGGCCCCCTGGATCCGTATGATTGTTTGATTTTGCATACGCGCTCCGGGGGTCCGCGATTGGCGGTTGCGGCGCCGAGCCGATGAACTACGTGGAAGCGGGGCCCGCTTCTATGCGGCCGAAGGCCGCCCGAAGCATCAAGCACGGGCAAAGCCTGTGCGGAGGCGGGATCTGGATGCGGTCGAAGGCCGCCCGAGAGCTTCGAGCACGGGAGTAGCCCGTGCGAAGAAGCTCGTATAATAAATGTACACTTTTTGCAACTAAATTTATGCATAAATAAGGTCGTTGTTATTCACAAATTAAGTTTGTTAAATCGTAGATTTTAGCTATTCGCAGCTCTAAACGAAACACACAATTTGTGAATAGACAAACGTGATTTGCGAATAAACAAACTTTGTTTGCAAATAATGATGATTTTGTAAATATTTGCTTGTTTAAAGGTCTGCATTTCCGGCCCTTTAAAAAAAGGGTGTTTATATTGACAGCCCCTATATGCCTATTGGTAGCCCAAAGATAATAGTAGCCCAAAAAATGGCTATTGGCAGCCCGATAAATATTGACAGCTCAAAAATTAAGTTTTTAAAATACATTTTTAGGAAAAATGTTCAACATGAAAGTTGTAGATCTCGACTAGATCTACAACTTTTATGTTGAGCACTTTTTCTAAAAATATCATATAGCAGGCCTATTTTCAAAAGACACGGAATTCACGTTTTTTTTCAAAAGACGTGTGTTCCGCGTTTTGGGCTGCTATTAGCGGCCATTATATGCGTGTTTTTTATGATTTTGCGGGCTGGCGGGCTGTCAATTAATTTTACACATTTTTTTAACAGTTGCACGAAGCTTTAGCTTCAAAAGCCACACCAAACAAATAGCTCGCGGGCAGGGTTCCATCGGCTTCGTTTGTGGTGACTTATTTTTACCGGCCAAGCAATTACGACCGCATGAACCGGATCTTAATTAAGGTCCGGTTCATGCGGTCGTAACCGCTTGACCGGTGAAAATAAGTCCTCCCAAACGGAGCATAAGGCTACTTTCGGCGCGACTTATCGCGATTTATTTGCTTTAGTAAGGTTGGACAAAAATATCATTGTCATACCAAAATCTTATGCTCCAAACTAGTTTCTTTTTTTATAACGGTAGTAACATTAGTCATACCAATCAAACAATGACGGTTTTGTCCAACCTCACCGGAGCAATAGCTACGATAAGCCGCGCCAAACACAGCCTAATATACTATGTTTGACACTTGCGAATGCGGTGGTTACATAACCTTCATAATCGTATCATTCATATAAGAGTTCAATGAGTCACACACAACCTTAAGTGTCTATTCCTAGCTCATAGGTTATGCTCCACGCAGACGACTTTAGCGGTTTACCGCAAGTAAACATAGGTCCACGTGTCCAATACTTGGACTCTAGCTCAAGTGGCAATACTAGAAAATGGGATGTTACACCAACCATAGCTTCTCTCTGGTATTCACCTTTAACTAGTAGTTGTTTGTTTTCAACTTCAAATAATTCGTTTCATAGCATATGAATATCTCAACATCAAATAATGCCTCTAACCATTTAGAAATAGTAACTATGTGAATGTTAGTATTAAATGATATTTATTTATCAATATCTATTCAATGTTATTACAAATACATTAGCTCAATTAGTAACGAAAGAGGAGGCGCGCTGTGAGGAATTGCGAAATCAGAGCTCGCGAGGTCGAAATGAGGCTCACTACACATGTTCAACAATGTGTTGCACGGACTTCCTCAAAACAACTTCATTAGTTTTCCCATCACCTTACTAAACAGCTCATTTTCCACCACAATTTCACCTCGCGCACTACGACCGAGCTAAACAATGTCTGAATAACAACAACACTCAAGCCTTTATCCCACTATAGTGGGGTCGGCTATATGGATCCTTTGTCGCAATTGTGCCGTATTTTTAGTCATAATCTCACTAATGTCTAAGTATATCATGAATTTCCTTCTAGTTTCATTTCAAAGTCTTTATTGGCCTACCTCTCTCATATTTAACATGCACGGTGACTAAACTCACACAATGCCTAACACATGTCTCTAATGGTCTCCTTTGTACGTGTCCAAACCAACTTAGTCGAGCTTCTTGCATCTTCTCTACAATTAGTGGCACTCTTGTCTTGCCCCCGATGCATTCATTCCTCAATTTATCATGTCTCGTGTGTCCACACATCTGCCTAAGCATTCGCATCTCCGCAACTCCAATTTTTTGCTCTTGTACACAATTCACTGCCCAACACTCAGAACCATAAAGCATCGCTGGTCTACTTGCAGTAGGTGAAATTTGTCTTTAAGTTTTAATGGTATTTTGCGATCACATAAGATCTCTAACACGCCTCTCCACTTCAACCTGTTAGATTTTTGTAATTAAAACATTTAATTTATAATGTTTTATTGGAGTTTAGTTTGATATTTTTTGATTGGCTCCGTATAGTTGATGAAAAGCTCCAAAACCAAATAAAGAGAATACAAATGTTTGAAGAGAGAAACCTTTTCATGAAAGAAGTGATGACATTTTTAGTTTCGCCATGCTTATTTACACTCATGTTGGTGAGTATATAAAGAAATTCTCTCCTTATTTGTTCAAAGGAACATAAGGAGAAACAATGAACCACACGCGCGCGTGCGTGCATGCACCAGACCAGATTCGAATTTCGGATTTGCGATTTGGGATTTGAGGAATAATTGAATTGTATTTTTTGTACAAAATAGTTTTTGCACTTTTGTAAATCCTATAATTCTTAGTTGCGTCAAATGGGTTGCATCGATATCTCCGAGTTGCGTCGACATCTCTGAGTTGCGTCGACACCTTCAAGTTGCGTCGATTGGCTTGTGTCGACGTCTCTGAGTTGCATCAAATTGCGCTGATAAAAACTCAACGCAACCGACGACTTTTGTCTATGTCAACTTCTCTCTTTTCCCAACCCCTGCACATAGAATTTCCGCTCGCTTTCTTTGCGCATTTTCACACCATTAATCATGTGTTGGAAATCCAACGTTTCTCTGCACGATTAAAACTATTGATTATAATTGTTGTAATTATTACATGGTTAATTTTTTACCATTTTACGAGACCCATATATAGGAGATTTTCTGATTCGCTTTCACATCGCTCTTGAAAACATGCTCTCGATAACTTGATATGACGACAAATTTCTTCGTGATTTTGCTTTCTTGACGTTTGCTTCATCAAATGTGAGTTCGGGTGCTCTGTGCGTCTTTGATGTCTGTGTACATCGGAGTTTCAGGATCTATTCGAGTGTTGTACCTTAGATGAATGAGCATCAGTTGAAATCCCCACCGGAGGGTGGTGCAACTTCTTAGAGTACTGATCAGACGTCTTACTATACCCAGGCTCGATTCTAAACTTCATACTGTTTTGATTTTCCTTTCTCACCTTTCTGTTTATACAAATTTTATTATCATCTTGTTTTCTAGATCTGTTATTCTATTATATATAAGAGTTTTCAAAAACCGAAAATATAAATTAATATAGGAATATATGAAAAATATTGTAACACAACCAACCTACTTGAATTTTATGTATCAGATCTTTATCAACACCTCCATCCCTTTGAAATATCACTATCAATCCAAGTTATTTAAAGCACTCACCGCAAAAAAATATTTTGATCACTCAACTTAGTAATGAAGTACTCATCCGTATTTCACGCACTGCTAAATTTAAGCTCCATATACTCCGTCTTTGCTCCGCTCAACCTAAAACCATTTCTTTTCTAATCTGTCATGCCAGAATTTAAGTTTCGCGTATACACCCTCCAAGCGTCTCATCAACAAGAACGATATCATTCGCAAACAATAAACACCAAGATATTGCTTTGACACATCGATTGTTGATATTTATCCAAGCGAGTTATGCGACCAGTCTTCGTTTCTATTCTAGAGGTGGTCTGTTGTGGATCCTTATAAATGAGGCTGATCCCTTCCTTAATTTCTGTCTAACCCGAGTGGGAGAGAACAATAAAGGATGGTGTGAGCTCTCACACTAGCTTACAGGCTTGTTGAATGCACAATTACCTTCTTGAGCCATGACAAGCTCCATCTATGCATTCCAATAAGGATCTCATGATATTCTTATTACACCATCCACTGGATGGCCATTGAGGATCTCATAGTTCTTTTGAGCTTTTTGATGTGGGTGGATGCTTCCCATCTTTCCAGAGATGTTGGCTGTCCTTAATTTCTATAGTGTAGTTACCAAACAACTTCCTCCGAATTTTATCGCTTCGATTATATCATATCTTATCTACATGTAGACGCAACACATTCGCTTTATCTTGGAGGTTTTTCGCCGCATGTTTCTAGTGCACGCGCATAAGTACAGACAGATAAAATTTGGGTCAGACGGATTTCAGGTGCTGAATTTGGCAAACAAGCTGCATGACTGGCTGACGTAGTTTGTAATATCTTACCTAATGAGTATTTCGTTTGATAACACTTTTAACAATACCGTAGTTATTGAATGGTTAAAACGCAATCTAAAAACAATGATAAGCGGTGCGTTTTTTCACACTCGATGTGTTTGTCACGTTTTAAATTTACTGGTACAAAATAGTTTAACCGTCATAAAACCTTATATTGAAAAAATTCGTTTAATGCTTAAAGTCATTTATAGTTCTAGGCAACGATCTAAGGATTTTAAAATTTTTGTAAACGCATAGGGTAAAAAATATTTGAAACCTCAATTTGATGTCTATTAGATGAAACTCAACATATAAAATGTTAAAAATAGCGTTTCAACAAAAAAAATCACTTATTATGGAATATTATAACATGATAAATATGTTAGGCAAAAGGGGTCCCGAAGATAACGGCAACTCCCACCGATCAATAGAGTCAACACAATAAGAAGCAAAACAAAACAACACCACAGATGAACACAGAGATATACGTGGAAAACCTTCACCACTTGAAGGTCAAAAACCACGGGGCACGGCACAACGAAAATCCACTATAATAAATAAGGATTACAAAATTTATCTAGGTTTGCCCAAAACCTAGAAAGCCCTCCGGATTTGACACACAAATCCACTCCTCTCTACCACCAAGATCAAACCACAACTTCTCTACACCAAGATAAAATCCTACTCTCTTCAAGCAAAATAGCAAACGAAGACAAGAAAGGGAACACCTGAAAACGTAGACGAAGAAGCCCTTGAAATGATAGAGAAATCTCCTTCCAATAGCACCGAGGAAACACCTCCTTCAAGCGGCGAAGAACCGCCTACAGCAGCGGCAAAGATTCCTTGCAGCAGCGGGAATGGCGGCCGAGGACGGCGCGGGCGCGGCGATGGCGGACGGCGCAGGCGCGGCGATGGCGGCCGAGGACGCGCGCGGGCTGGGGGAAAAGGCTCCGACTGCTCTTTCTCCAAAAACCTAGACTTTTTAATCGGGGAGAAGAAGAGGTTTTAAAAGTCCCGCACCTTTTTGACAAAACTGCTCACGTGCAGTTTTTAATATATAAAAACTGCTCACATTTTATAAATATAAAATCTGCACTTCCCAGCCCAAGAGCAACCAGCACTAAAAAGGTTGCCACCTCAATATCCAGGTTGCAACTTCTTCAAAAACTGCACAAATTCTGCACCTTTAGGGGCTGAACCCCAACAAACTCCCCCTTCAGACCATAAATGAGAGTATCCCACCTTGACTCCTTCAGGTGGGGATCATGCCGATCAACCGTCGGCAGAAATCATGCTTTTCCCTTGGGACAACCTTCGTCATCATATCCGAAGGATTTTCATCCGTGTGGATCTTCTCCACCACCAACAGCTTCTCTTCCACAGCATCCTGAATCAAGTGGTACTTTACGTCAATGTGCTTCGTTCTGGAGTGAAAGGCGGGATTCTTGGCCAAAAATATAGCACTCTGACTGTCACAGAAAACTGTGTACACGTCCTGTCCGAGATTAAGCTCTAGCATGAACTTCTTCATCCAAATAAGCTCCTTTGACGCCTCAGTCAACGCAATATATTCAGCCTCCGTCGTCGACAGTGCCACGCACTTCTGAAGCCTTGACTGCCACGACACTGCTCCCCCTCCAAAAGTGACCACGAATCCAGAAGTAGATCTCCTCGTGTCAACATCTCCTGACATATCCGAATCCGAGTACCCAACAAGTTCTGGTGGACCTCCACCAAACTGTAAACAAAGGTCTGAGGTACCTCGGAGATAGCGGAGTATCCATTTCACAACACTCCAATGGACTTTCCCTGGGTTTGCCAAGTAACGGCTCACAGACCCCACAGCATGAGCTATGTCTGGCCTAGTGCAGACCATAGCATACATCAGGCTCCCCACTGCGGATGCATAAGGAATTTGACTCATCTCTTCCACCTCCTTCTCAGATGAGGGGCTTTGAGAACTAGAAAGTCTGAAGTGCCCGGCCAGAGGAGTAGCAACGGGTTTTACCTTGTCCATCATGAACCTCTTCAGCACTTTCTCCACATACTCAGACTGAGACAGCCATAGTTGACCAGCACTCCTGTCCCTGGTAATTTTCATTCCAAGGATCTTCCTTGCCGGTCCCAAATCCTTCATTTCAAAGGACTCACTGAGCTCCTTCTTCAACTCAGCTATGCTGGCCTTGTCATCCCTAACAATCAGCATATCATCTACGTACAACAGCAAAATAGTGAACATCTTCTCAGTCCTCTTCACATACACACAGTGATCAGCCCTGGTCCGTTGGAATTTGCTCTTCATCATGAAAGAGTCAAATTTCCTATACCACTGCCTGGGTGCCTGCTTCAACCCATAAAGGCTCTTCTTGAGCCGGCAGACCAGATGATGCTTCCCCTTAGCCACAAAGCCTTCGGGCTGCTCCATATACAGCTCTTCCTCCAAATCGCCATGCAGAAATGCCGTCTTGACGTCCATCTGCTCGACTTCAAGATCCATGGAGGCAGCCATACCCAACACCAGTCTGATAGAGGACATTTTCACCACTGGGGAAAAAATCTCGTCGAAATCGACACCTTGTTTCTGACTGAAACCTTTCACCACAAGTCTCGCCTTGTACCTTGGCTGAGAGCAACTTTCATCCAACTTTAGCTTGAAGACCACTTGTTCTTCAAAGCTCTCTTCCCTTTGGGCAATGAGACTAAATCATACGTCTCGTTCTTCTGAAGGGAGTACAACTCCTCTTCCATAGCAGCTGTCCAAGCCTCACGATCTTCAGCACTCTGAGCCTCCACATAGGACTCAGGCTCTCCACTATCTGTAAGCAAAATATACTCATGAGGGGAATACCTGGTATTGGGCCTTCTGACTCTCTCAGATCTGACAAGAGGAACCTCCACCACAGGTGGTACATCAACTGGCAGAGCTCCCCCTGCATCCGGAATCATCTCCTCATCAGGAATAAACTCACCAACTTCCTCCTCAGCATGCCCATCATCAGCAGCAGTCTCTACTGGCCCATCATCAGCATAGAGTCTCTCCTCCGCAGGTGGAAACTGTGGAACCTGTGACTCCACAGCATTATGATCACCAACCACTTGATCTTCAACAAAGATCACATCTCTGCTTCTGATCATTTTCTTGTTCACAGGATCCCAGAGTCTATAGCCAAACTGCTCATGGGGAAATCCCATCAAGATGCACTCCCGGGACTTCTCATCAAGCTTCGATCTCTCTTCCTTGGGGACATGAACGTGAACTTTGCACCCAAACACCCGCAAATGTCCGTACGACACTTCCTTCCCGGACCAAACACGCTCTGGAATATCACCATTCAGAGGTGCAGAAGGAGACAGATTTATCAGATGTACAACAGTTTGCACAGCCTCAGCCCAAAACTGTTTGCTAATGCCAGCTTGAGAAATCATACATTTGATCTTCTCAATAATCGTCCTGTTCATCCTTTCTGCTAACCCATTCTGTTACAGCGTCCTCGGGATTGTCCTTTCATGTACTATGTCATGCCTTCTGCAGTAAGCGTCGAAGGCACCAGTGTACTCTCCCCCGTTGTCAGATCGAACTCGCTTTATTTCTTTCCCGGTCATCTTCTCCACCTTCGCTCTGAACTCTTCAAACTTTGCTAGAACATCACTCTTCTGCTTCACAGAATATGCCCAGACTTTCCTGGAGTGATCGTCAATGAACATGACAAAGTAAGCGGCTCCGCCCACAGACTTGGGCTCAATAGGACCACACACATCAGTGTGTATCAAGTATAATAACTCCGCCTTCCTCTTTGGTTCAGAATCAGCAAAGGAAACACGTTTTTGCTTACCGGCCAAGCAGTGCGTACACGTATCAGGAAGCCCTCCTGATAGCTCCGGAAGGACCTTGTTCTTCACCAAGATCTTCAAGTTCTTCTCGCTGATATGCCCAAGTCTGCGATGCCATAACTCCATAGAGTCGCCCTCTGCCGCATTCACACTTGGACCACAGATCTTGACGTTAGTACGATAAAGGCCACAACACTTCCTTCCCCTGGCTACCACCAAAGAACCCTTCAACAACCTCCAGGTCCCTCCACCTTCAATGCTTGTGAAACCACCATCATCAAGCCTACCAATGGAAATCAGATTCATTCTCAAGTCAGGAATATGTCTAACGCCCTTGAGAATAATCTTCCCCAATTCAGTCTCCAGATGGACATCACCACTGCCAACAATCAACGACTCACCGGAATTTGCCATCCGGATCACACCAAGATCTCCCGCAGAATAGGTATAGAAGTAGTCTCTGTGAGGAGTGCAATGATAGGATGCACCTCCGTCCACAATCCAGTCTGTGTCAACGCAGTCCTGGCAAGACGACCCACTGCACTGCAAGCATAACGGCTCAGCCTCCACAATCGAAGTCGTCGCAGCACCACTGGATTCTCCAACCTCCTTGGTCTTGCCCTTCAGCTCTCTTTTCATTTGGAAGCAATCCTTCTTGAAATGACCCTTCTTCTTACAGTAGTAGCACTCGATGTCCTTCTTAGACTTACCCCTGGACTTACTCCTGGAACTGTCCCTATGCTTCACATCCTTCTTCACAGACCGACCTCTTCCCTCCATGAGAAAAACACCCGAAGTGGAAGATCCAGAATCCTTCCTTCTCAGTTCTTCGTTCAGGAGACAACCAGACACCATCTCCATGGTTACCACGCCATCGGGTGCTGAGTTGCTCAACGACACTACTAGAGTCTCCCAACTCTCGGGTAAAGAACTAAGGATCATCAGAGCTTGGAGTTCATCTTCCAAAGTGATCTTCATGGACTCCAACTGATTGATAGTACTTTGAGCAAGGTTCAGATGCTCAGTCATCTGTGAACCTTCCCGGTACTTCAAATTGACAAGCTTCCTAATCAGAAATGTCTTGTTACCTGCAGTCTTCCTCTCGTACAAGGCTTCAAGCTTTTTCCATAGTGCCTGAGCCGAGGTCTCCGTGGAAACATGATGAAAAACAGAGTCATCGAGCCACTGTCTAATGAACCCTACTGCCTTTCGATCCATTTTCTTCCACTCTTCATCATCCTTAATTGAAGCAGGTCTCCCCGTCAACGGAGCATGGAGATCTTTACAATATAAGAGATCCTCCATCCGAGGCTTCCAGATGCTCCAATTCTTGTCATTCATATTGACCATCCTTGTGTTTTGTTCCATTGCTTTCTCAAACAACTCTATTACGGTCCACAAGTCGATTTATTTCAAGGGATTAACAAGAGAGGATAGGGAGCGGACCGATGGTCGTCACCTACCGCACCAAGTTAGAAACCGAGAAATAAAAACGACTAGCCAAAGAACCTCGCTCTGATACCACTTGTTAGGCAAAAGGGGTCCCGAAGATAACAGCAACTCCCACCGATCAATAGAGTCAACACAATAAGAAGCAAAACAAAACAACACCACAGATGAACACAGAGATATACGTGGAAAACTTCACCACTTGAAGGTCAAAAACCACGGGGCACGGCACAACGAAAATCCATTATAATAAATAAGGATTACAAAATTTATCTAGGTTTGCCCAAAACCTAGAAAGCCCTCCGGATTTGACACACAAATCCACTCCTCTCTACCACCAAGATCAAACCACAACTTCTCTACACCAAGATAGAATCCTACTCTCTCTTCAAGCAAAATAGCAAACGAAGACAAGAAAGGGAACACCTGAAAACGTAGACGAAGAAGCCCTTGAAATGGTAGAGAAATCTCCTTCCAATAGCACCGAGGAAACACCTCCTTCAAGCGGCGAAGAACCGCCTACAGCAGCGGCAAAGATTCCTTGCAGCAGCGGGAATGGCGGCCGAGGACGGCGCGGGCGCGGCGATGGCGGCCGGCGGACGGCGCAGGCGCGGCGATGGCGGCCGAGGACGCGCGCGGGCTGGGGGAAAAGGCTCCGGCTGCTCTTTCTCCAAAAACCCAGACTTTTTAATCGGGGAGAAGAAGAGGTTTTAAAAGTCCCGCACCTTTTTGACAAAACTGCTCACGTGCAGTTTTTAATATATAAAAACTGTTCAGATTTTATAAATATAAAATCTGCCCTTCCCAACCCAAGAGCAACCAGCACTAAAAAGGTTGCCACATCAATATCCAGGTTGCAACTTCTTCAAAAACTGCACAAATTCTGCACCTTTAGGGGCTGAACCCCAACAAAATACTCATGATTTTACCGATATCGATTGAGACGTATTATCAAATTATATTGATTTATTAAAATATTTTTATAGGGCGATTGTTTTTTTATCCGGCGAGTACTATCCGACTAGTTCAATAATAATTGAAAATTTTGTAAATATCGCACAAAAATTTTATTAATATAAGCAACATGCTAGATGACTTCCATTAATTGAAATAATGGAAGAATTTTTTTAAATTATTATAGAGAAATGTCTGTAATATTTTCATGCGCCGTCGCTTTAAATCTATTATTCGACGTAGACAGTATGAAAAATTTGATAGATGAAATCAATACAAATTTAAATATAAATTTAAATTTTGATAATTATGATGACGTTAGTATTTCAAAATTTAATTCTATTTTTACTGAGTGTTATAATTATTATGATAACTTATATGACTCGCGGGCTCGAGAAGAAATATCGCAACCAAAAACAAAGAATTCTTTAAAAAATAAAATTTTAGAATTAGCTTGCAGGACAAAAATACACACATCTAGTAGTTTAAATGAATTAAGATTGTACACAAACACAATTATGTGATTTTATAAGCACCGAGAAGATTGAAAACTTCGATCTCTTAAAATGATGAAAAGATAAAGTTAATACAAGTAGCTTTGAAGTCCACTTTTTCTATTAGTGGCAGGGTTTTGAACGAGCGGAGAAGCCGGCTCAACGAAAAATCTCTGAAAAATGTGCATCTGATACAAGAACTATTTGAATGCTATGAAGATGAAACAACACATTACAGTATTAGAGGATAGCTCAGAGGAGATAGAAGACGAAATGAACGCAATACATTTAAGAGTCGATTAAGCGCGTCTCATATTCATCACATGACCGATTAAAACTGTATTTTTGTGTTTTGTTAATTTAATGAATATTATAATTTTCTTTATCTAAAATTAATAATCATAATAAATTTCATTTTTTTTAAATTGTAAATGTTATTTATTTTTATTTAATATTAATAATTTTTTTTTTCTTATCCATGTGAGAATTTTTTTATTATCGTAATAAAATAATAATTATAAATTTTTAATATATTATTTTTTAAAAATAATTCAAATTTCAAATTATTTTTTTTTAAAAAAAAATCGGTCCTGAGGGCCGGATCAGGCCCTTTCCGGGGGCAGCGGCCCGAGCCCGATTTAAGGAAAGCACGGGCTCGACCTGGTTGAGTAAAGCCCGGGCCCGTTGGGCCCGGTACCAGGCCGGGCTGATCGAGCTTATGCCCACCACTACCCATAGCCTAGAATTTTCCAATAAGTGTCCCATTAGACCCTCGTGAATTGGAATTGAAAACCAGAAATGAAATTAATAATTTTATAATTCAATTATTCTACTGCATGGAAAAATTCGGCCACAAAATTTTAATATTAAAGTTGAATGACTACTAATGCTTGATATTCAAATTTGAATCTCACTAATAATTCAAAAAAAAAAGAAATAGATATAGTTATGCAAAGAGGAATTTTGAGCCCATTGCATTCATGCCTCATTCACACTAGCAGACAAAAAAGAAATTTCGTGCGGGCAAAGTACTAATATATTTAACAAAATTAATCAATAAATATAAAAATGTCTAGAGGCCGCCTGCACTGAGCGGCAAGAGGGGACGATCAGGCCTTGCGGAGCCGGCCGCGGCCGAGGCTTCTTGCGCCGGGCGGTGCAAGGGGGTGGCCGGCCTTTCGGGGCCAGCTGCGGCCGAGGCCGCCCATGCCCGGGTGGCCGAGACGCCCAAGCCCGGGTGGCCGAAGTGGGTGGCCGGCCCTTGCGGGGCTGGCCGGGGCCACCGGATGGCGGTGAACAGTCGGCACACGGGATCCCGCATGTCGGTTGGGATCCTGTGCCGGGTAGTTATACACAAATCGGGCGCACGAATCGTGCGTGCGGTGGTTACGCCTGCAACTTTCCACTGTGTAAGTGGGGTGAGGGGGAATCCTGCTATTTGATAGGGAAACGGGGGTTCAAAGATAACGACAACCCCCACCGATCAATAGAGTCAAAACAATAAGAAGCAAAACAAAAACACCACAGATGAACACAGAGATATACGTGAAAAACCTTCACCACTTGAAGGTCAAAAACCACGGGGCACGGCACAATGAAAATCCACTATAATAAATAAGGATTACAGAAATTTATCTAGGTTTGCCCAAACCTAGATAGCCCTCCGGATTTGACACACAAATCCACTCCTCTCTACCACCAAGACAAACAACAACTTCTCTACAACATTATAAAAATTCTACTTTCTCTTCAAGCATAATAGCAAACGAAGACAAGAAAGGGAACACCTGAAACCGTAGACGAAGAAGCCCTTGAAAACGGTAGAGAAAACTCTTTCCAACCGCACAAAGGAAACACCTCCTTCTAGCAGCGAACTCCTGCCTACAGCAGCGGCAAAATCCCTTGCAACAACAGGAATGGCGGCCGGCGGACGGCGCGGGCGCGGGGATGGCGGCCGGTGGACGGCGCGGGCGCGGGGATGGCGGACGAGGACGCGCGCGGGCTGGGGAAAGGGCTCCGGCTGCTCTCTCCAAAACCTAGACGGTTTTTCAATCGGGAGAATAATCCCGGAGTTATAAAAGTTACGCAGCTTTTTATGTAAAAAAACTGCTCAGTTTTAAAATATAAAAAATGTCCACCCAGCCCAAAAGCAACCAGCACAAAAAAGGTGGCAACCTCAAAATATACATGTTGCAACTTCTAAAAAATCTGCACAAAATCTGCACATTTAGGGGCTGAACCCCAACAAACTCCCCCTTCAGACCATAAAGGAGAGTATCCCACCTTGACTCCTTCAGGTGGGGATCATGCCGATCAACCGCCGGCAGAGATCATGCTTTTCTCTTGGGACGACCTTCGTCATCATATCCGAAGGATTTTCATCCGTGTGGATCTTCTCCACCACCAACAGCTTCTCTTCCACAGCATCCTGAATCCAGTGATACTTCACGTCAATGTGCTTCGTCCTGGAGTGAAAGACGGGATTCTTGGCCAAAAATATAGCACTCAGACTGTCACAGAAAACTGTGTACACGTCCTGTCGGAGATCAAGCTCTAGCATGAACTTCTTCATCCAAATAAGCTCCTTTGACGCCTCAGTCAATGCAATATATTCAGCCTCCGTCGTCGACAATGTCACACACTTCTGAAGCCTTGACTGTCATGACACTGCTCCCCCTCCAAAAGTGACCCCGAATCCAGAAGTAGACCTCATCGTGTCAACATCTCCTGACATATCCGAATCCGAGTACCCACTAAGTTCTGGTGGACCTCCACCAAACTGTAAACAAAGGTCTGAGGTACCTCGGAGATAGCGGAGTATCCATTTCACAGCACTCCAATGGACTTTCCCTGGGTTTGCCAAGTAACGGCTCACAGACCCCACAGCATGAGTTATGTCTGGCCTAGTGCAGACCATAGCATACATCAGGCTCCCCACTGCGGATGCATAAGGAATTTGGCTCATCTCTTCCACCTCTTTCTCAGATGAGGGGCTTTGAGAACTAGAAAGTCTGAAGTGCCCGGCCAGAGGAGTAGCAACGGGTTTTACCTTGTCCATCATGAACCTCTTCAGCACTTTCTCCACATACTCAGACTGAGACAGCCATAGTTGACCAGCACTCCTGTCCCTGGTAATTTTCATTCCAAGGATCTTCCTTGCCGGTCTCAAATCCTTCATTTCAAAGGACTCACTGAGCTCCTTCTTCAACTCAGCTATGCTGGCCTTGTCATCACCAACAATCAACATATCATCTACGTACAACAGCAGAATAGTGAACATCTTCTCAGTGCTCTTCACATACACACAGTGATCAGCCTTGGTCTGTTGGAATTTGCTCTTCGTCATGAACGAATCAAATTTCCTATACCACTGCCTGGGTGCCTGCTTCAACTCATAAAGACTCTTCTTGAGCCGGCAGACCAGATGATGCTTCCCCTTAGCCACAAAGCCTTCGGGCTGCTCCATATATAGCTCTTCCTCCAAATCTCCATGCAGAAATGCCGTCTTGACATCCATCTGCTCGACTTCAAGATCCATGGAGGCAGCAATACCCAACACCAGTCTGATAGAGGACATTTTCACCACTGGGTAAAAATCTCGTCAAAATCGACACCTTGTTTCTGACTGAAACCTTTCACCACAACTCTCGCCTTGTACCTTGGCTGAGAGCGATTTTCATCCAACTTTAACTTGAAGACCCACTTGTTCTTCAAAGCTCTCTTCCCTTTGGGCAATGAGACTAAATCATACGTCTCGTTCTTCTGAAGGGAGTACAACTCCTCTTCCATAGCAGCTGTCCAAGCCTCACGATCTTCAGCACTCTGAGCCTCCACATAGGACTCAGGCTCTCCACTATCTGTAAGCAAAATATACTCATGAGGGGAATACCTGATATTGGGCCTTCTGACTCTCTCAGATCTGACAAGAGGAACCTCCACCACAGGTGGTACATCAACTGGCAGAGTTCCCCCTGTATCCGGAATCATCTCCTCATCAGGAATAAACTCACCAACTTCCTCCTCAGCATGCCCATCATCAGCAGCAGTCTCTACTGGCCCATCATCAGCATAAAGTCTCTCCTCCACAGGTGGAAACTGTGGAACCTGTGACTCCGCAACATTATGCTCACCAACCACTTGATCTTCAACAAATATCACATCTCTGCTTCTGATCATTTTCCTGTTCACAGGATCCCAGAGTCTATATCCAAACTCCTCATGGGGAAATCTCATCAAGATGCACTCCCGAGACTTCTCATCAAGCTTCGATCTCTATTCCTTGTGGACATGAACGTGAACTTTGCACCCAAACACCCGCAAATGTCCGTACGATACTTCCTTGCCGGACCAAACACGCTCTGGAATATCACCATTCAGAGGTGCAAAAGGAGACAGATTTATCAGATGTACAGCAGTTTGAACAGCCTCAGCCAAAAACTATTTGCTAATGCCAGCTTGAGAAATCATACATTTGATCTTCTCAATAATCGTCCTGTTCATCCTTTCTGCTAACCCATTCTGTTGCGGGGTCCTCGGGATTGTCCTTTCATGTACTATGTCATGCCTTCTGCAGTAAGCGTCGAAGGCACCAGTGTACTCTCCCCCGTTGTCAGATCGAACTCGCTTTATTTCTTTCCCGGTCATCTTCTCCACCTTCGCTCTGAACTCTTCAAACTTTGCTAGAACATCACTCTTCTGCTTCACAGAATATGCCCAGACTTTCCTGGAGTGATCGTCAATGAACGTGACAAAGTAAGCGGCTCCACCCACAGACTTGGGCTCAATAGGACCACACACATCAGTGTGTATCAAGTATAGTAACTCCGCCTTCCTCTTTGGTTCAGAATCAGCAAAGGAAACACGTTTCTGCTTACCGGCCAAGCAGTGCGCACACGTATCAGGAAGCCCTCCTGATAGCTCCGGAAGAACCTTGTTCAAGTTCTTCTCGCTGATATGCCCAAGTCTGCGATGCCATAACTCCATAGAGTCGCTCTCTGCTGCATTCACACTTGGACCATAGATCTTGGCTTGAGTACGATAAAGGCCACAACACTTCCTTCCTCTAGCTACTACCAAGGAACCCTTTAACAACCTCCAGGTCCCTCCACCTTCAATGCTCGTGAAACCACCATCATCAAGCCTACCAATGGAAATCAGATTCATTCTCAAGTCAGGAATATGCCTGACGCCCTTGAGAACAATCTTCCCCAATTCAGTCTCCAAGTGGACATCACCACTACCAATAATCAACGACTCACCGGAATTTGCCATCCGGATCACACCAAGATCTCCCTCAGAATAGGTGTAGAAGAAATCTCTGTGAGGAGTGCAATGATAGGATGCACCTCCGTCCACGATCCAGTCTGTGTCAACGCAGTCCTGGCAAGACGACCCACTGCACTGCAAGCATAACGACTCAGCCTCCACAATCGAAGTCGACGCATCACCACTGGATTCTCCAACCTCCTTGGTCTTTCCCTTCAGGTCTCTTTTCATTTGGAAGCAATCCTTCTTGAAATGACCCTTCTTCTTACAATAGTAGCAATCGATATCCTTCTTAGACTTGCCCCTGGACTTACTCCTGGAACTGTCCCTGTGCTTCACATCCTTCTTCACAGACCGGCCTCTTCCCTCCATGAGAAAAACACCCGAAGTGGAAGATCCAGAATCCTTCCTTCTCAGTTCTTCGTTCAGGAGACAACCAGACACCATCTCCATGGTTACCACGCCATCAGGTGCTGAGTTGTTCAACGACACTACTACAGTCTCCCAACTCTCGGGTAAAAAACTAAGGATCATCAGAGCTTGGAGTTGATCTTCCAAAGTGATTTTCATGGACTCCAACTGATTGATAATAGTTTGAGCAAGGTTCAGATGCTCAGTCATCTGTGAACCTTCCCGGTACTTCAAATTGACAAGCTTCCTAATCAGAAATGCCTTGTTACCTGCAGTCTTCTGCTCGTACAAGGCTTCAAGCTTTTTCCATAGTGCCTGAGCCGAGGTCTCCGTGTAAACATGATGAAAAACAGAGTCATCGAGCCACTGTCTAATGAACCATACTGCCTTTCGATCCATTTTCTTCCACTCTTCATCATCCTTAACTGAAGCAGGTCTCCCCGTCAACGGAGCATGAAGATCTTTACAATATAAGAGATCCTCCATCCGAGGCTTCCAGATGCTCCAATTCTTGCCATTCATACTGACCATCCTTGTGTTCTGTTCCATTGCTTTCTCAAACAAGAAACTCTATTACGGTCCATAAGTCGATTTATTTCAAGGGATTAACAAGAGAGGATAGGGAGCGGACCGATGGTCGTCACCTACCGCACCAAGTTAGAAACCGAGAAATAAAAACGACTCGCCAAAGAACCTCCCTCTGATACCACTTGATAGGGAAACGGGGGTTCGAAGATAACGACAACCCCCACCGATCAATAGAGTCAAAACAATAAGAAGCAAAACAAAAACACCACAGATGAACACAGAGATATACGTGGAAAACCTTCACCACTTGAAGGTCAAAAACCACGGGGCACGGCACAACGAAAATCCACTATAATAAATAAGGATTACAGAAATTTATCTAGCTTTGCCCAAACCTAGATAGCCCTCCGGATTTGACACACAAATCCACTCCTCTCTACCACCAAGACAAACAACAACTTCTCTACAACATGATAAAAATTCTACTCTCTATTCAAGCATAATAGCAAACGAAGACAAGAAAGGGAACACCTGAAACCGTAGACGAAGAAGCTCTTGAAAACGGTAGAGAAAACTCATTCCAACCGCACAGAGGAAACACCTCCTTCTAGCGGCGAACTCCCGCCTACAGCAGCGGCAAAATCCCTTGCAACAGCAGGAATGGCGGCCGACGGACGGCGCGGGCGCGGGGATGGCGGCCGGTGGACGGCGCGGGCGCGGGGATGGAGGACGAGGACGCGCGCGGGCTGGGGAAAGGGCTCCGGCTGCTCTCTCCAAAACCTAGACGGTTTTTCAATCGGGAGAATAATCCCGGAGTTATAAAAGTCACGCAGCTTTTTATGTAAAAAAAACTGCTCAGTTTTAAAATATAAAAACTGTCCACCCAGCCTAAAAGCAACCAGCACAAAAAAGGTGGCAACCTCAAAATATCCAGGTTGCAACTTCTAAAAAATCTGCACAAATTCTGCACATTTAGGGGCTGAACCCCAACACTATTTGCAGGACGGTTTTTATATAAATTGGGGCCAACCTCATCATTTATCCCCCAAAGCCCTCAGAGACGAGCCTGAGTGAGTGGAGTGCGGGGGATTTCATCCTTTGATGGTTTTTTGATTCTCATGGCGGGAGAAAATGAGGGGGTGCAGAAAGAGACAATTGCCGCAGAAAAGGTATGGCAGATAGCAAGATTGAAATCGTAGAGAAGGGAGTCACCCAAGCAAGGTTGCGCGCGCACGGACGGGGTGCACATCCACGCGCGTTGAGCCCACATGCGAGGGCACACCCGCGGGAGCGCGCAACATGCACATTGCGCGCAAGGGGCACTTGCGGGCAACGTGCGCGGGGCGTACCGACGCGCATTGCGCGTGTCGGGCGCTTGCGCGTGCGAGGTGCGCCTGCGCGCACTGGACTCATAGTCATGTGACTCATAGTCTTCTTCCGGGAGCACGGTTTGAGATTCTCGTTGTATCTTTTCAAAGACTGGTGCGAGGTTCGTGCTGACAACGAGGGTCGTATTGAAGTTCACAGCAACAAGAGTTGGTTGGTTTTTGAGAACCGGACTGACAGACGCCATGTAAATACAGTGTATGGGTACGTCCGAAACCGTTGGGAGTGGCCAGAATTGTGGAGCACCCTACCCGATCGATGCCACTGAGTGAAAGGACGTGAACACGAGTTTACGCCGATGTTGGGTTTTACCAAGCCTCACGAACTGGCAAACCCTATTTTCAACATCTCTTTGTTCGTGGAGGAGAAGAATTTGTTGTTGTGCGGCCTTTTTGTTGACCCGGAGTGTTCTGTCGCCGTCCCCTTGGGTCGTGATCAGAAGAGAGCTGATTTTTGAAGGTTGCAGCAACTCGGTTCCTGCGTGTCGCCCCTCTGGACCACTGATGGGGCGCTCAGAGGAGCGGCTCCTTGCTGCTCCAGGGTTGGCGAAACCTTTGATCGGCGACAGTGAGAGCTCTTTGGGGCTGGGAGCCCTAAGAAATGGTGAAGGGCGGATCTTCGAACCGCTGACGAACGCGAGGGGGGCAGGCCCTGGCGACGTCGCGACCTACTGCAGCGGAAAGGGCGAAACCTTTGATCGGCGGCAGTGAGAGGTCGCGGAGACGTGGTCCCAGGGAGACAGCGAAGTTCGGACACTTCGAACTGCTGACGAATGCGAGAGGGAAGGCCCTGGCGATGCCACGACCTATTGCGGCGGATAAGGGCGAAATCTTTGATCGGTGATAATGAGAGGTCGCTGGGGCGGGGAGCCCTATGAGGATGGCAAGGGGTGAGTCCTGGCGTGATTGTCTACTCACTGCGGTGGAGAAGGGAGAACCTTCGATCTGCGACGATGGGGAGTTCGCGAAGAGTCATCCCTAGTTGCGGCGTTGAGGGGGCGGACTCGGGCGTAGGCTTCAACCCACTACGGGGGAGAAGGACGAACCTTCGATCCACAATGGTGAGGAGTTTGCGAGGGTTCTTCCCCGAGGTTGTTAACAAGGGATCAACCCTTGAGTTGGCGTAGGCGCAGATTGTTGGGATTTTTCTGAACTCATTCATGTGATAGCAATGTTAGGAGCAATCATAATATTCATAAATCGAAAGAAAAACAGAGAGTTTTTGCACGAGTTTTTGCTCGCGACTTTATAACGTCAAAAGTGGTTGTTCAAGATTAAACAAAAACAAACATAAGGGTTGGAGTGAGGAGACAGAACATAGTGGGGCTTCACTACCATATTCATGTCTTTTAAGTTTGTTCTTCTAGGGTCCTCCTGACTCACTGGCTTGGGACCTACTGGTACATTGGGTTCTTCCTTGCCTAGGGCGCATCTGTTGTAGGTAGCATGTCCGTGCTGCCTCCTGATTTCCTTTGGCGACCCTGATCACAGCCAGTGTGGCGAACTTCATGGCGAGATGAAGAATTGAAGGAATTGCCCCAAATGTCGTATGGAGCGGGCGGGCAAAGATCGTGTTGTACGGCGACTCTGATTCGACAGCTACGAATTGGAGCCGGTGTGTTGCTTGCTTTGGGAACTCTTCTAGTGTGACATGGAGGATAATTGTTCCTTCGACCGGGACTAGTCCTCTGTTGAATCCGTCGATCGGCCCTGTCGCCAGCTGGAGCTGTTCCTAAGAGATGCGCATCCCACAGAACCGGTATGAACAACACGTTGATTGAGCTATCATTATCTACCAATATCCACTTTACGCGGAAGCTCGGGCCTCCGATTTTGGTGGTTATAATTAGCGGGTCCTGGTGTGGTGTCACCAATCCTTCCAGGTCCTCGTCCCCAAAGTTGATATTTTCCTTTATCGTTGTATTCTGATCGTTCTTAGACTGTGTGATGGAGTTTGCGGTGGCGAACGGGGTCTCTACCGTTCCCACGACTTGTCTGCCTCCTGCGCTTCTTGGCGCACAGTAGGCCGTTCTCTCCTTTGGTGGCCTAGCTGGTTCCTTGTCTGATCATGTAGAAATCGTCTAAGGATCCCCGACGAATGAGGGGCTCAATTTCATCCTTCAACTTGATACATTCCTCTGTGGAATGACCCGTCCCCCTGTGAAACTCACAGTACCTTGCTCGATATCTCTTGCCTTCGGGGATCTCTCGTGAAATCCGCAGCGCTGGGTCATCACGGATTGTGTAAAGTACGTTGGTGCGCGAAGTATTAAGCAGGGTATACTCTCGATACAACATGGGGGGGGGGGGGGGGGGGGGCTGATCCCTTCACCGTTCTTGTTGGCGGGGGTTCATTCGGCGCTCCTCCTGGTGGCTTGGTGTTGCTTCTTCTCTCTTACTATTCGAGACACCCACGAACTGTCGTCGGTGTGCTTCGATCGCTTTGCCGGCCGCGATCTGGGCCTCAACTTTGTGCACCAGATCTGGATAACTGGGGACAGTCTCCCTCATTAAGGTGGAGTAGAACCCTCCAGCCCGAAGTCCCCCAAGAAAGATCCCGCGAAGGAGTTCTGAATCCTCCCCAAATATCTGCCTTGTCACCGCGGTGAATCAATAGAAAAACTCCTTGAGAGTTTCCCCCACTCTGGCAGATTCATGAGAGATGGGACGGGTCCTTAACAATGTGGCAGTTGACAATGAACTGATCCAAGAACTATTAGGTGAGCTAAGCGAAGTTCCAGACCGTTCCTTTTCTCAGGGAATAGAACCATGTTCTTGTCTGACTCTTCAATGTGTCGGGGAAAACCTGACAGAGCAACTGATTGGGGGCATTATGGATGCGGAGGATCATGGAGAAGTGATTTACGTGCTTGAGGGGGTCTTCGGTCCCGTCATAGGACTCAATACTTGGTAGCTTGAATCCCGTTAGGACTGGATGCGCCAGGACTTTCGTCTCCAGCAGCGATCTGTTTCTCATGGGGCAGTGGGTGTGTAAAGTACGTCTGCTGACCGCCTAATTCTTCTTCAAACAGCTCTTTTATCTCTTCTCCGGTTATTCTTCTTGCTGTGTCCTCAGGGGCACCCGCCCGCTGGTACTAATGGTGGGGGCCGGTCTCGGCATCCTTAGCTTGGCGGGTGGGGTGTCCTGTACTGGCCTCTTACAAAGGGGTGGTCAGCCCTTGCGGGATCGGCCGCCCGTGCCCGGGCGGCCAAAAGGAGAGGCTGGCCCTTGCGGGGCCGGCCGCGACTGAGGCCGCCCTTGCCGAGCGACTAAAGGCGGCAGGCGGCCCTTGCGGGGCTGGCCGCGACCGATGCCGCCTACACCAGTGGCAAGAGGAGCGGTCGGCCCTTGTAGGGCCAGCCGCAGCCGAGTCCACCCACGCCGGGCAACACAAGGGGGTTGGTCGGCCTTTGCAGGGCTGGCTGCAGTTGAGGCCGCCCATGCCCAGGCGGCCGAAGGGGATGGCTGGCTATTGCGCTGCCAGTCGGGGCCGCCTGGCAGCGGTGAACAGCCGACACACAGGATCCCGCGCGACGGTTGGGATCCCGTGCGCGATAGTGATTGCACAAATCGGGCGCGCAGATCATGCATGTGATGGTTACGTCCATAACTTCCCAATACGTAAGGGGGTGAGATGAGAACCTTGCTATTTGCACCATGATTTTTCTATAAATTGAGACCAACCCCATCAATTATAATAAAAATTTATTCACATTAATTGAGATTTAAATAATATATTTGATATTCACATGAATTAACTATTATGTTGCCACATGGTCTTGAGATCATGGGTTCGAGTCCTGGAAGTAGCCCTTACAAAAATGCAGGATAAGATTTGCCTACATTTCACCCTTATGATAGGACCATTCCTCAGACCCTCGTTGCATGGGGATGCTTTGTGCACCAAGCTGCCCTTTTATTTGATATTAGTATATTTGCATGAATAGAAATTTAAATAAATATCCATCTTAAAGATAATCCTAAAAAACACAATTGAAAAAAAAGATACATATGAACAAATTTTTGCATACTCAACATTTTAAATTATGTATTATTGAAAAGAATCTATGCACAAAAAAAGATAAAATGGAAAATATAATAACAATCTATACCAAGGCACATCAATTGATTCATGGAAAAATTCAAGCTGTAGAGCAATATTAACATGCATAATTTATATTTATATAAATTAAATTAAATAAAGCTATTCAACTCAAATTTAAATTCAAAAGTCTTTCTTACAAACCAATATATTTTTCCTATTAGTTTACTGAAATATAAATATACTGGAGGTTGCACATGATCTCCCATGCGTGAAAAGTAGGTGCGACTATTTATTGTTCTAAGCGCAACAAAAAGGCCTCTGCTCCTACTCACTTCAAGAGGAAAAATGTGTAGGTGCGTTACTCCAACCTATTTCTAGGTGGGAGATACGGCCGAGATCTGCGGTTAGATAACGATTAACGGCCGAGATACGGCCGTATCGATGCGCGGTACATATGGTTGTATCTCCAATAGATACAACCGTATCTCGGCCGTTGAATGCTCGATCCTACGGTAAATACACATCTCCCACCTAGAAATAGGTGGGAGTAACGCACCTACAATTTTCTCCTTCAACAAAGAGGATACCGGCACATGTTTTAGTTAAAGCGAGAGAATTAAATTTGTGCGGGCATCTCTTGCTGGAAGCGAGCTGGAGTGTTCTCGACGACGTTTCTCAGCCTTCGAAAAAACCGACATATGTAGGCGATTTCCACGCACACCGGAATCCATGCACTGCCACTCGTATTATGCTGATTGAATCTCAAAACAGCTTCAACAAATAATAATATAAATATGGGAAACTTATACAAAACCCCACTCTTAGTTTAAAGGAGAAGAGCAATAATTCAAAAACTTTGCAAACAAACATAATTTACCTTATTTTGCAAACAAGAACAACTAATCCAAGGATCTACCTAGCGGGTTGGTTAGACCATTTCAGCCGCCCATTTCTGGCCACTTTAGGCTCGGTTCAAAAAATTTGGACGCAAATCTGATCGGTCAGGCTCGATTCAGTCAAGCCAGACTCACAGCAATATGTTAGTAGCTTATAAACAATACGCAAAGATCATAAGCTCGATTATGCACATTACACTGCAGCTTAATTGTTGTCTTGGGGTTGGCCAAGCTGAACCAGGTTGAACCAGGCCTAAATCAGCGAGAGCTGGGTCTGAACCGACCCAACTATAAAGGCCAAGCAAGTTGTTTAACAAAACTATTATTCTATTTCATAAAAATATCAGAGTTTTATACAAATAAACCAAATAAACAACTGATCAAAACTATACTGAGAGTAGAAAATGAGGATATTTACCATTGATGGAATTCTTGGAGCTGCCAACTTCTTCTATAGAAAGGCTAACATGCTAGCCACCACTCCATTCGTCACTGTCATCAGCCTCATCACTGCTTGCACAAGCCTGGCATTACTCAAGAATAAACAGCAATCGCATAAGTTGGATATTGGTAGAAATTAAAGTTTATTTTGATTTATTTCACATAACAAAAACTGTCACTTTTTACAAATTAAACATACATTTTCTAAGGCGGCGTGTAAAAATGATGTACCTGGCGTATGGCATTAGCCTTCTCCAGTATTGCGGCGACCTTGAAATTAGCGGCCTGCTGTGTTGCAAATGACCTTGATGTTGCTGCGCGCCTCAGATTAAATGTCTGAAATTTCAAAATATCATTAAAAGAACGAGTTTTTATTAACGGGTCAATATATTATTCCAAGTACACTAAGGAGATCTCTTTCCCTCAATAATGTTTTAACAAAACAATTTTTAGGAAGTAGGTTTCTAGGCCAAGTAGCTGGAGGCATAAATAAGGATCGAAAAATGTAAAAAATTCATTGTATAGCTGAATAATTTAGTTAGACCTGCACCCTTTTTTTTTTGGGGGGGGGGGGGGGGGGGGGGGGGGGTTCTCGCGTTATTGTTTTAATTTATCTGGTTATTATTTCTCTTTTACATAGTTTAGCAGGTGTTTGTGTGTTCACTTCAGGTACTCTCATTATATTTTAAATTAACCTGCCTTTAACTTTTCATTTGTAGAGATTAACAGATGTTTACGAGTTCACTTCAGGTAGTCAGTTCATCCATGAAGTGAGACATTTGAAAGAACCTTTGGAGAGAATCTCCCCTCAATAGTTTTTGTTAGGGAGCGTTTACAAAGAAGAAAACAGACACAACAAATGGCAGGAAAGCACAGATCTATTATTTTGATTTATTATCTCTCTGAAGCAATCTGTTACGGGCTGCACACCCGTGTATTAGTGTCGCACCCGCGTATCTAATTAGATGTTATGGCTCTATGATTATATGTATTAAGTCGAGTCAATTGTGTTATTAGTGTCGTTATTTATATTTTAGACTTTGAATTTTTTTATATCGCGTCATGAAGAAATTACATGTATACCCCTTGTATCCGTATTTAAAGCCCTTTGCCTATTGTTATGATACGAAGAGAAGAAGTTATGTTTCTTGTCCCTTGTGTGAGATAATTGGTGGCTCTCTTCTCTAACGAGCAACCCCGCATAGGCAGCCGCGGTCACGGCTCCGTAGTATCTCCGTCATCGTCATCTTCACCTCCGGCCACCTCTGAATTAGGCCCATAACAACTTGGTATCAGAGCCAACATCGCACTGACACCATTTCCCCTTCCCCCGTTCTCGATCAGCTCTTCTGACGGGTTTGCAACAACAAACCTCATCTGCATCTGTATCCCCGTCGCGTGCAACGACGCACTCAGCGAAAAAGCCACAGTTGTCCTCTCTCCAAAGATTCTTTCAAATGTCTGTCGAGCCCAGTCATCCAGAACAGTCGCACCTTCGTCGAGCCAGTTGCCTCCTCCAGCGGGATCGACTCCCTTGTCCCGGCCCGCACATCAACGACTTCCTGTGCGGGATCCTCGCTGACAAGTCGCGCCTCTTCCTGGCCAACATCATTGAAAAGGTGGTCGAGCGCTGCCGCGCCCTTCTACGTCCTTCGTGCCTTGCTACTGTGTTGAGGCTAGCGGTTGAGGCCCCGAAATCTTCCGCCGATCCAGCCCCGCGCGCAGCGGTTATGGACCTAACTCGAAGGTGGTCAGAGGTGAAGATAACGATGGCGGAGATACTACGGAGCCGAGACCGCGGCTGCCTCTGCGGGATTGCTCGTTAGAGAGATCCACCAATTATCTCACACAAGGGACAAGAAACATAACTTCTCTTCATATCATAACAATAGCCCAATGGCTTTAAATAAGGATACAAGGGGTATACATGTAATTTTCCCATGATGCGACATAATAAAATACAAAGACTAAAGTATAAATAACGACACTAATAACACACTCGACTCGACTAAATACATATAATAATAGAGTCATAACATCTAATTAGATATGCGGGCACGCAGCCCATAACACAATCTAGAAGCCATAGAGAAATCTAGGGTGTTCTCCTATCTTATCTTTAATCTCCAGTAATGAGATCCGTATCTGGGGAACATAATGGTTTTCTCCGATGAATTCTTTCACTTCTTACTTTTCTGTCGACTCTTTCTTCTTCCACCTTCATTTTGCTAGTGGTTAAAAGTAAGATTATGGTCCAATCAGATTTGTTACAATTTGTATTTCTTTTGAATGCTTGAATTTCAACCATGTTAGTCTTCTTGATCCTTAATTCTAATCTTTAATTGTAGTAAATGCCATAAATTTCTCAGAAGAATCGATTTATAGCATTGTCCTGATTTGAATAATTAAAGGTTTTTGGTAACAAGCACGTGTCATGTGAATTTTGCACGATGCATGGTTCTCCCAACAGTATGTGTTACGTAATCGGGTGTTTCAAGATAGAGATGGGGAAAAGAAGAGAAGAGAAGGAAAAGGGGAGATGAGGAGAAGAAAAAACCCCGAGGGTTCCAATTTCATCATACTTACAAGATAGTGCAAATGAGAGATACGCATATATAGTGCCAAATTCTGAAGTACGCAATGGAAAACGGTAAATAACTGTTACAGGTACACGTGTCGCGGACACATTCACTCAAGTGGACTCCACTCGTCATAATTTATGGAGTGCACATATTAAAGTCGTCGTCGACTTGCGCGCACATATGGAAGACGTCGTGGTCATGGAGCGCACATATGAAAGATTTTAGTGTTGCTCCCTAAGTTCCTCTCTTATTCTTCCTCTCTTCTGCTTGATCACCACCGCCGACCCCTTCTCTTGTCGGATTTCTCCTGAAATTTATATGTGATCGTAACAAGTGGTATGACCTCACATGTTGCCTGCTTGGCAGCCTCCGGCCATCAAATACCTGCCCGCGCGCCCGTTTGCGAAATCGCATCTCACGTACGTCCGCCATCTGCATTGCGGGTTCGCCCGGTTCGCAATTTCGAGCACAGCATCGCGCCGTCCCGCATTGCGTCGCCCTCCTACACCCCGCATCGCGGTGTCCTCCAGTTGCGTCGTCCACCGACGTTCCTCCAGCCGCCGGCTCCGCCTTGCCGCCTACCGCGGAGGGTGTTGCTCCGCTCATTCCGCTTCTGTGCCGCATTGATCCATCGTCTTCTGACATCCGTGTGCCGCCATCGCCAATCCGTCGCTCCAGGGCTTCCTCCGCCGGCATACACGACCCGTGCCCGCTCTTTCCGCAACCGATCAATCGCGAAAGTCGTCGATCCCCCTCCATTCTGTCGATCTGCCGCGAGACGGCCGTTGATCGTCTCCTCTCCGCCGGATTTGTCGCAGGAAAACCGTGGGTCCTCTGTTGCCGCCGATCTTAGCCAGGGCCGCCTTTCCGGCCGCCGTTCGTCGTCTTCAGTCCATGGCTCCCAAAACCCATTGTATCAGTGACCCTCCTTCTGGTGCCATCGTCGACGCCTTGAGTCGCGCATTGACGCTGAAGAGCAACTCGTCGCCTCCATGCACGTCTCCCTCCTCATCCTCCATGTCAAAGTCGATCGTCTCCTCGCGTTCAACGGACGGGGTTCCGCAACCCCCCCACGAGGTTCCCTGCCCTAAGTCGGCTCCTCCACGGCTGCCTCCTGCACCATGCAAGAGTTATCCTGCCATGGTGGCCCTAACATTCCTCTACGACACCAAACGGCCCCTCCGCCCTATAGTCGATCTTCCCGTCAAAGGTGCACCGGCCGTTGGGTACCACCTCTCTTCACGGTGGTCATCCCTCTGCCGCTTCCACCGTCTGCCTCGCCATCTCTTCTGCCGTCCCGTTCCCCACTGCCCCCAACGGATCCGTTCCTGCTGTCGGCCGTTGCGTCTCCGACATCCTTATGGTTGTTGCTCACCACAGCTCCACCGACTATGCGGAAGCCATTACTCCCGCCGCCTGTCTTTCTGATAGCGCCGTCGTGACTTGCCAACATCGTCGTCGCTGCTACGCGCTACCTGACCTTGTTCTGGCGGGAGGTCAAGGTACCAGATGATCCAGCCACACGCCTAGTACACGAGCTTGAGGGCAAACTCGTTTTGAAGGACGGGTCGAGTGTTACGGGGCCACGTGTCGCGGGCACATTCACTTAAGTGGACCTCTGTCGTCATAATTTATGGAGCGCACATATGGAAGTCGACATGATTGTGGGCGCATTCACTCAAGTGAACCCTCTCGTCATAATTTATGGGGCGCGCATATGGAAGTCACTATAAGCGTGCATATGAATATTAATTAATAATAATCAATTAAGTAAATATTTTGTATTTCCTTGTTTGATTACTTTTTGTGGGAAGGGTTTATGTGTGATGGTAGGATGGATGTATGAAAGATTTTAGGGTTGCTCCCTAAGTTGCTCTTTTATTCTTCCTCTCTTCTTCTCTCACCACATCCAGCCCCTTCTCTTGTCGGATTCCTCTTGAAATTTATATGTGATCGTAACAATAACTCACTGCCCGAAATACACGTGTGATAATATAAGAAAAGGTTGGTGGTTGCGCTACACCCGTGCGCACAACTAGCGAACATTCAATGTTGAGTTAGGATCTGTGTCCACATCGTCTTGGTCCCGACGTCGACTTATGGGTCATGTCATCGCCTCCTCGTCTCTTGCCCTTTTCCAACTTTGTAACAGTATGATAGATCATGAGATGCTCTACATCATATTTGGTAGTATAGTTTAAAGACTCTTTGAATGCAAATATGAGTCATTAAATTTGGGTATGATAATGATAAATCAATGATTTGGACTGTTTGGCTGCAGATTGAAAATTTTGAAATCCTATTTGCAATGAAAGCTATATGATGCCAGACAAACTCTATCTTTACTGCATTAACTACAAACTTGCTGCCAAGATCAAGCTATTGCATTCATGATTTATGCTTAGATGAAAGACATACCATGTAGTTGGATATATGACATTCTATCAGTAGGAAAATCAACTTTTCTCAAGTATAAAGTATGACCCCCAAAAATGTGAATATTGGAGATATACCTTGGTTCTTATTTGATGCAGCAGATCATCCATCTCTTCAAATCCTTTACCAGTAGCAACTTGACTCTTTGATTCTTCGCATGGTTTCAACTTGCGCTGAATGTCCTTCAGGGAGTATTAAACCGCTTGTCAAAAGGGGAGAAAGCAAGAGGAAAAAAAGGTAAAATCATTGTTTTTAATGAGAACTTATCTCACAAGTTTTGGATTGAAACACTGTTTTAAGTTTCTAAAAACAATTTATGTAGAACAAATCATCGGTATTATGCACTGACTATAAATCAAATAATGATATCGCCCTAAGCCGCAATAGTTTAACATGTTCATAGTGCCATCATGCTCATATACTTTCTTAGACAAAAAAAGACTGAAACTAACCATGTCCCTGATTTGATGAAGCAAATGTTGGCTTCTGTCAAGTTCAAAAGGATTTGATGAAAGATTTGTCTGCAGGAGGCCATCCAACTTCTGATTATCTTGCTGCAAGGATGGATTAAAGTTGGTGGAAGAGAAATCAAATATGACAGCTGCCATAAATTACAGAATTAAGAAAAAAACCAAAGAATGTCATCAGATTGAGTAGGTACCACTTTCTTGCACAGTCCATCTTCCCCAAGGGGTGGTGGTCTTCGAATAATGTTTTCATTTTCGGCAGGACCACATAGATTTTGATTCAGAGGGCCTTCAAAACGGTTAATAAGTTGAGAAACATTAGAATAGTTATCTTGTGATATTTCATATGAAGGCCTCAGCAATCTCCAATGTATTGGTGGAAGAGGTGGTGGTGGTGGCAGTTCAGTTGGTACTAGAGTTGAAGCATTCTTGGGACTACTTGACATGGAATCATATTTTACAGGATTTATTAATGATTCTAAAGAGGGGATACTGGAAATATAACCACCATACTGAAAAGGAACTGTATCATTCCCGGTAAAAATATCCTTCAATCTGATTTCTTGACCCTCATGGTTTATTTGTTCCAACCCACCGTTGCTAGAAATAGATGCTGCTGATGACGAAATTATTCGTAAATCATCCGGCACTTCATTTATTTTACTTATGGAGCATTCATCTTGTTCCCAGATGTCGGAATTTGAATCTGACCGAGGACTGAGTAGATCCTCAGTTGAATATGGATAAGATCTACAGAACGTGTCATCATCTGATTCAGAGCCACCATCTTGTGCAGGAAGGGTGCATCCTTGAAACAACTGGAATGAAGAAAACACATGTCCATCTATTTCTCGGCTTATACAGCCATCATGCACTCCTACTGTCAGATTAGATTCCCCTTGACCATTCATGGGATAGAATGATATCTTCATATGCTCTAATGGTGGGGAAGAATTCTGAAAGTGGTGAAAACCAGAATAAATCGACTTCTCCAACACTCCATAATTAGCCTTATTTATGAAACTCTGCTCGTCTAAAGTTTGTGATGCAAGTTTCTGCTCATAGAATGTTCGTGATACAACTCCATTCAAACTTTTTTGGTGAATATCAATAAGAGGTTTTCCCTTTGATTGACTATCATTAACACTCGGTTCATATCCACTCACACTTCTACTATGAGTAAGTGATGGTTTTATTTGAAGACCCTCTACATCATTTCTTCGAGTTAGTCCAGGAAAACTGGGAGATAAACTCTTTATATTGTGCAAAGAATCCATGAATGGTGAAGAAACATTAGATGTGTTGTACTGTTCAATTTCCATACTACAAGCAGCACTTGCTGTTTGATGTACCTGACTAATGCGAGCAGTTAATACATTGGGGGATGCACCTTGACTTCCTTCATGCTGACTGAATGTAATGGCTTCAGATTGTTCCTGTGAATTCTGCTTCGCACAAAAGCCGTCATATTGACAATCGAGCTGTGTTGGGTGTTCCACGGAATTATGTCCTTCAACAACATCTTTCCTACTCAAGATCTGATTGATGTCCAAAATTTTCTGATCCGCTATGCTTAAAGCTTTAGGGGGATCCTCTATGCTGCCAATTGAGTTCAATTGCGGTGATCTCTGGCCATGGGCCATATTTTCTTTATCGAATTTCGTGCTAGTGTTCGAGCTATTAGATTTGGTCCCCTTCCCCGCTGAACTGGGGGGACAAAAATCTGGAGGTTTTGATGGTTGAAGTCCGAGAAGGTTGCCATTTGTCCATAATGTTATGGAAGGAATACTTGAGATACTGATCGGAGGCTTAGTTTCACTATTAGGTATTGTTTCTACTTCCGCATCATTAAACCAAGGATGTCGATCATCATCAATTTCACGAAAAGCACTTGTTGTAGACATGCCAGCTTCCTGTGTTGACCGCTGAAGTTCTAGTGTCCTAGAAACATTCAAATAGATATCACTTTGCAATATGCACTTGTTCGAAGAATCGAGTGCTAGAGGAACCTCGTTGCTAGAATAGGTATATTTTTTAGGCATCTTTTCAACTCCAGATCCATTTTTTGTATACCCCTTGTTGGAAAAAGTCTGGATGCATTTTGTTTGACAATCAAAATCTGCATCTGCCTCCTCTTCGAGCGTATTGAGGGCATCAACGTAACTCTCCACTTCAGTCACTTCCTCAAATTGTTTTTTAACACAAGATGATTTGGAAAAATCTGCAATAATTGGTGAAAGTTCTGTGTGGTCCAAAGATCCATTTCTACCTGGTTCCTCTACTAAAAGCTTGGAATCTCGAAGATTGCCATCAGAAAATTTAAGACCTGTAGCCTTCATTATTTCAGATTTTTGATCCCATGCAACGGTAGGTGACTGTGAAGTACTCTTCCTATGCATGAAATCATATTGAGAATCATCATCCACACCAGATACAGGTTCATTACTATCAAACTGAGAAGTATCTTCATGATCTTTATGTACATTAGAAACTAATAATCTATCATACTCCAAATCATTAGCCACAACTGAAGGGTTTGTCTGTGAAACTTGTTCAATACAATTCAACATGTTCACAGTATTCAAAAGTTGGGGTCCACTCATAACTTCAGGTTTTAATCTCGTTCCAGATGCTGAGAAGTTTTCTGCTGAAAAGTTTTGTCCATCATTACTAAGAGGTGCAAACCTTGCACTACCCGCGAAACTGGTTATTTCAAAGAGTATTTGAACCATAGGGTCAAGTGAGAAGACAGGTATAATGAACACAAGGAAAAATCTATACTGAAATTTAGATTTTTTTAGAGGCTAGGATAAGGAAGATACCTTTTGAATTGTGATGTAGATATTGGACCTTGAATTCCTCCATCTTTAACCTGGATGGTATATTAAGACTGACATAAGATTCTCAGGAGCAGGAAACCAACATCTTACTCTATGATAGAAGTGTTATTATGAATAAGGATGCTTGGAATAAAATAACCCATCTCTGATACCATGTGTAGGGAATAGGGAAAATCTTTTCTCATTTATCTTCTAAATGACCTTTTATAATAACAAATAATAAACAATATGTTGGACGAGGCGAAATTGAAATAGTAGTGCTTCATCCATCCACATAGGGGCTTTAAATAGGAAATAAATAGACACAATAACACACGTACACAATGTGGAACTAAACCCAAATATAACTAAAATTCTAATAGACTGACATTGACCCTTAAGCTTGGACACATCAAATAACAACAATGGAGGTAAGCGAAGAGTGACAAAACATCATACGAGCCACCAGAAGAAAATCCAAACCGGGAATCAAGCCGGGAACATAGTCACACACGACGCTGACCCACAGACGACGCAGGACCCACACACGACGTAGACTCGCTGGAAACTGGTCAACCAACATCACCTACACACAACATGCGAAAGAGAACAAAAGATGGAGATCAAATTATCAACCGGGCAACCGGGGATAATTCGTCGGGGATAATCCGCACAAAGGGCGGTCCCTCATGACACAGTCTTGCACGGTCCCATGCGACACAATCCACTGAGAATAGAACATCAACATCAGTCGTGTCCCAACACACGACCAATCGAAGGAAACCATGGGAAGACACATGACATAATCCTGGAGGCCGTGCGGAACGAAGGCGAAAACGTCGGGAAAGTTCATCCGAGTCGCCTTTGTCCCAAGCACTCCCCCTCACGTGGAACACATGTGCATATAGGCATGAAGACTCAAACAGAATACATAAACCTGACACCAAATAAAACTACTAAAAAACAACAAACTCCATCCCATAATCGACAAGAGAAGCAAGCACCATGATACACATCACTGGCGGGATCAACAAAGAAACCCTTCAGCAGCTGCAAGAAGAGGCTTGGGTAGGGCCTACAGTCGGCGCATGGTAGAGACGAACAACATTGGGGCAGCACGGAGATTAGGAGTGGGATCAATCAGCATCACCACTATGCAGTAGAAGGCAGTACCAGAGAACGAAGATACCAATGGAAGAAGGGAGAGGATGCACGACGGAAGAAGGCTCACCACGATCCGACGAAAGAACGACCAACAAGGGTGCATATGCGGTTGTCGAGATCAGCGCGGGAAGCAGTAGACGAGACCGGTGCAGGAAGCCTACCGGGTGGAGAAGGGGACAGGCCATTGATGACGATGGAGGAAGCAGAAGGGCTGACGATAATGGAGCCAGCGACAAGATTAACGTAGAAGAGGGGATCGAATGCAGAGCACAAACTGCGAGTGGGGTCCCAGATTCGCTCACTTCGATGGAATCCGATGTCGATTCCGTCGAAGGGAGCATGAGCCCAGGCGCGGCTTGACGGGAGCCCGACGCGGCTTAATGGGAACAAAAAAAAGAGGCGGAGATCAGTTCGAGTGGAACAAGCGAAAGCAAGTGGAAGTAACAGGAATAAAAATTAGGGTTTCAGATCAATGGTTCTGATACCATGTTGGATGAGGGGAATATTTTAATTACATTCAATGCATGTGTTTGAGAAAGGTAATTGATCATGTTCAAAGAATTGTGCTACGTGCCTATTTTGGTGTCTTGTCGGAAAGCGGTGGGTGGAGGATACAATGGATTAAATTCCCTAGGAATGGTGGAGGAGATGAGAGAGAGGCTGAAACCATAGAAGAGAGGAGGTGAGAAGAGAAGAACTAGAGAGAGAGAAGCTCGAGAGAGAATGAGAACTTGATTAATTTTTTGCATACCAATTACAAGACCTCAAAGGCCCTATATATAGGCACCAATGACATAACATAAACATACATCAAATATTAAAATACTTAAACTCTACGACACGACTTGATGTAGCATGACTCGATACAAGAAGACTCGACACAACACAACACAACATATAAATAATAATTGTAAAGAGAGGCCTCAAACCTTGTATATACTTCTTGAATGAATAGTTACAAGTATGAATACATTTATATATGAAAAGAGAAAGGAGAGAAATCTCAATACAAGATGTGGGACTAATACAAAGAGAGAGAAAAGAGAGAAAATGGGCCCCTAGATGGGCCCTTACTAAGGCTTTTCTAACACTCCCCCGCAAGCTGGAGCGTACAAGTTGTAGGCACCAAGCTTGGACAAAACTGGTAGTATAGTGGCCGAGAGAGAGCTTTAGTCAGGATCTCAGCAACTTGGTTTGTAGCCGAAACATGCTCCAAATCTATCTTCTTTGATTGTACCTTCTCCCGGATAAAGTGACAGTCAACTTCAATATGCTTTGTGCGTTCGAGTAACCGTAAGATAGATCAGCTTTTCAACCAAGCATTCCAGATTTGTGAGCAACTTGTCGGAGTCAGAGCTGTGGGCTGAGAGCTTGTGATTGGCGTCCATACGAGTATCCGCAGGTTTGCGTCCAGAATAGCCGGCATCATGAAGGAGGTCCATACAATACTTCCTTTGGAATAACACAAGACCATCAGGGCGTCGTGCAACCTCAAGTCCAAGAAAATACCGAAGGTTGCCAAGATCTTTGATCTGAAAGGCGGAGTTTAACTGTTGCTTGATATGTTGTATCCTTGTAGTATCGTCGACAGTAATTAGGATATCGTCAACATAGACAAGTAGGATCACAGTTCCAGTTGACCGGTGTCGGGTGAAGAGAGAAAAATCAGCCGAGCTCCGAATGAAGCCAATAGCATAGACAACTTTGTTGAATTTTTCAAACCACGCACGCAGGGACTGTTTGAGATCATAAATAGATTTCCGAAGATGACAGACACGAGACTCCCCCGTGGTCTCAAACCCGGGAGGTTGGTGCATATAAACAGTCTCCTACAAATCGCCGTTGAGGAAGACGTTCTTAATATCCAACTGATAAAGAGGCCAATGACGATGAACGACCAAGGAGAGAAGAACGCGTACCGTGTTCAATTTGGCCACCGGAGAGAAGGTTTCATCATAATCAAGGTCATGTTGCTGAGTAAAACCCCGGGCCACGAGCCGGGCCTTTAGACACTCAATGGTGTCATCCGCCGCATGTTTAATAACAAAGACTCACTTGCAGCTAACACAGTGTTGGCCTGCAGGTAGAGAAACCAGATCCCTAGTCTGATTAGCCCATAGAGCTCGCATCTCATCGTCCATGGCCGCCCGCCACCCCGGATGTTGAAGCGCCTCTTGCACATTGTTAGGTACAGAAATAAAGGAAAGAGAGGTGGCAAAGGCGTAGAGAGGTGGAGTCAGC
The DNA here is from genome assembly GCA_039583875.1 of Platanthera guangdongensis. NCBI lineage: Eukaryota > Viridiplantae > Streptophyta > Magnoliopsida > Asparagales > Orchidaceae > Platanthera > Platanthera guangdongensis. The sequence continues at coordinate 150,910,065 of CM077159.1, read as the reverse complement.
CGATGGAGAGAAACGTAGTTGACCAAGGGATGAGCTGTAGAGGCGGGTGATGGATCTGCCGTTGTCGGGGTATCGCCTGGAGCAGGGAGTTGGTGCATGGAACCATCCTTGGAGCGACGAGTGTAGACACGGATAAGGGGCGGAGGAACCTGGGGGGGGGGTAGGGAAAGAGGAAGAAGGTGTGACAGGTACGGCAGGCCGGGGAAGAGGAGTGGAAGACGTGGTGGGGGAAGGGAAGTGGAAGGGCTGGTCTTCGCAGAAGGTGACATCCGCCGAGACGACCGGCTTGTCATTAGAAGGAGAGTAGCAAACATACCCCTTTTGAGTACGGGAGTAGCCGACAAACATATATTTGGCCGCCCAAGGAGCAAGTTTGTCGGAAGGCGGGCCAAGAAGATGAACATAACAAACACACCCGAATACCCGCGGGGTGAGAGAGGTAGGGTTGGCAGAAGGATAGAGAAGTTGGATGGGTGAGGCAAAGTTAAGAACAGATGAGGGTAGGCGGTTGATAAGATGACAGGCTGTGGAGACGACAAAATTCTAATATTTTATCGGACCCTGCATTTGGAACATGAAGGAACGAGCTACATCGAGAAGATGACGATTCTTCCGTTCGGCCACCCCGTTTTGCTGAGTAATATACGCACACGAAATTTGATGGATGACGACAAATTTGGTGTACAGATTGGAGAAGGTCCGACCCGTATACTCGCAGACATTTTCAGTGCGGAGGATTTTGAGGGGGGTGACGAACTACGTACGCATCTCAGTTAAAAACGCACGAAACACAGAGGTAAGTTCAGTACGATCATGTAGTAAATATAGCCACGTAGTGCGCGAGTAATCATCAATAAAGGTGACAAAATAGCGAAATCCAAAGATATTAGGGACTTTATAAGGGCCACATACATCAGAATGAACTAAAGATAAATGAGTTCTACTACTGGTACAGGCAGGGGGGAAGGAAGAACGATGTTGTTTGCCGTAAATACAAGATTTACAAGAGAACTCCTGTAAAGGAACATTAGGAAGAGCCCGCTTGAGAATCGGAAGGGGAGCATGCCCAAGGCGGCGATGCCAATCGACAGTGGAGACGGCGGAGAGAAGAGTGGGTGGGATATCCAAGATGTAGAGTCCATTCAACAGCTGCCCCCTACCAATGATACTTCGGGTGCGGCGATCCTGCGTAAGAAAAGAAGGAGAAAAGGTTATGAAACAATCAAGGTCGTGCGTCAGACGACTAATAGAAAGTAAATTGAAAGGAGACCACGGAACGTGAAGAACCGAGGAAAGAGAAAGGGCCGGGATAAGCTGGAGTGGAGCGGCGTCAGAGACCGGTAGGGTATCACCATTGGCCACAGTGATACACGGAGGATGAGGCGTCTGGAGATACCGGAGGGCTTCTGGGAGGTAATATGGTGAGTGGCGCCGGAATCGATGATCCAATGGGGGCTATGAGAGAGACAGGTTATACCTTCAGCAGAAAAAGACGCAACCGAGCCGTAGGAGCGGCCAAGGGGACCTAGTAGCTGGTGGAGTCGGGTGCGGAGCTCATCGATATCTTGGCGGGTAGTGGACACCGGATCCTGGGTAGAAGCCCCTGTGGGAGCAGGAGCAGTAGAGGAAGTAGCAGCAAGGTGGGGAGGGAACCCATGCTTGCTGTAACAAGTAGCCTCAAGATGACCACCCTTGTCACAATATGTGCATTTCATAGACGAACGACCACCACGTCCTCGTCCCCAAGACGGACGTTGCCCCCCTCGAGTGGAAGATCCACGAGCAGGAGGGGGGGTCGGAAGGAGAGACTGTTGAAGAAGAGCCGGTGCAAATCCGGGAGGAGCCTCAGTGTGAGGCGTAACTTTAAGCAGCATTGAGCAGACATCAGATAACGAAGGAGTCGTCGTGGAAGAGAGGATCTGAGCCCGAACACTATGGAGGTGAGGAGGAACACGAGACATCATCATCGCAATGGTGACAGCCTCTTTCTGGGCCCGTTGAGTAGCTGAATCAGTAGTTGGAGGTTGATGTTGAATCCAGGCCTCAACCAGGGTCTTGGCCTGGGCCACGAAAGAGAGCATGTCGCCGGGAGTACCAGGAGCAAGATTCTGAAGGTGGAGAGAATATCATATACGTGTTGAAGACTGTTGTGCCCAGAGTAGAAGGAGTGGAGCTCCTCCCACATGGCTTTGGCCGTGTCATGATACATGGTCATCCTGTAGGGCTCGGTGTCCATAGAGTTTAGGAGGCAGGACTGGACCCGACCATCATCGCGAAGCCAGTCATCGGAGGGGGCAGCGGGAGTAGCCCGGGTCAAGTGGTGAAGAAGACCTTTGGTCTGCAAAACACGACGAACAGAGTGAACCCATTCAACGAAGTTCCGTTTGCCGGTAAGAGAAATGGTAGTAATCCGGAGTTCATCACGGAGTTCCGGAGCCGCAGACGGCGCACGAGCTGAAGGAGCAGATGTAGCAGCGGAAGTGTCGGAAGCCATGCAGTTAGCAAAAGAGACCGGGCAGCTAGCAAGGAGAAGACCGGGCGGCTAGCAATAGAAGTCGGGCGGCTAGCAAGGAGAAGACCGGGTGGCTTTCAAGAGAAGCCGGGCGGCTAGCAAGGAGAAGACTGGGCGGCTAGCAATAGAAGCCGGGCGGCTAGCCAGGAGAAGACTGGGAGGCTATCAAGAGAAGCCGGGCGAACGACTAGCAATGAGAAGACCGGACCAAAATAAGTAATGCATATTTTATGCATCAAGACGAATTAAACATTTTGTTGAAATTTTTTTAGAGAAGAGGGCGAAGAGAGACCAAAAAACCGAGAACCGTCGGTTTTGGTTTGGGTCAAACCGACCCAAACCGAACCGATTGCACCCCTGACTGGGAGTAGTCCGGACACGAAGTCTCGGGTCTCGGACACACCAGTGACAAGGAAGGTCGCGACCACGATGCGGCTAAGGGAAGAGGAGAGACCGCTAGCGACAAGATAGGTCGCAGTGACTAGTCGGAGAAGAGGTGAGAGAGGAAGTCCGCACGGTCAAAGTGAGTCCACCAGCGGCAAGGAGAGATGCCACGACCTAGATGCAGACTGTGCCGAGAAAGAAGGAAAACCGCAACGGGTAAGAGGCCGCGCGGATAGCAAGGTAGAGAGAAATGCGGGAGAAAGGCCGCGCGGATAGCAAGGGAGGCCGCGCGGATAGAGAGAAACAAGAGAGAGAGGGTGGATAAGCAGGAAGAGAGAAAAGAGAGAGAAAGGCCGCGAAGATAGCAAGGGAGACCGCGCGGATAGAGAAAGAAACAAGAGAGGGTGGACCCCACGTGTGAGAGATTATAAAAGAGAGGGAGGGGAAGAGACGTGGAAGCCACGAGAGATTCAGAGTACGAGAAGCGGTTAGAAGAAGACAGGCCGCACGAAAACTACGGCTAAGCTGGAGAAGGCGAAGCCGCGCGGGCAGCGAGGATGAGCAGGCGGTTAGGAAGAGGGAGACTGCGGACAGAAGGCCGTAAACCCAAGGAGGAGACCGCTCCCTCTGATACCATGTAAAGAGAGACCTCAAACCTTGTATATACTTCTTGAATGAATAGTTACAAGTATGAATACATTTATATAGGACAAGAGAAAGGAGAGAAATCCCAATTCAAGATGTGGGACTAATACAAAGAGAGAGAAAAAAGAGAAAATGGGCCCCTAGATGGGCCCTTACTAAGACTTTTCTAACAATAATAATAACTGACGGCGGATTCATAACAAATTGCAACTGTAAATAAACCAAAAGATGAATTTAAAATAAGAAATAAACTATATTGTGGTTTAAAATTCTGACAAACTATTTACATGGTGGGGTTACAATGAAGTGAGTCCTCTTAAGTTAGGCTCGTTGGGCTACTACAAGTTCTTTTTCAGCATGCAATATACCTCGGCCACCTCTCCGATACAATTCTAGGGAACTGATCCTTGCGCAATTCCAAGTCCGTTTGGTCTCCCAATCGGATGTTGGAACGCTCATGCGTGCAAGACGTACCACACCCCACCATACATGCAAGCACCGCACAATTCATGCACGTTACTGTGCCGCTCGCAGCACTGTAACACGCCGCACGCAGCACCACATTGCTCGCAGCACGACGCCGCGCACAGGGGCGGCCCCGCCCCCAAAATATTGCACGAGGCACACCCAAAATTGGGAGTGTCACGAGGCATTCCCTATAAAAAGGGAGTGCTCCGCGTCACTCCATAAAACAAGGGAGTACCACACTCCCTATAAAATGGGGTGCAACACTCCCAATTGGGAGTGCTGCGGAACTCACACTCCCAATTGGGAGTTCCGCCAGCAAATGGGAGTGCCTATGGAGCATTCCCAAATGGGAGTTCCGCACAGCTTGTGCAGCACTCCCTCCCAAATGGGAGTTCCGCACAGCTTGTGCAGCACTCCCTCCCAAATGGGAGTACCGCGTACTCCCAATGTGGTAGTGCCGCGCAGACACTCCCTATTTTGGGAGTGTCGCGACACCTTGAGAGCACGACGCTTCCCATTTCAGGAGCACCGGCGGCAACACCGCCACCCGTCTGCACTCTCGCCGCCTCCCGTCCGCGCTCTTATTCTACTTGTGGAGCATCACAGTCCCATTTTGGAAGCGCCCGCCGCAACGCTCACCACCGCGCCCTCACATTACTCATGACGCGCTCCTGCGCACACGACACACTCAAAACGCCTCTGCACCCACGACAAACTCATAACGCCTCCGCGCTCACAACACCTCCGCGCTCACAACGCTGATGTGCCCACGACGTGCTTGCAATGCCTTTGTGCTCACAACGCGCTCACAATGCTTCCGCGCTCACACCGCCCTTATGCTTACGATGCGCTCACAACGCCTTCGCACTCATGACGTGCTCACAACGCCTTTGCGCTCTTGACGCGCTCACAACGCCTTCGTGCTCACGTCACTCCCATAACACTCGTGCATGCAAGCGCGTGGAAATCCTTCCGGGCGCGCCCTACAATATACATTCTTTGCCTCTTATGTCCAAAAAGATTGCAGGATTGTTTGCGTTCACCGCCGTCACCGTCGTCGTCGTCGCCGCTGCCGATCTTACCCGAACTGACCAAACTGCCATGGGGCAAAATCATCATATCCGCAAAAATGGTGATCTGTGTGCTTCAGATCGAGGAATGTGATTTGTCCGTCCGGTAATTATGGCGGTTACAACGACGCAATTACCAAGTCACCCCTGTCAAAAGCTATAATAGAAGCCCAGAGCCCTCATTTGAAGGGAGATTGTCTTCAACGCTAGAGAGAGCTCCTTTGAAGATCCTTAAGAGTTCTTCGACATTCGAAGATTCCCACAAAGATCTCCTTCGGGACTCAAAGATTTACTTCCCCTTCGAAGATCTCCTTTGAAGGCGACTCAAAGATCTCTCTTTCTTTTGAAAGACAACTCGAAGATCCCACTTCTTTCTCTACCCAACACATATTGTAACGAGCGGTGACCTATAACCCTCGAACATTCTACTACTTGTAACACTTAGAGAAATAGTGCAATTCGGTTGACACTGATCCGGCTCAGTGGTATTTCAACTTTTTCGAATTTTCCACGTAAAAAGTATCCTTGTCTACTGTTAGTCTCTATTTTGACTGTTTACGCTCTCGAGCTAAGATAGTTCGTTTTGATCGGTCTCCTTGTAAACTTAATATGTTGTTTGTAAATATTGCACTTATTATTTAACAAATCAAAATGTCAAGGAGTAATATGGGATGAAAGGAAAATATATATTGATAATAGGGAAAATCTCAGAGTTACAAGGCTAATATATAGAAGGATGATACAAACTAATAATTAATAAACACTTCCCTTCAAGCTAGGCATGTTATATTCTTCATATCCAACATGTCAATGAGACCATAAAAAACATTTAAACCCAGACCCACGATGAGTATGCCACTAATTGTCCTTCTGACGGAACAAAGGTAGTACAAATAATCCCTCTTTCGATATTCTTCTTGATGAAATGCACGTTCACCGCAATATGTTTGGTGTGATCATGCAAAACAAGACAGTGGGTAATACTAATTGCAGCTTTGTTATTGCAATACAATCCGATAAGAATAAAATCACCTAGACCAAGATAATTTATAAGGGAGCATAACCACACTCTCTCGCATATACCATGCTCTGAATTCAGCCTCAACACTTGATTGTGAGACCACATGTTGCTTCTTGTGTCCCCAAGTAACTAAATTACCTCCAATAAATGAGTAATATCCTGATGTAGAATGCATATCTTTGACTCATTCAGCCTAACTTGTATCAGGTCCTACTCATTATGACCCTATGGGGTGTAGGAGATGGACATAAAACCATAGGGTCATTGGACCACTCGTCTTTACTTTCATGACCATACTCACTAGTCATAATAATATTGCTCACTGCCTGCAACACAAATTTGTGTTCAGACTCAATCCCATAATCAAGTGAAATACTACTCGTCGGGCACTGAACCTCATCAAGATGGGAGATATAAAAGTTGGGTGTCGGGCCTCTCGTGTCAGTGAGTGCAGTACTAGACACATCAGTGGCTTGGTCTAAACTCCTAGACTCTGTCTTGTCGGAACTCAAGTTCATGCCTTTTAAGTCACTTTTCAGGTGATCAATGAGAGCATCCATGCGATCAAATCGATCAAGAAGCAATTGTTGAAATCCGACATTCAACATCTTTGTTTTTGGAACATTAGGATTGTTCATATGGATAAAAAGGTATTCTTAGGATAATGACCTTTATGAAGCTCCTGAGCTGTAGACATGATCCCTACGAACGTGCGGCAGTGAATGAAGATGATCAACATAATATTATGAGAATCTCTCCGGAGGAGTTCTATGGGGCCGAGCATATACGTACTGTGGTTCCTCAAATAGCAGAGAGGTGTAACGATGATGACCCGAACGATACTCGGCTCTATCAACATAAATCGTTTTGAACGATCAATATAACAAGCGATGGATAACCTATTGACCATATATGGCATACCACTAACATAAACGTGAAAGCAGGATAGGTTGTGGAGGTGAACCCAAACAATGCAACCCGAAGTGTGGTGTCGGGGAAAACAACTCGTATCTAGCCCTAGGATGATGGGCACATGCAGATAATGATCCAATAGTAAATTGTGACTAATAAAGAAGGATAAAACCCCCACAGTTAATCATGATGCAAGTTTAGATAATTCAATCAGGCAATTAGTTTTGGGTTTCCTCTGCGTGGAGGGTCGTTAAGCAAATGCAAATATACGAATGAATCCTGCATAGAGTGAGTAATCTCAAGATGACACAATTTCATAGAAGCGTCGAAATGAAATTTATTATACTTATATAGTTTGACAAATTTTAAGATGCAAGAACATGCTTAGCAACCATTTGAGAAACAATCAATCCTATGATATAGGATGAATCACAAATGACATATTTTCTAGAAAAACTCTCGATAATATAGTAAAAATAAACATAGGCAACGATTCGCTTTAAAATAGCTCAAACATGACAGACCTTGATTTTCTGACGTTTCTTTTCTTTTTGAATTTGTTGAACCTTTTTGGGTTCTGAGGTCGCATGTGCCCTCTTAAAATAAGATGCATCTGAGTATCTCTTTAAACAAGCTCCAGTTCCACCCTGATCATATCTGATCATAACATAAGACGGCTTAAACAACACATTTGTACACAACCTGCAATGCACAGATGCTTGATCTATCAGTCTTACTTGTCAAGTAGGTACAGGCGTGGTGGGTCCTGACATTCTTCATATAAATCCATCATATATCGCGGAAAATCACTGTAAGATAGGTGAGTATCAGTGATCTTGATATCAGAGCACCAATCACAACCTGAAAGACGACAACTTGTCATAAGAGAATTGAACGACAAATTATAGAATGATTTTCAGGCACACAATTAAATTAGTAAAGCTAATTGAAAAATAGATCATATATTTGCAAGTCTTGTACTTTATGTAGTGAAGAAGATGAAGTTAACCTCAGATTTTAGCATCATAAGCTAGCATGTCCTACCATGGCTGATACTAAATCAATTTGTACTACTCTAAGTATCCACGAAATTCACTTCTTCTCTTGCAGCTTACTTAAAATAAACGATTAAGCATTAAGAAGTCTCATGTGTGAAAAGCAATCATTTTCAAAAGCACGTCTCAGCTTCTGAAGAAGGTCTTGCCTTCTCTTCTCTAATTACCATTGAGGTCTTCTTCAAGCTGGAATTAACTCACCAAACAGCAATGCCTCTTGATTTGAATCAATTGTGTTATTGTTGGAGATCATAATCTACTTAATTGATTTCATGGACTTAGGAATATAATAACAAAATATATATAAAAAATGTTGATTGATGTTACAATTATGAGAGTTGCGGGATCAAGAAATAGAAGGAACGAACACAATATTGCATTAATCTGAAAATAAGCAAACAAATTATAATCGGCCAACTCTAGGAGGCTGGGTCCTCCAAAGAGCCTCTCCTCAAGGATCCTAAAACAAGAGATCCGAAAGATGAAAAACAACTCACAAATCCCTCCCCCTTATATAAGGCGATTGTTATCCGCAACCGTCATTGTCTAATCGCCCCCCGAAATTTTAAAAACACCTATTTTTTCAATGTTTAACCGCAACCCGAAGCCTCTTCCTCCTTCCTCCCGCTGAAGCCTACCACCAGCTTTTCGGCTCTGGATCGGTGTTAGTGCTGGAGACTTTGTTTCCCGTTGTCCTCAAGTAAGTTTCCTATGCTTTGTTTTGGAGTGCTCCTCCCTGCCCTTGTTTCGGTGCCTCTTCAGAAGCTGCTGCTCCAATGGGGCGGAAGAGCAGAACCGGGAAGGTGACCGCCAGCTGTCCTACGGTGAAAGGTCGGGGTTGGGTGTGGCAGCCTCAACGGATCATCTGCGCCATGTGATGATTGTTTCGAAAATGGCGCCTCTTCTCCTAGATCGAGCTCATCGAACTCTGTCCAGGATCCCCGCCCCCCAACTTCAGGAAGGAAGAATAGTGTGTTTTCTGGTAGTGGACCAAGCCGCCCGCCAGGTGTTTGTATGAATGCCCCAGTGAATGTGGTCTCTATTCCACCCAACTCCAATATGAAAATTGCAATTCCACTAAATCTGGCAGCAAAGCCGTTCACTCCTGGCTCCATCAACGCACTAATGATGACTTGCGGTCTCCCATCCAGTATCTCTCCACCGGTGACAACAAAATCGGCCCAGTCGGTAGTTCATTCCCTCTATGAATCCACAGTGAAGAGTAGTTTAACTAGAAGCTTTGTTTTTTGAAGCAGAGTAGTGAATCCATGGATTCATTTCTGGCTGGAGAATGCGACAGAGTTTATTGATCTCCTTCTTCCCAAAGGTAGGAGATGCGGGAAGAGTTTATTGATCTCCTTCCCAAAGGTAGGAGATGCGGGATGACACCGATGAGGAAGGAGGAAAGAGGCATGCAAGCCAGAAATCGGGTTGCGGCAAGCTAAAAATCGGGCTGCGGCAAGCTAAAAATCGGGCTGCGGATAATATTTTGGGTTGCGGCTAACATTGGGGTGTGACAAGCCAAATTCGGGTTGCGGTTAACAATCACCTTATATAAATGAGGGAGAACACACATAATAGGACAACTCATTTAATATAATTAATATCAATTAGTTAATACGAATTGATTAATATTAATTAATGATAATTAATTCATATAAATCAATTAATTAACTAATTAATTGCCAAATCACGGCGGTCTCCATATACAATTTCTGGTAGTCTTGGCGATGAGCAGTCGCTACGGCAAATGCGTGAGTGTAATATAATCTCTGGTGGTCCCGACGAGTAGTTGCCGCTCCGACGAATGCGTAAGGGTAACATACCATCGCCCTTGAAAATCAACCTTGCCCTCAAGGTCGAGTTTTAATAATTTGTCGGGGTCGGTGGTAATTACGATGAGGAAACAGTTGCGTAGAATGGGTGGTGGGTGCTGGTGCAATGAGGAAAAGATATGAAAAAGTGCTGAAAAAGATAGAAAAATGATGGGTGAAATCGGCCTTGGGAGGGAGGGGTGAAGTGGGGTGGGTAACTGGTAGAATGAATGTTAAATTAAAAGCTTGCATCAATTCTCTACGTAAACCTGCAAGTATAAAATAGCGTTACAACTATGCAATTTGTATCAAATTCTCTGAATGAATGAATGATTCGAATTCTCCATGTTCATGTTTCCATTCTTCCTTGTTATTTCTTCTTGATTTTCTGGCATATATATAGCATTAATGACATCTAACAATTCTTAACTAACATCATTGTACTAGCTCATCATTTAATATAAAAGACAATAATAAAAGCAACTTCAGAACTAGGCCCGAGGTCCGTAACAAGGCAATACCAGTTTGATAGGCTAGATCTATGTAACGTGCTTTTCCTCCAATAGCATCTTCAATAGATGGAAGTGTCTCTTCCATCCCTCTTATCCTAGAAAGCAGTTTATGCCCTCTTGCAGATGTGATCTTTATTTGCTCATGCAAGTCCTGAAAAACTTCTGCACCAAACCTGCAAGATTAAAAAATTGAATTTAAAGAAGGAATGCATAATCCTTAAGAGTCAATAATTTCTATCAACAAGTGCGATTCCAATAATAATATATATGAAATCAATAGATAGTTCTCCTAGATTGCAAAGGTTGAAACCCGAATAGCAGTTCAACTGAGTTCAAAATGAGGTGGTGGCTTAGGTTACTTTTTTGTTGTCAGACCCCAAGAAATGAGCATTTAGAGCCTAGAACCGGTTCTTACTAATGGTGATAAATGTCTATAGAGAAGACCCTCAAGCTACAGCAAGGAAGTCCCACCATTAAACCGAAAGCAGTTTGTCACTTCCCCTCCAAAACTAGGAGCTCAGCCAATCCCTCAGACAGCAAGAAAAGGCGAGGAGGAGCTCAGGCTCGCCAAGGGAGAGGAACAAAATGTCTAATCAGAGGGATTGAGGGTCCTATTTATCGGCCAACCGACATGAGGGTAAAGAGGCCCTTTTTGGTAGACAGATAGCTACCTCCGCCTTCAACCAACTACTATCACGCCTTCTGATCATGCAATCCACACCCCTACGTCCGGCGAGTAACTTTTTTTGTGTCCGAGTAGCCCGAAAACAATGGAGAACTTGCGAGTCGGGGCGGGTACGTCCGGGCTGTCTGAACTCCATAAGTGGGTGAGTACAACAATTTGCCTGGCCGGTAGGCGGCGAGGGACATCGGGTTTACTCCGTTCCGCCTCCGCCTATACGATCTACTTGTCAAATATGGGTTGTACACCTAGATTACAAATTGATTAGCAGAAAATCATTGCAGAACCACCCCATAAATAAATTTCAACTTGCAATTCCGCTCAGAATACTGAATTCAAGGCCTAATCCAATCACCCATGAAAATAACCCAACCAGAGTTCTGAGAAAACTGACCATTAGTATAAAAGGGATAATTAGAAGGACACATACTGAACCAAAATGTAGGTTAAAATCGATGGAAGAAGAGCCGCATCATCAAACTCATAGCCATAAATTGAAGAAGAACGGATCGAAGCAAGAGAAGCAGAGAGAAGCAGAGAGATGAAACTCACTCAGCGACATCTCCGAGCTGCCGCAAGATCCCAACAAGCCCGGCAACTGCGACCCCATCTAGGATCGCTTTCGCGTCCTCCTTTCCGACGGCGGCTCCCCGGTAAAGTTGCGGATCTCCGAGCCCGAACTCGTTCCTCAATTCCAACCGAACGAGAGGCATTATCTCTCCGGCAAGAAGAATGATAAGCACGGCGGCGATTGGGATCTTGCAGGGAAGCGAGCTCTGGAAGGAGTTCCCCAATGGCAATGGCGGCGACGAGGACCACCTAATACTCCGAGGTGGTGACAAGACCGCGGTGAGGCGACCGCCTAACTGTCGAACTCGCGCCTTTTAGGTAGCGAGTTTGATGTTGCCTTTGCTTCAAGGCACCTTCACTACTACAGTGACACCCACTGCCTTCTTCTTCTTCTTCTTCTTCCAACTCCTCCTCCCGATGATGCTCCGGTAACCGCACGCAAATTGCTGTAAAATAATCCTCGAAAATGAAGATAAGGGCTCCTGGATTCTCTTCATCTGGAACTAGAAGTAGGACTGTAGAACAGTAGAAGTAAAAGGGTGGCATTATTTTTGCCCCGATTCTCAATTTAATTATTTATATTTGTTTGCTAAATTGCTCATGCTAATATTTTGTTTTGATTTAATTTTATTTTTTTTAAAAATAAAAAATGTCTCTATTTTTAAATATCATATTGATGGGTCCCCGTGGAATTTCCGAGCCGACACGGTTCAAATAAAAGTGAACCCAACCAGTCCAGCGGCACGTAGAGAACCGAAAGCACCCTGGAGGACCAGGCGAACGCACCCGGCCCGGGCCCGGGCAAGCACTCCCATGTGACGTCAACCGCCTCCACGAGAGCACTCCCATGTAGGCTCTGAGTCAATGAGAGCGCAACCATCAAAAGCTCCGTGAACTTAGAATATTTTCCAGCCGGAACACTCCCACCGAAGTTCCGCGAGCTCAGTGTCGTCTCAAGGCCAGTGTGTTTACATCGAGACTCTGAAGACTTAGGTGGCGTTTGGGGCGGCTTATTGCCTGCCGGGCAACACCACGAAGGCACATCGCGCAGGAAGCAGCAAGAGCCGATTCAACTCACCACCCCCAGCTCCCCGACACCTGCTCTTCAGCACATTCGAGCAACTCTCGGAAGCGTGCCGGTCAAAGTATCCCAGATAATGATCGACGATGATGTATCCGCCAACGTGTTGTTCCAGTCAACTCTTCTTTAGCTCGGGATCTCCAGGAGGGACGCCCACCTCGGTTTAGGAGGAGCATACGTCACAGGGCACTGACGCTCCTGATCATTATAAGTGTTATCCTTCCAATAACTCTTGGAGTCCCTCCAATACTGGCCACTTATGATGTTCAGTTCGTCATCATCCAAGCCATCTCAACATGCGACACAATCCTTAGGGGGCCAATGTTAAGAGCACTTTGCGCTAACTCACTAGCCCAAGGCATCCCGCTAGACCTCCTCCCACAAGATGCCTCACCAAAGGAACTTGAGTCGTGAAGATCTGGGGAAGAATTTAGTCTGACATCCTTCGTTGTTCTTCTATTTCAATAAGCTGTGGGAATAAACCCGTCAGCACCTGTATCTTCTTTTCAGTAATGCAACATTTGTTTCTCTTCCACCTCCATCGCAAGGTGAGATTGGCAAAATCCTTTCTGCACCTCCTAGACAAGATTGACGGAAGCCTTTCTACAGCTCGGGCGAGATTGGCGAAATCCTTTCTGCATCTCCTGGACGGACCCTGGTCCTCCCAAGCAGACAGACAAAGGTATGCTTGCACCTCTCAGGCGAGATGGACAACGGTTCATCTGCATCTTCACTTGGACGAACCTTGATTCTCTTGAGCCGCAAACAAATAAAGGTTCTTCGCTATCTCCACCAAAATGGACCTTTGTCCTCCCGGGAGAGACAGACAAAGGTCTGTCTGCACCTCTCAGGCGAGATGGACAAAGGTTCATCTACACCTTCACTTAGAAGAACCTCGGTTCTTCTGAGGAGATAACAGACAAAGGTTCTTCGTCACCTCCACCCGGAAGGACCCTCCTAGTCGAGACGAACAAAGATCTATCTGCACCTCTCAGGCGAGATAGATAAAGGTTCATTTGCACCTTCACTTGGACGAACCCCGGTTCTTCTGAGGCGCGAACGAATAAAGGTTTTTCGCCATCTCCACCCGGATGGACCCCGGTCCTCTCAGGAAATATGGGCAAAGATTCATCTACACCTTCACTTGGACGAACTCCGGTTCTCCTGAGGCACGAACGAACAAAGGTTATTCTCCACCTCCACCCGGACGAACCGTTGGTCCTCCCAGGCGAGATAGACAAAAGATTATTTGCACCTTCACTTGGACGAACCCTGGTTCTCCTGAGCCGTGAAAGATCAAAGATTCTTTGTCACCTCCACCCGGACGGACCCCGGACCTCCCAGGCGAGATGGACAAAAGTTCATCTTCACCTTCATTTTGACGAACACTGGTTCCTCTGAGGCGCGAATGAACAAAGGTTCTTCACCATCTCCACCCGGACGAACACCAATCCTCCCAGGCGAGATGGACAAAGGATCATCTACACCATCACTTGGACGAACTCCGATTCTCCTGAGACGTGAACAAACAAAGGTTATTCGTCACCTCAACCCAGACAGACCCCGGTCCTCCCAGGCGAGATGGACAAAGGGTCATCTGCTCCTTCACTTAGATGAACCTCAGTTCTCCCGAGGCGCGAATGGACAAATGTTCTTATTCACCTCCACCCGGACGGACCCGGGTCCTCCCATGCGAGATGGACAAAGGTTCATCTGCACCTTCACTTGGACAAACACCGGTTCTCCTGAGGTGCTAACAAGCAAAGTTTCCTCATCGCCACCTCCGGGGTAAACCCTGGTTCACCAAGGGCACGAGCAAACAAGGTTTCCTCATCACCCCTATTCGAATGAACCTTGGTTTTTCAGGAGCACAAGTAAGCAAAAGCTCAGCGCCTAGAAATCTCAAGCATCTACGACAATCCCGACAACGCGAGTAAGCGAACAATGCTCAAGTAAAGAACAAATCTACCCAGAAGAATACGTGTGCCAAAAACACAACCAGAGGAAACCAATCCAAATGCAAAAAAGGGCCTCCACTCGAACAAAAGATTCCATAAGGGATGCATCATCATAAAAAGAAAAAAAACATGCAATGGCGCAGAAGTACGCCTACAAAGCAAAACAAATGAATCAAAACAAATTAGGGAAATCAGAGGTCCTCAAGGCCACTCCTCCTCGACAACGTCAACCTCGTCGCCCGAAGCATCCTCAACGCCCAGAGCGTCGCGCTCCGGAAACCTCTAAGAGGCTCAAAACCCCTTGCCAAAGCCTAGGCAGTATGCGGCTTCGCGCTCATCCTCCACGAGTGGATCGACCTCCGTCGTCATGATCTCGGAGCACGTCTCATCCGCGATGCGAGACCGTTCCACCTCAAAGTCGTGAGAATCTCTATACTTGTCCACCGTAGTCGTGCATACTACCTCGACCTCCTCCCGCTTAGAAATCAGCCGAGCATTCTCTTCCCTCGGCCGCTCGATCCCCGTAATAGACACCTTCATGGAAGCCAACCTCCATCAAAGAGCCCCGATCTTAGAATCAGTGGCACTCAACTTGGCCCGAACAGACTCCACCTCAAACTGAGAAGAGGACAATTGGGACTCGGCACTGGCCGACCAAGAAGTAACCCCATTCTTCTTCCACCGGGCCTCCGCTAGTGACTCCTCGGACGCGGCCAGCTTCGCCCGCAGAGAAAGAAAATTGTCCTTCGTGTACATGTAGGTGTTGTTTCACGAGAGCGTGATGTCGTGAGCCTCATCAAGCTACAAATGCAGAACACAAACTATGGCATAGGTGCACAACGCAAGGCAAAAGAGGGAAAATACTGGGGGCCGGGCAACCAACATACCTTTCAGAAAAATGCCTGGTAAGCGGAGCACACTCGCTCCTTCCCCCTCTCCATCACCGATGGCGGCTCCGAGACCCCTCGAGAAGTCGGCCCGATTGCAAGAACTTCGGGTACCTCCTCAGTCTGCACTAGCAACATATCAGCTATCAGGCCATCTGGGCAGTTGTCGGCAACATCAATGACGACCACGGGGGCAGCTGAAGGCAATTTGTCTTCTCCCCGTCGCTGCGAAAAGTCCAGCTTCCTCTTCTTGCTTCGCCCTAGGGGCGCGACGCAGACCCGCTCTATGTCTGTCAAAAGGCCCGCCAGAACAAGCCGCTTCTCGACAACAAACACGCTGATCTTGAAAAGAACCACATCAAGCTCACGCGGATCCTCAAAGCCAAATAACGGGATTGGATCTTACAAATAAACTAAAGGTTTATTGTACCATGTATGTTGGTATTTTTGGCAAGGAAACAAGGGAATATTTGTTATCCCCTCTTCAATGTAATGAGATACCGGTGCCTCCAAATAAATGGATGTCAATGTCGGTGTTGAAACCGAAAACTCGATCTCTTGTGAAGTTCACCCTTGGGGAAGAGGTGATCGCACACTTACTTCTCTTCTGCAAGCCAAACAACAAAAGAAAAGAAACCTGACCCAAGGGCTCGGCGTGGAGGTCCCACCACACACCCGGAAGATCTTGGAGCGCTTACCCTCCTTAGCCAAAGGCTGAGCTAAAGCTACCTCAGAAAGTGCCAGAAGATCTAAACACTCAAGCCTTGCCTTTTGAGCTGCCCCTTGGGTCCTATTTATAGATTTCTGAAAACGGTCTGCAAATAGCCAACCTCGGATGTTTTGAACAGCTATGTGCAGCCCAACCGGGTCTGCCAACAGCGTAACTCCGATGTTTTAACAAGCTATAGACAGACCTGCAGGGGCAAAAATGGTAAAAAAAAAAACTTCATGGGTCGTTGGGCGAGTGCCCCCCCTAAAGCCTCTGCTCGCTTGGGGTGGCGAATATGGGTTCGGCTGGTCCTGCCGCCCTCGGCGAGTACGGGCCCAGCTGGCCCTACTCGCCGGCTCCACCTGACGAGTGCGAGCCTTTTGGCTCTATTCGCCCTTGATGATTCCACCTCGTCTGGACTGACGGGTACTCGCCGCTTCTACCTACCTCCTGGCGAGTGCGGGCCCGGCTGGCCTTACCCTCCTGCCACGAGCCGGGCTAATCGTCTTCCATATTGATGCTTAATTGTCTTCAAGCTCTTCCCAGCCAGTCTGAGGTTGAAGAGTCTTCGAGACCAACCTGTTATTCCCCCTCCCCTCTCTGACCTCGCTAGACTCCTATCTGGGCTCTGAAGTGGAGGACGGCGAGCTGACGAGGAGGGGGATCGGGCTCTTCAAGAAGCTGGTGCGCGGGCTGCGCCAGGTGCAGGAGGACAACGAGATACTACAGAGCGACTACGTGCGGCTTGCGGACGAGGTGAGGGGCAACCCGGCGGGTGAGGTGATGTCCCCTTCCAGACTTTTTGATGAGATCGATGAGGGCCTCCTGGTCGCCCAAAGGAACTCCGGGCGGATTCGCGAGTTCCTCAGCTCGCGGCAATCTGGGGGGTGGGGGATGCGAGGCCGGGGTAGATAAAAACGGCTCCGTTGTTGAGCCAACTGGCACTCGCCCCTAAACCCCTTTAGCTCGTGCATCTTCTTCTTCTGTATTTGATTTCTTTGAACTGTATTCTCCCCCATTCTGTAATAACTTGGGACATTGTTAGATTTTAAATGTCTGTCATTTGAATAACATATCGCGCCTTATATTTAGCTCGACGTGTGATGGGACAAGTTTTAGGAATCGGCGAGTTGGGCCTGGCGAGCTGGGACAGGCGATGTTGAAACCAAAAATTTGGTCTCTTGTGGAGTTCGGGGTCCCTAGAGAGGGGTGACCTCGCACATACTACACCCGGAGGAACGTCACGGACCGGAGACTTAGGAGACTATGAACAGACCCTCGGCTCTAGCGCGGAGGTCCCACCTCACACCCGGAAGGCTACCTGAGCACTTCCCCTCCCTAGCCAATGCTCGAGCTAGGGTGCCTTGGAGGAGCTCTCTCTACTCTACCAAGAAGAAGCTAAGGGAGGAGGAAGCTAAAAAGAAGTCCCCCTCCAAGGCACCCAAGGGGGTCTATTTATAGTTTGTCCAAGCCCTGAGGAGTAAAATGATCAAAGTATCTTTACGCCCAAAATACCTTGGGCCAATAGAAAACAGCCACGCCCGGGGGCAGAGGGGTAATTCCCCCTCCCCCCCCCCCCCCCCCCCCCCCCGAGGGCAAGACAGTAAAAGCAGGGGGGCAAGGGCGAGAAGGCTGGGCGAGCTGGCGGCCTGCGAGCTGGGCGGCCTGCGAGCTGGCCTACTTGGCGAGACGGGGCAAGGCGAGCTGCGGCCTGGCTGGGTGAGCTGGGCGGCCTGCGAGCTGGCCTACTTGGCGAGACGGGGCAAGGCGAGCTGCGGCTTGGCGGGGTGAGCTGGGCGGCCTGCGAGCTGGCCTACTTGGCGAGACGGGGCAAGGCGAGCTGCGGCTTGGCTGGGTGAGCTGGGCGGCCTGCGAGCTGGCCTACTTGGCGAGACGGCGGCCTGGGCGAGGCGGAGGTCTGGCGAGACGGGGCAAGGCGAGCTGCGGCCTGGCTGGGTGAGCTGGGCGGCCTGCGAGCTGGCCTACTTGGCGAGACGGCGGCCTGGGCGAGGCGGCGGTCTGGCGAGACGGGGCAAGGCGAGCTGGCTTGGGCGACCTGTGGCTTGGCGAGCTGGCGGCCTGCGGCCTGGCCAGACGGCTTAGGCGGCCTGGGGCCGGGCTGAAGCGGCTTGGGCGGCCTGCGGTCTTGGCCAGACGGCTTAGGCGGCCTGGGGCCGGGCTGAAGCGACTTGGGCGGCCTGGGGCCGGCTTCTCCAGAGTGCCTTAGGGGGAGAAATATTTTCTCCCCCTACTAGTATGTTTCCAAGCCAGAGCCAAAATTGGCCATCGGGAGTGCAAAATCTCCAAAAAGCTTAAAAACGCGCTTACCTTGTTTGGGGCTCACTCTTCACGAATACGGGGTTGTACACAATCCCCGCTCTTTTCGAGGTTGGCACAAGCTCGGAAAGAAACATCCAACCCAACGTATTCGCGGAGTGGCCTTGAGCCGAAAAATACTTAGCCCCTCCCATGGGAGTCAACCTGTCAAGCCAGCTAATGGAGCATGGGTGACGAGACGGCCTCAGGGTGAAGGGGCTTGGGCTATCACGAGAGATCAACCTACCCAGCCAGCTAGTGGGAGCCTGGCGGCGGAATCGTCATCGAAGCAGAGGACTCGGGCTACCACAAGAGATCAACCTACCCAGCCAGCTAGTGGGAGCCTGGCGGCGGAATCGTCATCGGAGCAGAGGACTTGGGCTACCACGAGAGATCAACCTACCCAGCCAGCTAGTGGGATCCTGGCGGAGGAATCGTCATCGGAGCAGAGGACTCGGGCTACCACGAGAGATCAACCTACCCAGCCAGCTAGTGGGAGCCTGGCGGCGGAATCGTCATCGGAGCAAAGGACTCGGGCTACCACGAGAGATCAACCTACCCAGCCAGCTAGTGGGAGCCTGGCGGCGGAATCGTCATCGGAGCAAAGGACTCGGGCTACCACGAGTGATCAACCTTCCCAGCCAGCTAGTGGGAGCCTGGCGGCGGAATCGTCATCGGAGCAAAGGACTCGGGCTACCACGAGAGATCAACCTACCCAGCCAGCTAGTGGGAGCCTGGCGGCGGAATCGTCATCGGAGCAAAGGACTTGGGCTACCACGAGAGATCAACCTACCCAGCCAGCTAGTGGGAGCCTGGCGGCGGAATCGTCATCGGAGCAAAGGACTTGGGCTACCACGAGAGATCAACCTACCCAGCCAGCTAGTGGGAGCCTGGCGGCGGAATCGTCATCGGAGCAAAGGACTCGGGCTACCACGAGAGATCAACCTACCATACCAGCTAGTGGGAGCCTGGCGGCGGAATCGTCATCGGAGCAAAGGACTCGGGCTACCACGAGAGATCAACCTACCCAGCCAGCTAGTGGGAGCCTGGCGGCGGAATCGTCATCGGAGCAAAGGACTTGGGCTACCACGAGAGATCAACCTACCCAGCCAGCTAGTGGGAGCCTGGCGGCGGAATCATCATCGGAGCAAAGGACTTGGGCTACACAATCAAACCTTACCAAATCCTACATCCTCAAATGGGGAAAATAGATGAGTTACATGATCCCCCCGGCTCAGTTGGTCAGGGGTTAGACTCATTACAAGGTAAGATACATACAGGACCCTGCCGGGGTGAGGCTTCCTCAGGGGGTCTGGGCCCGGTGGTCCTCATCCGCTTCCTGCTCGCCGGACACCTCCATCCTGCTCAGGCTCTCCATGATCTTTTCCATCTCCTCTGCCTTGGCCAACCAAGAGATGGTGTTGACGGCCGTGACGTAGCATTGCCTTGGCACCCTGGAGTCTCCCTTGACTCTGACCTGGATCCCTCCTGAGCTGAACTTGAGGCATTGGTGGAATGAGGACGGCACGCAACGGAAGGCCCTGATGAGGGGTCTTCCGAAGATGGCATTGTAGCTGCTTAGAGCGTCAACAATGACGAACCGGCAGTTCCTCGAGACTCATCCCAATTTTACTTGGAGCCCCACTCCACCCTCGACCTCCTTCCTCTCCCCTGAGAATCCGAATAGGGGTCCATCCGAGGCCAACACCCTCCTTGGCTCTACCTTCATCTCGTCAAATGCCTTTTTGAAAATGACGTTGACGGAGCTTCTGTTGTCAACCAAGATCCGGGAGATGGTGTAGCCTTCGATGGCCGTCTGGATGACCAGCGCATCGCAGAATGGATCCTCATGATCTGGCAGGTCCTTTACCGAGAAGGTGATCTTTTCCTCTGGGGGCGGGGTCTGGGAGGTTGAGGCGACGCTCCTTTGGTACATGACATGGAGGCTAGCCTTCCGAGTGGCCTCAACCCCTACTCCACCGTGGATCACTCCTATACCACCTCGAGTTCCCACGTCGACCCGGTCCTCGCATATATCATCACCCCCTTCTCTGGGTAGAACCTCTTCCACCCGCACCGGCGGCTGCAGCTGGGCAGGGCCTCTCGCCCCCCTCACTTCCAGGAACTCGGGGCAGGTCGCCGTGGCGTGCCCGTCCACCTGGTGGAAGTCACAGTACAGTAATGCTCCTTCTCCCCTCTTTCGGCGGGCTGGGCGCTCTCTCCTGTTACCTCTCGCCTAGACCCCTGGGAGTCGACTCGTCTAGAGGGGGAGCTAACTCCTGGGGGGTCGGGGTGGAGCTTCCACCCTGAGGAGCAATGCTTCGCAGCATCTCCATGATGCCCAGGATGGAGGCCATGAACTCTTGCCTCCCCACAAAGGGTCCAGGGGTGGGGAGCTCGCCGAGATCATCACTACCTCCTTAACCTCCCGTCATGACACTCTCCCGAGATCTTCTGTGCTGGTCACTCTCCACGCTCACCGCACCAAAATGTTGAAACCAAAAATTTGGCCTCTTGTGGAGTTCGGGGTCCCTAGAGAGGGGTGACCTCGCACATACTACACCCGGAGGAACATCACGGACCGGAGACTTAGGAGACTATGAACAGACCCTCGGCTCTAGCGCGGAGGTCCCACCTCACACCCGGAAGGCTACCTGAGCACTTCCCCTCCCTAGCCAATGCTCGAGCTAGGGTGCCTTGGAGGAGCTCTCTCTACTCTACCAAGAAGAAGCTAAGGGAGGAGGAAGCTAAAAAGAAGTCCCCCTCCAAGGCACCCAAGGGGGTCTATTTATAGTTTTTCCAAGCCCTGGGGAGTAAAATGACCAAAATACCTTTACTCCCAAAATACCTTGGGCCAATAGAAAACAACCACGCCCGGGGGCAGAGGGGTAATTCCCCCCCCCCCCCCCCCCCGAGGGTAAGACAGTAAAAGCAGGGGGGCAAGGGCGAGAAGGCTGGGCGAGCTGGCGGCCTGCGAGCTGGCCTACTTGGCGAGACGGGGCAAGGCGAGCTGCGGCCTGGCTGGGTGAGCTGGGCGGCCTGCGAGCTGGCCTACTTGGCGAGACGGGGCAAGGCGAGCTGCGGCTTAGCTGGGTGAGCTGGGCGGCCTGCGAGCTGGCCTACTTGGCGAGACGGGGCAAGGCGAGCTGCGGCTTGGCTGGGTGAGCTGGGCGGCCTGCGAGCTGGCCTACTTGGCGAGACGACGGCCTGGGCGAGGCGGCGGTCTGGCGAGACGGGGCAAGGCGAGCTGCGGCCTGGCTGGGTGAGCTGGGCGGCCTGCGAGCTGGCCTACTTGGCGAGACGGCAGCCTGGGCGAGGCGGCGGTCTGGCGAGATGGGGCAAGGCGAGCTGGCTTGGGCGACCTGCGGCTTGGCGAGCTGGCGGCCTGCGGCCTGGTCAGACGGCTTAGGCGGCCTGGGGCCGGGCTGAAGCGGCTTGGGCGGCCTGCGGTCTTGGCCAGACGGCTTAGGCGGCCTGGGGCCGGGCTGAAGCGACTTGGGCGGCCTGGGGCCGGCTTCTCCAGAGTGCCTTGGGGGGAGAAATATTTTCTCCCCCTACTAGTATGTTTCCAAGTCATAGCCAAAATTGGCCACCGGGAGTGCAAAATCTCCAAAAAGCTTAAAAACGCGCTTACCTTGTTTGGGGCTCACTATTCGCGAATACGGGGTTGTACAGACGAGCTAGACTGATCGGCCAGCTCGGCCTCAGATTTCTTTTTCTATAAATAGGCTTCTTCACCAACCCCATACTATCGCCTTTACTGCTTAATCCGCCTTCTCGCTTCTCCTCTCCTCCCGCAGTCGTGCTTCTAGCCTTCACGCGAGCATGGGCAAGACGAATCCGGATGCCGACGACCGCTCCAAGTGTGCCCAACACTTCATCGACTACTACTTCGAGGGGAATACGAGCGAATCGGAGCTCGCGTAGTTCGTCACCGACTACGTGCCTCTGGTCTTCGAGTTGCGTCGTCCCACGGAGCAGGAAGCCATCAACATCTTTCATTCTGATGAGCTCGCCTCCCCCATCTCGTATTTTGAGGTGGGGTTGCGCCTACCACTCTGGCCGAAAATCCGCCAGATACTGAAATACTACGTTTCGGTGCCCGCGCAACTTAACTCGAATGCCATCACCATGATGGTGGCGTTAGCGTGCTTCCTCCGCCGGGAGCGAATAGAGTTCAACCTGAATGTTTTCAGGAAGCTCTTCTCCTACAAGGCGACCTCGGATGGTGTCGCCTACTTCGGGGGCTCCCTCATAAAAGTTCACGAGATTGCGAACAAATACCACAACTGGATGACCAAAATCACCTTCATCAAGGACGATCTCGGCAACATCCCCTACTCCCCCCAACAAAAGGGCGAGGACGTGTACCGCCCTCCCGCCGTGTCCGACAATGACACCGAGCTCCATAAGTTCTTCCTCCACAAGGATTTCGAGGTCGCCTTCCTGCGAAGGGGCCTCGACTCGCTCTGCCCCGTTCTTCCCGGCGATGGTATTTTTCTCTTTCATTTTGCTCAGCTCGTCGAGTCATCATCGAATTTTTCTAAGTTTTTTCATACAGGGGAACGACTGATTCCCGCGAACCCTCCATTCACGGACACGGGATTATTATCTGGCCCCCTTGCTCGCGAGAGGGCGGTGGCGGCGGCCTGCCGAGACGAGCTGTCCTCCTCCAAGCCCTCATCTAGTAGGAAGCGACCTGAGTCCGCGGTACCAAGCCTGCCCTGTCACCAACAGCCGCCAAAGAAGATGAAGAAAGCCGTGGTGGTCCCTCGGGCGAGACAACAACAACAACAACAAAAACCTAAATATATGAGCACGCCCAAGACCACCCCGGATGGGTTGCCGGAGAGCCCGCTGAAGGAGATTACGGGCAAGTGGCAGGGGTGGCGAGTCCTCTGCTCCCCCTGCTAGAAGATGGCCAGTGAGCCAGCCGCGCTGAAGGGCCATCCCCTCTTTGGTTTCCGGGGAAGGTGGAAAGACTCGGCTGGCGAACCCACGGTTCAGTGGGACGAGCTAGCCCAACAAGTCTCCATCTCCACCCTTCACCCTTCCTGGGCCGACCGTCAGCTCTCCACTAGCCATGCCTACGCGCTCGGCTTTGGCCTTTATGGCCCCGAGGACGTCGAGGCCTATAATGGTATGGCCTTGCAGCAGCTCGGCCACGAAGGGATGCAAGCCCATATGTGGGTCATAGAGCTGCATCATATGATCATCCGCCGCAGCTTCAACCTCAGCAACCACCTGCAGAAAGCCGATCAGGCACGTGACGTTGCCTAGGACAAGGCCGTCGACCTGGCGAGGCAACTCGGCATCACCGAGAACTTACTCGCCCAAGCCGCCGACGGGCTGGTAAGCATCGGGATGCTTCCTCCCCTTTTTACTTTAGAATTTTTTGTCATCTGTTATAAACGTGCTTCCTTTTTCTTCTTCAGGATGCCAAGGCCGCTAAGGAGTTGCAGGTTCGCGCTGTCGGGCTGGAAGAGGAGAACAATCAGCTGCGCGGCCGCCTTGCTGGGCTGGAGGGGGAGAACGGGGCATTGAAGGAAGAGAACAAGGGTCTCCACTGCGAGGTTTGATACGCCCAGAATAGATGTATATGATAACTCAAGTGCACGTGCCGAATCAAGCAATATATAGTGAGTCAAGATCGTTCCCTCGGAGAAGTGACTGATTTAGCGCTCGTAAGTACTAGCTCTACCTTTTCTTCAAATTCAATCGGGATGATTAAATGTGAATTTAGATTAAGAAAAATTAAAAGAAGACAAAATTAAAACTAAATAGCACTTACTTAAAAAGATTTTTATCATGTTGGAGAAATAGCCTCGTACGTAGATTTCTTTTGCCTATTGCGATAAGTTTTTAAAGTGATCTTTCATGAAAAGATTAATTACTATTCTGCAACGATTTGAAAGTGGAAGTCATCATCTCTCGATCTCAGAAATCTGTTTACCCTAATTCTCCTAGTTATCTCTAACTTAGGTAGAATGAGAACATAAAGCACTCAAATCAATGTTGTTAACATACGAGAAAATCTCTTTCTCTTTTTATGTTATGTCGAACTTTATGCTACACTTTCGACACTCTTTTCTCGAATCTTGCAGCGCAGTATATGTAACGCCCCGAAACTCAAAGGAGCAAAGGGGGATGTTTTGGGCCAGTTTGAGTTCTGGCTGCAGGCACACGGCCTGGGACACGGGCGTGTCCCAGGGCGTGTCAAGCCTGTGTCGACACTAAGGCGCGAAGTCGACACTTTGGTCTCGACATTGTGTCGAGACTGGGCACACGGCCTGCGACACGGGCGTGTCGCAGGGCGTGTCGACCCGTGTCGACACATAGCCGTGTAGTCGACACAGTGTTTTGACGTTGTGTCGAGACATGGCACACGGCCTGCGACACGGGCGTGTCGCAGGGCGTGTCAGCCCGTGTCGACACTCGTCCCGCGAAGTCGACACTTTGATGTCGACAATGTGTCGAGACATGGCACACGGCCTGCGATACGGGCGTGTCGCAGGGCGTGTCGACCCGTGTCGACACTTAGCCGCGAAGTATCGAGACCGTGTACACGGCCTGGAGCCCAGGCGTGTCAAGGTGACACGGGCAAGGAAACGGGCGTGTCCTAGAACCCGTGCAGTGCTCGGGTTGAAAACGGGGAAAAATCATGGGGTACACGGCCGGCTACACGGCCGTGTCAGGTGGAACACGGGCGTGTCAGCTCGAACACGGGTGTGTTTGATACCCGTGTGAGGTTCCAGGTGATTCGATTTTGACGGTGAATGAGGCACACGGCCCTGGACACGGGCGTGTGCCAGGCCGTGTTCGGTCCAGATTGGGCATTTCAGCCCCGAATCAAAGCCGTTCGTTTTCTTAGGTTGAGATCCAACGGCTGGGGGTTGTTCCTGAAGGGATATACCCGTGAGTTGACTTAGAAAACCTCACTTTTCATACCTTATCATCTCTCCAAGTCCTTGGAGAAAGAGGAGAGCCATTGGAGGAAGAAGAACTAGATCCCGCCATTGGAGGAGCTTCGGAGCTCCGAATCGCAAGCCGACTCCGGATCCACGGAGGCAACGCAAGTGCGGTGATTTTCATCCGGATACTTTTCAATGGCGCCAAAGAGGAACTCAAGGGTAACGATCCTCATCTTGAGCATGAGTCGCTCTCTTTCTTTACATAGGAAGCCCGCTCTCGTGAGTTTGCGGAGAGTTGGAGGCGTTCCTTCGGGTAGATATGTGAAGTCCCCGTTGTTTAGAGTCCGTATGCGAGAACGGACATAGGCATGATGTGTGAAGCCTACCCGGACATGTTGGTCTGGATCGGTGATGTTGCATTGCATAAGGCCGGAGAAAACTCCGTGCTATTGGTTGTTTTTCGGGTTTTCTACGCGGTAGATTGCAGCAGGGAGCCTTGGGGACTAACCCAAAGGTGCACCCGGAAAACTGGGCGGACACGAGGTCTTGCCAACTTGGTGGCCTGAGAGCCAGCTTGAACATAACGGGGTTATGTGATTTGTGTTAGAATGGGACTCGGTGGAAGTTTGACCCGCGCAAATGGCTTAAATTGTCGTTGCGATATGAGCACGGGTTAGATGGAACCGTACCCGCTCTATGTCGTTCGGGTTAGAGAGACCTAAAGTTACATGGCACTCGCCGTTGGCATAGATGTGAGTCTTCGGCGGTCTATGACTTAAATTGACGTGACCCATGCCAGGAAGACAAATTGCTCATAGGATTGGCCGTCAGTTGGCGGTGGTGAGTCCGGAATGTTGGTGGCTTAAATTGACGCGACATAGACCGGTTCACCGAGAATGTGCCCTGAGTGCACGGGGCGTGTGGCCGTGCGAGCCAACGCCTGTGATGAAATGGCTATGGTTATATAAATTGCTCGCTTATGCTAATGAAATGCAGGGAAGGAGTATCGCCGCCCCGAGTTGGGGGCGGGATCGTTATAATTTGGTCAGCATTGCTGACCGTTACCTTGTTTTGCCACCGTGCGGTGGTTTGTTGCTTGCAGGTGCAGCTGGACCAAGCGGTCAATAGCGGGCTAAAGCCCTTTTTGCGAAGCCGGCCCTCGAAGGCTCGAATGGAAATGTTTATTGCTTTATTCATGTATGACCGGCCTGCGTGCCGTGGTTTGTAAATCATGTAACAGTCAAGTGAAACATTTTGTAAGGCCTTAAGACTTGTTTTGAGTATTTTGTAATAACATTCCTTTTGGAATTAGTGGACATTCATGCTTGTTGCTGGGTTCTTGTTTTACAACTCTTAAACTGCTTCCGCTAGAATGCTCTGTGTAGGACGTTGAGATTGGTTGGATGATTTCCATAAGTAACCACCCGGTCTGTCTGTGGTATATGACGTCGGGCCCCGGCCGGACCTACTGCTATATGCTATGCGACGGATAGGGGGTGTTATAGTATAAAGATGGAATTTTGGCTAATGATTTACACGACTCCTCTCTTGAATCTCGCCATGCAAAATAAAGGATTCAATCCTAAAATACGTAACTCCTCTCTCGAATCTCGCCACGTAAGTTAGGAGAAGAATGTTTGATCCAAAAATTCCACAAAATAAAACATAAATTCAACAACGATAGTCTTTCAATCAATCATAAAAGAGAAATTACAAACACCACATCACAATAAGTTAAAGTACTCTCCATGTACAAGACCAAGAAATTTAGTTCATGTTTGAGGAATGAAACCACGCAACAAGGAAGATCTTACTAGACATACTTTTAGAAATGAAAACGATGCAGGAATTTGCGTGTAGATCTTGCTTTAGAGCCTTCTTCCTTCTTGCCGGTGCGTCCAAACCCTAGTCGTTCCTCTCCTTCTCCTTCTCCAAGTTGATGGCTCTTGGAACTCTCTTCCATCTAGAATTTCGTCTCCCCAATAGGCATCAGATTCCTCTCTTAAAAACGAGCAGTCCCCTTCCAATAGATGCATCCTCCATATTTGGTTTTGGCGCAAAATTCGAAATTCAAATTTCAAACCCGCCCCGGACTTATTATAACAACTGAAACAAATTTCTGAAACAACTGCACAACCCAAATATAATTCCAACTTTTACTTTCTCGGTTCGAATTCCATGGCATTTCTGGAAAGAAAACATGAGCAAATTAACTTAATTAACTTTTAAATCATATAAATATAAATTTATGAATATTTATACTCATTTAAATCATTTCTTTTTATTTATGTTCAATATGATATTAAATTTAAGAGTTAGATAACTTCCTTTTGGGAAGTTATCAAGGTCCTCCGCCAAGCAAATCTTCTTCCCTCCGGGCAACAGCGAGCCCCCCTTCCCGTATAAGAGCCCAAGGATCTTTGGTGAGGCCGATGTCGCTGAAAGGTTGCGGGTTAACTCGATCGCTTCCGCCGAGTATACCCTTCAGATGATGAAAGACACGAGCGTGCTGGTGGAGGGCTGTGAGGGGATCACGTCCCGGGATCTTATGTCGAGTCTGTTCCCGACGATGCCGCCTAGCAAGAAGGAGGACAGCCTCGACCTGCTTTTCGGGAAGGGCTTCAAAGATGACTTGTCCGCTGGAGGGGGCGAAGATTGCCAGTCCGGCGGGGGAGGCGAAAGCTGATTCTTTCCCCCTTTTTGTAACCACGCCTGGGCGAGTTCTCCCCAATGTAATCTGGATTTTACTTAATGAAAATAGATTTATTCTTTTTTTCGAAAAATTTTCTTTCTTTTTTTTGGTTTTTATTGTGATTGTACAACCTCGTATCCGGCCGAGTGGGATCCTCCCCAAGTGGCGGGCCCGGGGCATGCTATGAGCGGCGTTTTGGTGCAGCCTCGTTCGAAGGCATGCGAGTCCTCGTGCGTGCGTGCGGAAGTTTTATGTGCATAGGCTTAGAATATATATATATATGTGTGTGTGTGTGTATTATATAATATATAGGTTATATATTATATAAATATTATATTATATAGGGGGGAGGAGGGGATTTTAGAGGAGGGGCGGGTAGAACAAAGAAGGAAGAAAAAAGGAGAAAGGCATCAGGGTTTCTTCTCTCCCCCGCTAGGGTTCGGCCAGGAGGCAGCCGACGCCACCTCCCCTCTCTCTCCCGCCGCCGCCGCCTGAAGTGGCAGCCCGAGCCCCGCCTCCCTCTCTCTCTCCCGTCGGCCTGGAGCAGCAACCCCCGCCCCCGACCCTCTCTCTCTCTGTCGGGCTTGGAGCTCCTCTTCCCGCCGTGGCTGCCCGGATGCAAAGCTCGGCCTGGAGCAAGGCTCGGCCTGGAGCTAAAGCACGGCCTGGAGCAGGGCTCGGCCGCCCGGAGGGAACGCCACCACCGCCTGGAGCAGGGCTTGGCAGCAGATCCTTCTCTCTCCGCCGCCTCCAAATGGCTGCTCAAGAATCCGTATCCCTCTCCCACTTCCACTCTCTCTGCCCATGCCCTAAACCCTCTCCGACCCTATGCTTCCATACCTCAGGACACCTTTAGCGCGAGAAGATGGGAACTGCTAAACAAGCAACCTTCGCTCTCTGCATCAACTGCTAATGAGTTGAGACGCAATAGACATCCGCCTATTAGCCCTGAGAAATTGAAGGCATCGACAACAAGATACTCACAAATATGAAGAGAGAAGAGTTCGGGATGATGCCTGTGAAGCACTGTATGTAACACCCCCTATCCGTCGCATAGCATATAACAGTAGGTCCGGCCGGGGCCCGACGCCATATACCACAGACAGACCGAGTGGTTACTTATGGAAACCATCCAACCAATCTCAACGTCCTACACAGAGCATTCTAGCGGAAGCAGTTTATAAAGTTGTAAACAAGAACTCAGCATCAAAGCACGAATGTCCACTAATACAACATATGAATGTTATACAAAATACTCAAAACAAGCCTTAATGCCTTACAAAATGGTTCACTTGAATATTACATGTTTTACAAACCACGGCGCGCAGGCCGGTCATACATGAATAAAACAGAAAACACTTCTACTTGTGCCTTCGAGGGCCGGCTTCGCAAAAAGGGCTTTAGCCCGCTATTGACCGCTTGATCCAGCTGCACCTGCAAGCAACAAACCACCGGACGGTGGGAAAACAAGGCAACGGTCAGCAATGCTGACCAAATTATAACGATCCCGCCCCCAACTCGGGGCGGCGATGCTCCTTCCCTGCATTTCATTAGCATAAGCGAGTAATAATATAACCATAGCCATAACATCACAGACGTTGGCTCGTACGGCCACACGCCCCGTGCACTCAGGGCATATTCTCGGTGAACCGGTCGATGTCACGTCAATTAAAGCCATTAACATTCCGGACTCACCACCGCCACTAAGACGGCCAAAACTATGAGCAATTTGTCTTCTTGGCATGGGTCACGTCAATTTAAGCCATTGACCGCCGAAGACTCACATCTGTGCCAACGGCAAGTGCCACGTAACCTTAGGTCTCTTTAACCGAACGACATAAAGCGGGTACAGTTCCATCTAACCCGTGCTCACTTCACAACGACAATTTAAGCCATTTGCGCGGGTCAAACTTTCACCGAGTCCCATTCTACCGCAAGTCACATAACTCAGTTATGTTCGAGTTGGCTCTCAGGCCACCAAGTTGGCAAGATCTCGTATCCGCCCAGTTTTCCGGGTGCACCTTTGGGTTAGTCCCCAAGGCTCCCTGCTGCAATCTACCGCGTAGAAAACCCGAAAACAACCAATAGCACGGAGTCTTCTCCGGCCTTATGCAATGCAACATCACCGATCCAGACTAACATGTCCGGGTAGGCTTCACACATCATGCCTATGTCCGTTCTCGCATACGGACTCTAAACAACGGGGACTTCACATATCTACCCGAAGGAACGCCTCTAACTCTCCGCAAACTCGCGAGAGCGGGCTTCCTATGCAAAGAAAGAGAGCGACTCATGCTCAAGATGAGGATCGTTACCCTTGAGTTCCTCTTTGGCGCCATTGAAAAGTATCCGGATGAAAATCACCGCACTAGCGTTGCCTCCGTGGATCCGGAGTCGGCTTGCGATTCGGAGCTCCGAAGCTCCTACAATGGCGGATCTAGCTCCTCTTCCACTCTTGGCTCTCCTCTTTCTCTAAGGACTTGGAGAGATGATAAGTGAAGAAAAGTAAGGGTTTTCTAAGTCAAAACCCGGGTATATCCCTTCAGGAACAACCCCCAGCCGTTGGATCTTCAGTCAAAGAAATGAACGGCTTCGATTCGGGGCTGAAATGCCCAATCTGGACCGAACACAGCCTGGCACACGCCCGTGTCCAGGGTCGTGTGCCTCATTCGCCGTCAAAATCGAATCACCTGGAACCTCACACGGGTATCGAACACGCCCGTGTTCGAGCTGACACGCCCGTGTTCCACCTGACACGGCCGTGTAGCCGGCCGTGTACCCCATGATTTTTCCCCGTTTTCAACCCGAGCACTGCACGGGTTCTAGGACACGCCTGTGTCCTTGCCCGTGTCACCTTGACACGCCTGGGCTCCAGGTCGTGTACACGGTCTCGACACTTCGCGGCTAAGTGTCGACACGGGTCGACACGCCCTGCGACACGCCCGTGTCGCAGGCCATGTGCCATGTCTCGACACATTGTCGACACCAAGGTGTCGACTTCGCGGGACGAGTGTCGACACGGGTTGACACGCCCTGCGACACGCCCGTATCGCAGGCCGTGTGCCATGTCTCGACACAACATCAAAGCACAGTGTCGACTTCGCGGCTAAGTGTCGACACGGGTCGACACGCCCGTGTCGCAGGCCGTGTGCCCAGTCTCGACACAATGTCGAGATCAGAGTGTCGACTTCCCACCTTAGTGTCGACACAGGCTTGACACGCCCTGGGACACGCCCGTGTCCCAGGCCGTGTGCCTGCAGCCAAAACTCAAACTGGCCCAAAACATCCCCCTTTGCTCCCTTGAGTTTCGGGGCGTTACAATTCTACCCCTCTTAAAAGAATTTCGTCCACGAAATTACATAAAGGAACGACACGTACAAAACCAAAATTTGTACCTGAGCGGAACAACTCCGGATACTCGTCAAGCATCGTCTGCTCTCGCTCCCAAGAGAGCTCCTCACGACCGCAATTGTCCCACCGGACCTTGACCATCCTGATCTCTTTATTGCGTAGCTGCTTGACCTCCGAGTCCTTGATCCGCACTGGCTTGACTTTTGTCGTTAGCCCACTATCCACCGACACTTGATCTACCGCGATCACTTGCGTAGGCTCTTGCACCACCTTCCGAAGCACCGAAATATGGAATACATCATGTAAACCACTTAGCTCCACTGAAAGCTTCAACCTATAGGCCGCTTCACCAACTCGCTCCAGAACCTCAAACGGCCCAAGGTATCTCGGGATTAGCTTTTTCACTCGTCGCACCCGCGAGACACCCTTGAACGACTTGATCTTTAAGTATACATAATTGCCCACAGCGAACTCCACATTCCTGTGCTTGACATTATAGTACTTTGCTTGCCGGTCCTGAGCGATAAGCAACCTCTCCCGAATAGTTCTCACCAAAGAAGTAGCATCCTCCACTTCCGATCGCTTATACAACTTTGACTCACCCGTTTCTAACCAAGATAACGGCGTGCGACATCTTCTACCATATAGGGCCTCGGAGGGCGCCATCTGAATACTCGCTTGGTAGCTATTGTTGTATGCGAACTCCACCAAATAAAGGTGGTCTTCCCATTGCTTCCCAAAAACCAAGACACACATGCGGAGCATGTCTTCCATGGTTCTATTGACCCTCTCGGTCTGTCCATCCGTTTGCGGATGGGTGGCTGTGCTGAATTTCAACTTTGTTCCCAACATTTGTTGCACCAACCTCCAATCATTGGACGTGAACCGCCCATCTCGGTCACTCACGATGCTGCGGGGCACACCATGACGTCGTACTATGTTATCCACATAAAGCTTTGCTAACTTCTCCACCGGATCATCCTTCCTATGCGGAATAAAATGTATCACCTTCGTTAATCGATCCACGATCACCCAAATGGCGCCGTTCCCCCTTTTTCGACCTTGGCAAACCGTGCACAAAGTCCATAGAGATGTCGTCGAATTTCCACTCCGGAATAGGCAAGGACTTAAGATATCCTCCCGGCTTTTGGCACTCCGCCTTTACCAAGGCGCAGGTTTGGCACTTCGCTATGTATAGCGCCACATCCTTCTTTAAACCCGGCCACCAAAACAGTTTCTTCACATTAAGGTACAACTTCGTGCTCCCCGGGTGAATCGAGTACTTGGTATGGTATGCCTCGTACAACAACTCCACCCGCAAATTGCCCACACTTGGGACGCACAAACGACCGTCTCTCCAAAGCAATTCGTCCTCCACGACGAATTGGGAATTTGACCCATCCAGAGCCTCTACCATGAACTGCTTCAGCACTTGATCGCTTGTCCACACAAACGATCCCCAACGCCTCCAACTCTCGCACCAACCGCTCATCTTGCACCGATAGCCAATTGGCTCGAGCTGGGGCTTGGCGACTCACCGCGTCAGCAACCGCATTCCCTTTATCAGGCGCGTAGTGGATCTTGAATGTATAGTCTCCCAAGAACTCCATCCATCTACGCTGCCGTATATTCAGATCCTTCTGATCAATCAGATGCTTCACGCTCTTGTGACCGGCGTAGAGATCGACTTTCACACCGTATACAATTATGCCTCCATAGCTTCAAGGCAAAACTCACGGCCATACGCTATTACGTTTTCGTGTTGCAGTAGCACGCAATCCAAACCGTTGCCCTACGCATCATTAAAAATCTCATTGCCTTCGGTTCCACTTGGCGAAGTCAGCACAGGCGCCGTAGTCAACCGACATTACAACTCCTCAAGAGCTCGCGCGCACTCCGGCGTCCAAAAGAACTTATGCTCCTTCCTCGTCAAAGTAGTGAGAGGTAACGCTATCCGCAAGAAGTTCTCCACGAAGCGCCTATAGTAGCCGGCAAGCTCCAGCAAACTCTGGACTTCCGCTACCGTAGCCAGCTCAGGCCACTCTCGTATCGCAACAATCTTCGTCGGATCCAGTGCAATACCTTCCTTACCCATTACAAGACCGAGGACACCTCTGAGGGTGACCAAACTCGCACTTCGAGAACTTGGTATATGACTGATTCTTCCTTATCGTCTCAAAACCAAGAGAAGATGCTTGAAGTGATCTTCCTTACTCTGCGAGTACACCAGACTATCGTCAACGAAGACGATCACATAATGGTACAAGTACTCCCGGAAGGCCCTGTTCATCAAATCCACGAACACTGACGGCGCATTAATCAGTCCAAACGGCATGACCGTAAACTCGTAGCGCACGTGTCCTGTACTGAACGTTATCTTAGGGATATCACTCTCCCTTATCTATTTAGAGTACGTCGTTGACCCTACCAACTGATCACAAAGATCATCGATCCTTGGGATTGGGTACTTACTCTTTTCCGTCAACTTGTTGACCTCCCGATAATTAATACACAACCTCAACCTTCCATCCTTCTTCTGAATAAAGAGGGTCGGTGTGCTCCAAGGCGAAGGACTTGGACGCACATACCCTTGCTCCAACAACTTTTAGAAGTTGCACCTTCAGCTCCGCCATTACCTTCGGCGTTAGCCGATACGGAGATCGTGACACAGGCTTTGCACCTGGCACTAGCTCGATCGTAAAATCTATCTCCCGCTGAGGCGGGGCTCCAGGAAGATCTGCGGGGAACAGATCAGGGTATTCCGATACCACTGAAATACAATCCAACGCGGGCTTCAGCTTTGCAACCTCCACTAGTGTAAACAACAGTTCTGCTTCAGCACGAACCGCCTTCACCACCTGAAGAGCAGACATCAACGTCTTGCTCGACCCCTTTAAGCCCGTAAAAGTCGTCTCACGACTTGCTCCCAGCTTGACTTCCTTGCTACCGCAATCTATATGGGTCTGCTGCTGCGAGAGCCAGTCCATGCCAAATATAACGTCAAACTCCACCAACGGAAGTAACGACGCTTGCAGATCGTACTCCTAATTCCCAAACCACAAACTAAGAGCAACGAATTCTACCCTCGCCGAATGAGCACCATTGGACTATAACGCATCCAATTTATCTCTTTCCATCGAAGGAGGTACTCCAAGGCACAATAAAATTCCTAATAAAGGAACGTGAAGCTCCCTAAACGAACGGTGCTCTCGCAGATAAAGAAAGTCATAACAAGGCTTAACACCAGTAGTTCTAAGCTAACATGCACAAGGGTGACAAGTATTTAAAGCAAAACTATCTTTAAACCATACCTGTCCTCGCGACGGCGTGCTTCCACCAGGGCTTTAGGCACTCACGAGCATAATGCCCCGGCTCGCCACAGCTGAAACATGTGCTCGGGGTTCGACCCGTAGTCACCCCAGAAGCACCAGCAGAGGGGGCTGGACCCGCAGTCCTAGCCTTCTTATACCATTTTTGATATCCAGACTTTGAGGTGTTCGGCACCTTGAATGTTATTTCCTTTGCACTGAAGTCCTTGACTGCTCCTGACACAGCTTTCTTACCCTTCCGAGCACCATTCCAACAGTCTCGGGCAAAGTGCCCTTTCTTTCCACAAGTATAACAAGTGTAAGAAGCTTTACTAGTCGATTTCATAGCCCCTTTCTCCAGCATTCTGCCGGATGCAGCTCTTATGGGGTTTGTATAGTTCGATACCATGGTCGCTGGCATCGGGAGGGTCTTCCTCAACTCTGCCTCCAATGATCTAGCTGATTCCACCAAGGCTCGGAACCCCAATAACTTTGGTCCTAGTAGTAGAACTCGTAACTCGGCACGCAGGCCATTATAAAATCTATCGACTGTAGTTTGCTCGTTATCCAACTCGAAGCATGGGTAGCGACTTATCAGAAGAAATGCTTGTAAATATTCCTCAACCGTGTGCGCTCCCTGCACTAAATGCATATTCAGCTGCGACCCCAAAGGTCTACCAAAGGTCATCTGCTGCATCGCGCCCACCGGCGTTGGAGCCACAACAGGGGCGCAGGGTTGTACATTTCCTCCTAGCAGTGCACCCGTCATAGTGAACACCGCTTCTACGATCCTTCTAACGGTTTCATACGAAGGAGGAGGCTCAAACACCTCACCGGGTGCACTATGCTCCTCAGAAACCGCACATTCTGGTTGTCCAGCACCGCTTCCGGTCACCTATAGTGGTACAAAACACCGTCAAGCGACCAAATAAAATTGTGAACAGCAATTATAGGAACACGCAGGTTCCTCAAACACGAGTATTTTCATTCCTAAGTGGACATTCATGGGTTCTTTTACCGTTATAACGATGACGCACACAATGTGCTCACCACCCCTTAAAAAGAATTCATCCACGAATTCAGCTTAAGGCCGACCAAAACCAGTAGTCTGATACCAAATTGTAACACCCCCTATCCGTCGCATAGCATATAGCAGTAGGTCCAGCCGGGGCCCGACGCCATATACCACAGACAGACCGGGTGGTTACTTATGGAAACCATCCAACCAATCTCAACGTCCTACACAGAGCATTCTAGCGGAAGTAGTTTATAAAGTTGTAAACAAGAACCCAGCATCAAAGCACGAATGTCCACTAATACAACATATGAATGTTATACAAAATACTCAAAACAAGCCTTAAGGCCTTACAAAATGGTTCACTTGAATATTATATATTTTACAAACCACGACGCGCAGGCCGGTCATACATGAATAAAACAGTAAACACTTCTACTTGTGCCTTCGAGGGCCGGCTTCGCAAAAAGGGCTTTAGCCCGCTATTGACTGCTTGGTCCAGCTGCACCTGCAAGCAACAAACCACCGCACGGTGGGAAAACAAGGCAACGGTCAGCAATGCTGACCAAATTATAACGATCCCGCCCCCAACTCGGGGCGGCGATGCTCCTTCCCTGCATTTCATTAGCATAAGCGAGTAATAATATAACCATAGCCATAACATCACAGACGTTGGCTCGTACGGTCACACGCCCCGTGCACTCAGGGCACATTCTCGGTGAACCGGTCGATGTCACGTCAATTAAAGCCATTAACATTCCGGACTCACCACCGCCACTAAGACGGTCAAACCTATGAGCAATTTGTCTTCTTGGCATGGGTCACGTCAATTTAAGTCATTGACCGCCGAAGACTCACATCTATGCCAACGGCAAGTGCCACGTAATCTTAGGTCTCTTTAACCGAACGACATAAAGCGGGTACGGTTCCATCTAACCCGTGCTTACTTCGCAATGACAATTTAAGCCATTTGCGCGGGTCAAACTTTCACCGAGTCTCATTCTACCGCAAGTCACATAACTCAGTTATGTTCGAGTTGGCTCTCAGGCCACCAAGTTGGCAAGATCTCATATCCGCCCAGTTTTCCGGGTGCACCTTTGGGTTAGTCCCCAAGGCTCCCTGCTGCAATCTACCGCATAGAAAACCCGAAAACAACCAATAGCACGGAGTCTTCTCCGGCCTTATGCAATGCAACATCACCGATCCAGACTAACATGTCCGGGTAGACTTCACACATCATGCCTATGTCCGTTCTCGCATACGGACTCTAAACAACGGGGACTTCACATATCTACCAGAAGGAACGCCTCCAACTCTCCGCAAACTCGCGAGAGCGGGCTTCCTATGCAAAGAAAGAGAGAGACTCATGCTCAAGATGAGGATCGTTACCCTTGAGTTCCTCTTTGGCGCCATTGAAAAGTATCCGGATGAAAATCACCGCACTAGCGTTGCCTCCGTGGATCCGGAGTCGGCTTGCGATTCGGAGCTCCGAAGCTCCTACAATGGCGGATCTAGCTCCTCTTCCACTCTTGGCTCTCCTCTTTCTCTAAGGACTTGGAGAGATGATAAGTGAAGAAAAGTAAGGGTTTTCTAAGTCAAAACCCGGGTATATCCCTTCAGGAACAACCCCCAGCAGTTGGATCTTCAGTCAAAGAAATGAACGGCTTCGATTCGGGGCTGAAATGCCCAATCTGGACCGAACACGGCCTGGCACACGCCCGTGTCCAGGGCCGTGTGCCTCATTCGCCGTCAAAATCGAATCACCTGGAACCTCACACGGGTATCGAACACGCCCGTGTTCGAGCTGACACGCCCGTGTTCCACCTGACACGGCCGTGTAGCCGGCCGTGTACCCCATGATTTTTCCCCGTTTTCAACCCGAGCACTGCACGGGTTCTAGGACACGCCCGTGTCCTTGCCCGTGTCACCTTGACACGCCTGGGCTCCAGGCCGTGTACACGGTCTCGACACTTCGCGGCTAAGTGTCGACACGGGTCGACACGCCCTGCGACACGCCCGTGTCGCAGGCCGTGTGCCATGTCTCGACACATTGTCGACACCAAGGTGTCGACTTCGCGGGACGAGTGTCGACACGGGTTGACACGCCCTGCGACACGCCCGTGTCACAGGCCGTGTGCCATGTCTCGACACAACGTCAAAGCACAGTGTCGACTTCGCGGCTAAGTGTCGACACGGGTCGACACGCCCTGCGACACGCCCGTGTCGCAGGCCGTGTGCCCAGTCTCGATACAATGTCGAGATCAGAGTGTCGACTTCCCGCCTTAGTGTCGACACAGGCTTGACACGCCCTGGGACACGCCCGTGTCCCAGGCCGTGTGCCTGCAGCCAGAACTCAAACTGGCCCAAAACATCCCCCTTTGCTCCCTTGAGTTTCGGGGCGTTACACTGTACAACATAGCAAAGAGGAGAAGAAATGGAGGGATCGGGATGTCCTTCACCGTCGCAGCCGCCTGGAGCAAGGTCGGCCGAGATTTATTCTCCCATCACTGCCCAGAGATAGATCGGCTAGGGGCTCCTCTCCCGACATTGCCGCCAAGCACGCGTCAAGGGTAACGATGTTTCTACTTGGGCAGGTGAAGCCCTCAGTTCACATATTTGCATGGAAGCCCCTCTCCACCAACAGGTGGGGGGAAGAGAGCTTTTCGGCGGGTTGACATGTACGTCCCTGCAATTAACTGTATTAGCACCCGGAAGCGTGAGTACGGGTTTAGGCATGCTGTGTGAAGCCCATCCGGACGTGTGATCCGGATTGGTGATGTTTTGGGGTTCCCGGAGAAGACTCCAAGGAAGTTGTATATCATCTATCTGCAGGGAATGCATGCCACAACCCCAAAGAAGGGGTGTGTGCAATATATTTGGCTAGCTTATGTTAGCCGACGGTTGTTCAGCTGACAGTCGTTTGTCGAGATGTTGGCGTACAGGTGCTGCAGTAGCAAGCGGGGAATAGAGGGCTTAAGCCCAAGTTTGTGCCGGCCCTCGAATGCCTATTTTTGCTTATATTGCCGGTCTGCGTGCCGAAGTATGGAATTCATATTCCTGTAATTATTTAAATATCTGTGATGCTCTGTGGATGTGTAGTTTATTTCTTCTGTCATGGGCGAGTGGTGTGCTCGTGAACCGCTCGCCACATGGGGGCCCCGAGGTATAGTTGTCGGGGAGCCCGTGATGGCATGTTGTCATCCTTTTAGAATAGCGGAGTTCCGCTGTTAGTGGCCCAACTTGGGCAGCGCGCCGTAGAATTGCTCGGCAAAATTGTGCCATTGGTAGGGCGGGTGAGGAACATTTTGTATAGACCCGAGGAGGCACCTCTAGTCAGGAGAGAGTTGGTCTTGAGATTCTCCTTAGAGGTTCCGGTCGGCCAAGAGAGCCCTCCGAAGGTGCCTTAGCTCAGCCTTTGGCTTGGGAGGGGAAGAGTTTGCTAGTCTTCCGGGTATGCGGCGGGACCTCCACGCTGAGACCTTGGGTCTGTCCCTTGTGTTCCTAGTCTTGTGCCTAGATCGTTCGCTTGAGGGTAGTAGGTGCACGGTCACCCCTTCCCCGAGGGTGAACTCCACAGGAGACCGAGATTTCGGTTTCAACATTTTGGTGCGGTGAGCGTGAAGCGTGACCAGCACAGAAGAACTCAGGCGAACGTCATGGCTATAGAAGTGGAGTCAGGTGACGACCATGTCGTGCGCTGACACTTTGTGTGTAAGGTCTTCATACCCGGAGTCATCCCATCCTATAGATGTTGTTGGAATCTCGTAGCACTCGAGGTAGGAGTTGCACCTATTTGAAGCACTTTTTTCCTTAAGGTATGTAAGTGGTTTTTTATTCTTAATAAAATCCCTTGATGTGTCAATTCTGTCGCAGTAATTCGTATGAAAGGGTGAAGTGCACTCAGACCTCGAGCAGATCCCGCTGTCAGGCTCTCACCTGGCTGGCAGGACTGGAAGTCACTCGATGGTGGTAGTAGTGGACCCCGAGCAGATCCCGCTGTCAGGCTCTCACCTAGCTGGCAGGGCTGGAAGTCACTCCGTGTCATCCTCAGACCTCGAGCAGATCCCCCTGTCAGGCTCTCACCTAGCTGACAGGGCTGGAAGTCACTCGATGGTGGTAGTAGTGGACCCTGAGCAGATCCCGCTGTCAGGCTCTCACATAGCTGGCAGGGTTGGAAGTCACTCGGTGTCATCCTTGGGCCTCGAGCAGATCCCGCTGTTAGGCTCTCACCTAGCTGGCAGGGCTGGAAGTCACTCGATGGTGGTAGTAATGGAACCCGAGCAAATCCCAATGTCAGGCTCTCACCTAGATGGCAGGGCTGGAAGTCACTCGGTGTCATCCTTGGGCCTCGAGCAGATCCCGTTATCAGGCTCTCACCTAACTGGTAGGGCTGGAAGTCACTCGATGGTGGTAGTAGTGGACCCCGAGCAGATCCCGCTATCAGGCTCTCACCTAGCTGGCAGGGCTGGAAGTCACTCGGTGTCATCCTTGGGCCTCGAGCAGATCTCGTTATCATGCTCTCACTGAGCTGACAGGGCTGGAAGTCACTCGATGGTGGTAGTAGTGGACCCCGGGTAGACTCGCTGTCAGGCTCTCATTAGCTGGCAGGGCTGTAGGCACACCTGGGGGAGAGGATTGGTTCTTGGAGGTTTTTGCAGGACCCCGATTGATGCTAGGCCCCGTGTAGACCCGCTGTCTGGCTCCTACTAGCTGGCAGGTTCGTAGGCTCGCCCGGGGGGTAAGGGACCCCGAGTGCTACTCGGCCCCGGGTAGACTCGCTGTCAGGCTCTCATTAGCTGGCAGGGCTGCAGGCACACCTGGGGGGAGAGGATTGGTTCTTGGAGGTTTTTGCAGGACCCCGAGTGATGCTCGGCCCCGGGTAGACCCGCTGCCTGGCTCCTACTAGCTGGCAGGTCCGTAGGCTCGCCTGGGGGGTAAGGGACCCCAAGTGCTGCTCGGCCCCAGGTAGACTCGCTGTCAGGCTCTCATTAGCTGGCAGGGTTGTAGGCACACCTGGGGGGAGAGGATTGGTTCTTGGAGGTTTTTGCAGAACCCCGAGTGATGCTCGGCCCCGGGTAGACCCGCTGTCTGGCTCCTACTAGCTGGCAGGTCCGTAGGCTTGCCTGGGGGGTAAGGGACTCTGAGTGCTGCTCGTCCCCGGGTAGACTCGCTGTCAGGCTCTCATTAGCTGGCAGGGTTGTAGGCACACCTGGGGGGAGAGGATTGGTTCTTGGAGGTTTTTGCAGGACCCCGAGTGATGCTCGGCCCCGGGTAGACCCGCTGTCTGGCTCCTACTAGCTGGCAGGTCTGTAGGCTCGCCTGGAGGGTAAGGGACCCCGAGCGCTGCTCGGCCCCGGGTCGGCCCATACTCGTCAGATACTTGGGGTTGGATGTTTATTTTCGAGCTTGTGCCAACCAAGAAAAGAGCGGGGATTGTGTACAACCCCGTATTCGGCCGAGTGGGATCCTCCCCAAGTGGCGGGCCCGGGGCATGCTGTGAGCGGCATTTTGGTGCAGCCCCGTTCGAAGACGTGCGGGTCCTCGTGCGTGCGTGCGGAGGTTTTATGTGCATAGGCTTAGAATTTTTATATATATATATATATATATATTAATATATAGGTTATATATTATATAAATATTATATGATATAGTGGGGAGGAGGGGATTTTAGAGGAGGGGCGGGTACAGCAAAGAAGGAAGAAAAAAGGAGAAAGGCATCGGGGTTTCTTCTCTCCCCTGCTAGGGTTCGGCCAGGAGGCAGCCGACGCCACCTCCCCTCTCTCTCCCGCCGCCGCCTCCTGAAGTGGCAGCCCGAGCCCTGCCTCCCTCTCTCTATCTCCCGTTGGCCTAGAGCAGCAACCCCCGCCCCCGACCCTCTCTCTCTCCGTCGGGCTTGGAGCTCCTCTTCCCGTCGTGGCCGCCCGAATGCAAAGCTCGGCCTGGAGCAAGGCTCGGCCTGGAGCTAAAGCACGGCCTGGAGCAGGGCTCGGCCACCCGGAGGGAACGACACCACCGCCTGGAGCAGGGCTCGGCCTGGAGCAGGTCCTTCTTTCTCCGCCGCCTCCAAATGGTTGCTCAAGAATCTGTATCCCTCTCCCACTTCCACTCTCTCCGCCCATGCCCTAAACCCTCTCCGAGCCTATGCTTCCATCCCTCAGGCCACCTTTAGCCCGAGAAGATGGGAACTGCTAAACAAGCAACCTTCGTTCTCTGCATCAACTACTAATGAGTTGAGACGCGATAGACATCCGCCTATTAGCCCTGAGAAATTGAAGGCATCAGCAACAAGATACTCACAAAGATGAAGAGAGCAGAGTTCAGGATGATGCCTGTGAAGCACTGTACAACATAGCAAAGAGGAGAAGAAATGGAGGGATCGGGATGTCCTTCACCGTCGCAGACGCTTGGAGCAAGGCCGGCCGGGATTTATTCTCCCATCACCGCCCAGAGATAGATCGGCTAGGGGCTCCTCTCCCGGCATCGCCGCCAAGCACGCGTCAAGGGTAACGATGTTTTTACTTGGGCAGGTGAAGCACTCAGTTTACATATTTGCATGCAAGCCCCTCTCCACCAACGGGTGGGGGAAGGGATCTTTTTGGCGGGTTGACGTGTACGTCCCTGCAATTAACTGCATTAGCACCCGGAAGCGTGAGTACAGGTTTAGGCATGTTGTGTGAAGCCCATCCGGACGTGTCAGCTGGATTGGTGATGTTTTGGGGTTCCCGGAGAAGACTCCGAGGAAGATGTATATCATCTATTTGCAGGGAATGCACGCGACAACCACCAAAGAATAGGTGTGTGCAATATATTTGGCTAGCTTATGTTAGCCGACGGTTGTTCAGCTGGCAGTCTTTTATCGAGACGTTGACGTATAGGTGTTGCAGTAGCAAGCGGGGAATAGCGGGCATAAGCCCAAGTTTGTGCCAGCCCTCGAAGACCTATTTTTGCTTATATTGCCGGCCTGCGTGCCGAAGTATGGAATTCATATTCCTGTAATTATTTAAATATCTGTGATGCTCTGTGGATGTGTAGTTTATTTCTTCTGTCATGGGCGAGTGGTGTGCTCGTGAACCGCTCGCCCCGTGCGGGCCCCGAGGTATAGTTGTCGGGAAGCCCCTGATGGCCTGTTGCCATCGTTTCAGAATAGCAGAGTTCCGCTGTTAGTGGCCCAACTTGGGCAGCGCGCCGTAGAATTGCTCGACAAAATTGCGCCATTGGTAGGGCGGGTGAGGAACATTTTGTATAGACCCGAGGAGGCACCTCTAGTCAAGAGAGAGTTGGTCTTGAGATTCTCCTTAGAGGTTTCGGTCGGCCAAGAGAGCCCTCCGAAGGTGCCTTAGCTCAGCCTTTGGCTTGGGAGGGGAAGAGTTTGCTAGTCTTCCGGGTATGCTACAGGACCTCCACGCTGAGACCTTGGGTCTGTCCCTTGTGTTCCTAGTCTTGTGCCTAGATCGTTCGCTTGAGGGTAGCAGGTGCGCGGTCACCCCTTCCCCGAGGGTGAACTCCACAGGAGACCGAGATTTCGGTTTCAATAGTGATGCATTCGCCTGCGAGCTTTCCTTCTTGAGTGATCTTGTTATGGTAAAGCTCGCCGCTTGAGTGGGCGTTAGGGCTCGTACCCGTGAATAGAACTTGAGAGCTCGTCCACCCTAGGCAGTCTGGAGGTGAACTACTCGCCGTGATGGGCTCGCCACCTCCCAGCTCGCCCAGGCCTTCCTTACCATTGTCAAAAACTAGAGAATTTCACAAGTAAAACCTGAAGGGGGTAGAATGCGCCGCCAGAGCTCGCCCTCCTTGCCAGATGCCGGGAACTCGGCTCGCCACCCATCTGCCAAGTTGTGCCCGCGAGCTCTGACTCGCTTATGAGGACTTTTCTCCCCTTGTCCTTAAGAAAAAGGCCAGACTTTTCGAGTAACAGCTGGAGAGGGTGGGCCTTCCCCAAGTGACATCCAGCCTGTCATCTAGGTGAGAGCCTGACAGCAGGATCTGCTCGGGGTTCGGGTAGACGCCATCAAGTGACATCCAGCCCTGCCAGCAAGGTGAGAGCCTGACAGCGGGATCTGCCCGGGGTCCGGGTAGACGACATCGAGTGACATCCAGCTCTGCCAGCTAGGTGAGAGCGTGGCAGTGAGATCTACTCGGGGTTTGGGTAGACGCCATCGAGTGACATCCAACCCTGCCAGCTAGGTGAGAGTCTGGCAGCGGATCTGTTCGGGGTCCGGGTAGACGCCATCGAGTGACACCCAGCCCTGCCATCTAGGTGAGAGTCTGGCAGCGGGATCTGCTCGGGGTCCGGGTAGACACCATCGAGTGACATCCAGTCCTGCCAGCTAGGTGAGAGCATGGCAGCGGGATCTGCTTGGGGTCCGGGTAGATGTCATAGAGTGACATCCAGCCCTGCCAGCTAGGTGAGAACCTGGCAACGGGATCTGCTCGAGGTCCGGGTAGACACCATCGAGTGACATCCAGCTCTGCCAGCTAGGTGAGAGCCTGACAGTGGGATCTTCTCGGGGTCCGGGTAGACATCATTGAGTGACATCCAGCCCTGACAGC
The DNA here is from genome assembly GCA_039583875.1 of Platanthera guangdongensis. Taxonomy (NCBI): domain Eukaryota; kingdom Viridiplantae; phylum Streptophyta; class Magnoliopsida; order Asparagales; family Orchidaceae; genus Platanthera; species Platanthera guangdongensis. Next base: position 150,865,639 of record CM077159.1, on the reverse strand, counting down.
TAGGTGAGAGCCTGGCAGCGGGATCTGCTCGGGATCTGGGTAGACGCCATCAAGTGACATCTAGCCCTGCCAGCTAGGTGAGAGTCTGACAGCGGGATCTGCTCGGGGTGTAGGTAGACGTCATCGAGTGAAATCCAGCCCTGCGAGCTAGGTGAGAGCCTGACAGCGGGATCTGCTCGGGGTCTGGGTAGACGCCATCGAGTGGCATCCAGCCCTGTCAGCTAGGTGAGAGCCTGACAACGGGATCTGCTCGGGGTCTACTTACGGCCGGATCTGACTCTCTCGCTGTGAGAGTTCTTCAGCCACCAACACACCCCTTGGGAAGAGTGGCTCAACATTACTGAATTCAACATGATGGACCCCCCACAACTTTGGTTTTCCTAGCTGCAACGGGAGAAACCACTCCTCTCTTGGGAAGAATTCAAGGTCAACTACACCCTTCGCTTCGGCCATCCGCTCCATAGAAATCACTTAGGGGATCTCACTTCTCTCCGGCGGACCAGTCCGATCGACGAGTACCTCGAGCAGTTTCCAAGTCTACCTGGCCTGCACGACCTCCATTCTTCCAGCACAGCAAGTGTCCATCTTCACGGACGGGCTCCATGAGCACCTCCGCATGGACGTGGAATTTCAAGCACCCGAAAATCTAACCATGACACTGAGCTTGGGTAGACGCCGTCGAGTGACATCCAGCCCTGCTAGCTTGGTGAGAGCCTGACAACGGGATCTGCTCGGGGTCTGGGTAGACGCCATCGAATGATATCAAGCCCTGCCAGTTAGGTGAGAGCCTAACAGTGGGATCTGCTCGGGGTCTATTAAATGAACACCTCACCCTCTCACGTGAATTACTGCAGGAGGATTAACATATCAAAAAGCTTTATTAAAAACAAGGCATCACTTACATATCTCAAGGATAAAAATGTTTCAAGTCATCACCACTCTATGTGAGACTTAGGGTCTCGCCCTCCACATTTTGGAGACGATACTCTCCTGATTTTAATGTTTCTTTTACAATGTATGGACACTCCCAGTTGGGGTTGCGCTTCCCCACGGCTGCCGATCTTCCCGCTGCATCTACCTTTTTCAAGATCAAGTCCCCCTCCGCAAATTGTTTGACTCTGACGTGTTTGTCAAAGTACTTAACCATTCTCCTCTTCACTTCTTCCTGTCAGATGGCGGAGAGGTCTCGCAGCTCCTCTATCATGTCAAGGGAGAGTTGCAGCTCCTCCTCGTTTTTGGCACGCCATTCTTCTCTGCCTTCCTCTATCGTGACCACCCGAGTCGTTTGGACTTCAAATTCTATGGGGAGTACTGCCTCACATTCATGGGAGAGCTTGAAAGGGGTCTCCCCTGTGGCTATGTTGGGGGTGGTCCTCAGGGCCCAGAGGATCGAGGGAAGCTGCTCCACCCAGCTCTCTTTCAAGTTTTCTACCTTCTTATTCAGGAGGTTCAAAATAATCTTGTTCGCTGCCTCCACCTACATGTTGCTCCTGGGGTGGTTGACCGAGACAAATCTGAGGTCAATTCCGAGCTGCTTATAGAAGCTAGTGAATTCCGCGCTGGCGAACTGAGGCACATTGTCCATGACGATGGCCTGTGGCAACCCATATCGGCAGATGATCTCCCCCCCCCCAAACAAAATTTCTGATGACCTGGGAAGTCACCTTGGACAGCGCCTTCACTTCCAGCCACTTAGAAAAATAGTCAATCATGACTATCAGGAACCTCCTCTGCCCATTGGCCTGGGGGAATGGTCCAACCAAGTCCATTCCCCAAATTGCAAAGGGCCAGGGGGCCGTGATACTTTTGAGGCGTTGAGCAGGTTGTAGTTGGTGGGGGGCAAATAACTGGCATTTATGACACCTCTTTGTGAATTCTGCAGCATCGTGGCCCAAGGTTGTCCAGAAGTACCCTTGTCTGAGAATCCTCCCTTCCAGGGTCCGACTCCCTGAGTGACTCTCACACTCCCCGGAGTGGACTTCTTCCAAGATCCTCTGTACCTCCCTCTCGGCCACGCAACGTGCCAATATCCCTGAGAGAGTCGTCTGATACAATTGCCAATCTCGGAGGAGATAGTATGCTGACTTGTATCTGAACTTCTTCTTGTCCATCCCCTTCGGATACTTCGCTATGGAAAGGAAGGTCGTGAACGGGTCCGTCCACGAGGGGTGTTGATCCACTTCCATCAACTCTCCCTCTTCAATGGAAGGGCGAAATAGATCAGTGATGGTACCCCCCATCCGGGGGCCATGCTTCGCCAGCTGGTCGACCGGCTCATTCTCCTCCCGGGGCACCTGGCAGATGGAGAAGGTTTGAAACGTGTCGATGACCCCCTTCGCTTTTGCTAAGTATAGTCGGAGGGTAGGTTCCCTCACCTCGAATTCCTCGTTGATCTTGGAAGCCACCACCATAGAGTCAGTGAGGACCTCCATGTCTAGAACCCCCAGTTCCCTGGCTAGGCGCAGCCCTGCTATTATGACCTCATACTCGGCCTGGTTGTTAGTGATGGAGAAGTGCACCACCATTGTTTGCTCAATCCTCGCCCCTTGGGGGATTTTCAAGACTACCCCTACCCCCAAGGAATGTTTCCCTAAAGCGTCGTCCGCTTTCAACTTCCACGAAGCCGGACGAGTGAGTTCCTCCTCCGCCACTTCGACCACGTAGTCGGCCAAAAGGTCGGTCATTGCTTGGGGCTTGATCGAGAGGCTGGGGATGAAGGAGATGTCAAACTCGCTTAGCTCTACCGACCATTTGGCTAGCCTGCCCGAATGCTCCACCCCCTCAAAGATGTTGTGGAGGGTATGGTCAGTAACCACTCAGATGGAGTGTGCCTGGAAGTAGGGTCGGAGCCTCCGAGTCGAGATAATTAGAGCGAAGTCCAGATTTTCCAAGATCGGATATCGAAGTTCGGCCCTCGTGAGGACCCGACTCACGTAGTATATGAGGAGTTGTTTCTTCCCCTCTTCTCGAACCAGGACGGAGATACAAATACAGGTCCTCCCCTTCCTTCGGCCCTTGGAGTAGCGGAGGCTGGGTCAATTGCCTCTTCAGGGCCTGGAATGTCTCCTCGCACTCATTCGTCCACTCGAACTTTTGCCCCCCCCCCCCTTAGTGTCTTGAAGAAGGGGGAGCATTTTTCCCCGGCCCGGGAGAGGAACCTGCTCAATCCTGCCAGCTTCCCTGTTAACCGCTACACCTCTTTATCATTTTGTAGTGACCCTAGTTCCATTATGGCCTTGACATTGTCAGGATTTGGCTCGACCCCCACGGGGGTGAGGAGATGCCACAAGAACTTTCCCCTGCTAGCCACGGAAACGCACTTCAGGGGATTCAGCCGCATCTTATATTTGCACAGGGTGGTGAATGTTTCCTCCGGGTCCTGGAGGTGAGAGTCCACGTCCTGACTCTTGATCATGAGGTCGTCTACGTACACCTCCAGGTTCCTCCCATTCTATTCCCAGAAGACCATGTTCATCATCTTCTGGTATGTCGCCCCGACATTCTTCAGCTCAAAGAGCATCATTTTGTAGCAGTAGCACCTATTCCCCGTGATGAACGAGACATCCTTGATGTCCGAGGGGTGCATCCTGATCTTGTGGTAACATGAAAATGCATCTAAGAAACTCATTACAGGAAAACCGATGGCTGAGTCAACCAGCGCGTCGATCCAAGGCAAGAGATAACAGTCCTTAGGGCATGATTTATTAAGTAAAGAAAAATCAACACACATACGCCACCGACTGTCTCCTTTTTTAACCATAACAACATTGGAGACCCAGTTAGGGTACTATATTTTGGATACAAAGCCGGCCTTGAGGAGTTTGGCCACCTCCTCCCTGATGGGCTCGGCTAGCTTGTCCGCGGTGGACCTCTTATTCTGCTAGACGGGGCGTGCTCCCGGGTCCAAGTTGAGGCGGTGGCAAGCCACATCCGCGTCAACCCCCGACATCTCCAATGCACTCCATGCGAAGATGTCCACATTCTTTTGGATGCATACCAGCATCCTGCCCTGAGCCTTCGGGGTCAACCCCCCGCTGATGTGAACCTTCTCCACCCTACCTCTAAGGGTGAGAACCTCCATCTCCACCACCTCTTCTGCAGCCTCCAACCTGGACTACTCCCCATTCTCCGACGTCCCTCTCCTCTGGGATAAGAACCTCCGCTTCCACCTCTTCTTCTGCGGCCATCGCCTCAGCCAATTCCTCCTGGTCTCCTCCTGAAACCACCTGGGTGCAGCTCTCTTCTATCTCCATCCCCTCTCTGCCAGCCTCCTGCTCTGCCTCCTCCATTCTCCGCTCCATCTCCTCGGCCCCTTCCTGCCATGAGATAGAGTTCACGGCGGTGACATAGCACTCCCTCGCTACTTTGGGGTCACCCCGAACCCGGACCGGGATCCCCTCGGCGTTGAACTTCAGGCATTGCTGGAAGGACGGGGGGATGCAGTGGAAGGCGCTGATGAGGGGCCTTCCTAAGATGGTGTTGTAGCTACCGGGGGCATCCACGATGACAGATCGGCAGTTCCGGGACTGCCCCCCCCCCCTAGGGTGACGTGGATCCCCACTCCTCCTTCTACCTCCTTCCTCTCCCCCTGAGAACACAAACAAGGGGCCATCTGGAGCCAGCACCCTCTTTGTCTCCACTTTCATCGCGTTGAACGCTTTCTTGAAGATGACGTTGACGGAGCTCCCATTGTCAATGAGGATCCTAGAGATGGTGAAATTCTCGATGGCCGTCTGGATGACCAGTGCATCGCAGAAGGGATCCTCATGATCCGGCATATCCTTCCTTGAGAAAGTAATCTTCTCTTATGTGGGTGGGGTCTGGGATGTGGAGCCAATGCTCCGACGGTATATGGTGTGGAGGCTCGCCTTCCGAGAAGCCTCAACCCTCACCCCCCTATGGATCACTATGATCCCTCCCCGGGTCCTGACGTCCGTCCGATCTTCACATTGATCCTCCTCCGCCCGAGGCAGGACCTCCTCAATCCTCACCTCCTGGCGACCCTGCTGCTGATACTGCTCCATGTTTCCTCTCATCTCGAGGAACTCCGGGCACGTTGTCGTGGCGTGCCCTTCTTCTTGGTGGAAGTCGCAGTAGGGCAACTCCACCCTGACTTCTCTCCTCCTCCTCCGTGCTGCTCTCCTCCTTTCTCCCATGGCTATGGCTATAGCCTGATCTTGATCGGGGAGGGGAGGTCTCTGGGCCTGCCTCCATCCTGGGGGAAGGAACTGATCCTGGCCCCCCTGGCGGTTGTTCCTTCCCTAGTAACCTCTCTGTGGCCCCTGATCCTGCCACTCGGGCCTCCAGCCCAGCCGGCGGTCCGGCTCCTGACGCCCCAACCTGGGCTATTGATGCTGCTGCAGTTGTCACTGTTCCCTCTGCCGGGACTCAGCTCTCCTCTCCTCCTGACCTCTGCTACCTCTCGGCTCCTTATCCTCCTCTGTGTCCCACCTGGCCAGCTTCCGGGCAAACTCCGGATTCGACGCCTCCCCGTCAACCTCTTTTGTCGCCCACTCCATCAGCTCCTCATATGAGAGTGGCGACACTCTCTTCAGATCCATCCTGAAGAGACCCTATTATAACCCCAGGGTGAAGACCATCATCAGGCTATGGATTGACATCTCCTGGACTTGGGTGACCTCCTCCTAGAATCAGTCGGCGTAACTCCCCAACGTCTCGTTCACTCCATGCTTGATGTGAAACAGGGACTCCGACTCCTTTTTCCTCCTCTTGGTGGTGGTGAATCTCAACAGGAACCCTTGTGCAGGTCCTCTAAGCAGTAAATAGAGCTGGCCGGCAGCTGGTGAAACTACTCCCTCGCCTTCTCCTTAAGGGTGATGGCGAAGAGCCGACACTTGAAGCCATCCGACATCTGCTAGAACGAGACCACGTCCTCGAACCACTGGACGTGCTGGACCGGGTCTCCCTTCCCGGTGTAGTAAGATATCTCGGGCTCCCTGAACCCCTCTGGAACTGGGGCAGAAGAAACCAACTCGCTGAAGGGGCTGCCTCCCCCTATCGGGCGAGCTGGATGGTCTCGCGCACTCGCCTCGCCAAACCGGCCTCCGCTTGCCGAGCCGGGGAAGAGCACGTGCCCAGGGATCTCGCCTCCCCATCCTTCCTTGGTGACCTCCTTCCCAGCTCGCCTGCCGGGAGAGTCCTCACCCAGAGACGGGGCGGGCAAGACTGGGACCGCTAGAGTTGAGCACTCGGCCTGCCCGCCGAGTGCGAACTTGACGAGGTTGATCACCTCCTGCCTGAAATCTTCGAACATCCCCACCGTGGCCAGCGGGGGTGGGGGTGGCGAGTCGGACCTGCTTGAGCCTTGTCCTTCTCCTCCTGCCATCGAGCCTTCCGAAGATTTTTTGTGCTGACCACTCTTCACGCTCACCGCACCAAAATGTTGAAACTGAAAACTCGGACTCTTGTGCAGTTCACTCTTGGGGAAGGGGTGATCGCACACTTACTTCTCTCCTGCAAGCCAAACAACAAAAGAAAAGAAAATTGAACCAAGAGCTCGGCGTGGAGGACCCACCACACACCCAAAAGATCTTGAAGCGCTTCCCCTCCTTAGCCAAAGGCCGAGCTAAGGCTACCTCAAAAAGCGCAAGAAGATCTGAACACTCGCAAATCCTGTCTTCTGAGGTGCCATTTGGGTCCTATTTATAGATTTCTGAAAACGGCCTGCAAATAGCCAACCTCCGCTGATTTGAACAGTTATGTGCAACCCAACCGGATCTGCTAACAGCGTAACTCAGCTGTTATAACAGGCTATAGGCAGACCAACATGGGCAAAAATGGTAAAAAAAACATCATGGATCGCTGGGCGAGTGTCCCCCTAAAACCTCTGCTCGCCTGGGGCGGCGAATACGGGTTTGGCTGGTCCTGCCGGGCCTCGGTGAGTACGGGCCCGGCTGGCCCTACTCGTCGGCTCCACCTGGCTAGTGCGAGCCTTTTGGCTCTATTCGCCCATGATGATTCCACCTCGTCTGGACTGGCTGGTACTCGCCGCTTCTACCTACCTCCTGGCGAGTGCGGGCCCGGCTAGCCCTACTTGCCTGCCACTATCCGGGCTCGCCTGGACGAGCTGGGGGCTGCCGAACCCTGGACTCCTTGGTGCTCGTCCGGGACTTGAGAAAAGAGAGCCGACCGGTCTGGTTCCTGGCGATCCCACTCGTCGGATACGGGGTTGTACAGTCGGAAATGAGTTTTGTTGTAGATTCTTGTTATAATATTACTTTTGTCCAAATTTCAACAATTCAAAGTCTCACATTTTTTTCATTGAGCTCCTCACTGCCACCTACACAGAGGCTAGTTGCAATGAGTTATATAGATGGTAATCATTTCAAACATTTATTGATGCATGAATGATGTCATTTACCGCATATTATTTTCTATTGGAAAAAATATCATGATCCGATTACAAGTAAATAAGAAAAAATATACATCTCACGATTACCTACTCCAACTCAACAAATGCAAACAAGTGATATAGTATACAATGAAGTCTTGTAACTCAAAAGTTTGTAATTTTTTGATTAAATTATGTTTTAATGTATTTGGATACTCTTTAACCGTACCTAATTTTTTATTTTTATTGCAGGATTTACTCTCTTGACGTTATTGATCAGAAGAAATGACATGCTTGTTAACATTTTTTTAGTTTTAATGCATCTTTATATATTAAATTTTAAACTTTTTGTATGTCTAACTATCTAATGAATACATTAATTCTGCTCCAATATGATATGAAATTTACAAAAGAAAATTTATATACTTTTTTTTTTGAATTGGTTTGTATATAACAATTTTGTTTATGTATAACAATTTTTGATTTGTAATGATTTGTATATGATGAAAGTTTGTATATAGTCAAATTCGATTTACCTATAACAACTCCCTAGAAATTCAAAAAAACACTGCACTTAAACTATGCGGTTCGATTTAAAAATCAATATGATTTGTACGATGATCACGGTCTTTGTGATTTGCAATTACTGATGCTCATAACTCATAAGTTGCAGTATTTTATTTAAGTGATTGTTATTATCACTATAGTTTTGTCTAGTCGCACTACGTTTTCTTCTAATTTGTGACGCCTTTTGGAAATACGCTTTTTACATGCATTTTTAGAAAAAGTTTTCAACACGAAAGTTCTAGATCTCGTCGAGATCTAGAACTTTGGTGTTGAACACGTTTCCTAAAAATGCATATACAAAGCGTACTTTGGAAATACACTCAGATTTCGCGTCTTTTAGAAATAAGTCTTGTACGTGCATTTTTAGGAAAATTGTTCAACACGAAAGTTGTAGATCTCGTCTAGATCTACAACTTTGGTGTTGAACACTTTTCCTAAAAATGCATGTACAAAGCGCGAAAAATTAGGAGCATACGTAGTGCACTAGTCAAAACTGTAGTGCTAATAACAATCATCTTTATTTATTTATTTCTTTTATTTTATTCTCGGATTGCCGGGGCTCTCATTTCTGACGTCATAAGTGGCTAATGTCAGTGGTGACTGGTGAGTCAAATTAAACAACTAGCTTTTGGCTCCGTTAGGCACGGTGGCGGCAGTTATGAGTTAAACCGTCGTTTGTTAAGGATCATCTAGCAAACATCATCCGTTTGAAAATAAAAGTAAATGAAGTTTCTTAAATGAACGTTAACAAATGACAATTTAACCTCATGTTCATGACCGCCACCACCTTGCCAAACAGAGCCTTAATTTAATTTTATATAATTGCATCTGGTTGAGCATCTTACATTTAAATTCAGCTTTCTTTAAATGTTGGTCAGCCGAAATGGTGGATCATGTCTGGTTAGCGCTCTTGGAAAAAAAGGCGCAGATTCCGCTAACCCCGCTGTCGCAAGGAAAAAAGATTATCAAGCTTGAATCATAACGATTATCTCCATATGTCGCTTCGAACACTTGCGAGAGTTGACCCATTTGTGCAAAGATGTCACGCCCATAGTCGCAAATGCGACTTACTACTAACTCAAGCTCAAGCGGTGGCAAGCCATACACTTCGCTATTGAAATCTTTAATGTTAGTTTAACGTTTAGACTTCATTTGTTCGTACTGTTGCTGATCGAAAAATAGTTGATAAAAATGGAGTTTGAATAAAAAACTGTTTGTGAATAATTAAGTTTATAGAAAAAATTTATTTGTGTATAATGAAGTTTGAGAGTTGTTTGATAAAAATCTAACCAAACACAAATCGGAACAGGAAGACGTTTCTCACGTTCAAGTGATCTGTCGAGGAGTCGCTGGATCTATCGACGATGGAGCTTCACGCAGCCGAATCTATGTTGTGAGGACGACAACACGGAGGAATTGAAGGTTGGACGAGCTCTCGCGATGCCGGTAGAAAACTAGGACGATGGCGAGTAACAACAGATGCAAGAGGCGAGCAACTAGACAAAGCACTCTCAATGCGTAATATATGCTGCTGGATTGAACCTCAAACTATGTTTTAAGTCTTTCACATTCAATTATGTTTTTATGCAATTTTATAATTATTAGATTATATAATTCAAGAACCTTTCAAGATGGCACCGTTTTTGGCGGTCGTGAAAATAGAAGTTATGAACTTTCTTTTCTTGGTTCATCACGGTCATAGCGGTTGTAATGCCAAACATACATTCTATGTGGTGCAATTTTTTTGTCCAAACTCAGCGAAATAAAAACAAACCGCGAAACGAAACCTAATCATTTGAAGAAGATACTAGCATATTGAAATTTAACAAGGATGAATAGACTGTAAACAAGGATGAATAGATACTAGCATATTGAATAGATTTTCATGACTATTTTTTATACAAACAGTGTGAAACAGGAATAAATTTTGGGTTGGGTAGCATTTTCAGAGGAAGGAGTGCGAGTTGGGATGATCGCTTGATTTTAGATCTGATCATCAGTAATAAATGGAGAAAAGAAAAAGAAAAAAATAGGCAAGTACACGTTAGATCGGATGGCCGGTAGGATTGATCCGATGACGAGATCGCAACTCGCACTCCTTTCTCTAGAAATGTTGCCCGCACCAAAAAATTATTTGTGAAACAGGGGACTTCCGTACCCGTGCGATAGCATGTCAGCCGCTTGCATCCATTATTAGCAACAGTAGGAAGATGTGAACCAAGCGGGTAATCCAATTATGTTTATATCTATACAAATATATGAGGAAATCTCCTTGTGCCTTTTTGGTGCAATAATGTCTACCATCAAAAAAAATATGGACCTCTTACTTCAACCTGATGTTGTGTCCCAAACGGAGCCCCGATCTTCTTCTTTAAAATATACGCATTTACTTTCCCCTAAGCGGACGTTCACACGCTTCCCTCTCCTTACGATACAATGCCCTCCCAGCAATCCCTTCTCTCAGCTCTCACTGGCCCGAGCAGACCAACACCGCCCACTACCTTCGGCGTTCCAAGATCATCTCAACAGCGATGCCTTCAGTGAGTTCATCAACTGCCTTCAATGATTCCGACGATATCCGCCCGCTTCCGGAACATAAAGCCCCAGGCATGATTTCCCATTTGGAAATACTCTGCACAACCTTCTCTCCATATGTATTAACAGCTCCTATGCTCCTCTCGACACCCAGAGCTTCAACCCATAGAACCATTCAGGTTCCGTTTGAGAGGACATATTTTCACTGGTCAAGCGGTCACGACTGCACGAACCGGGCCTTAATTATGGTCCGGTTCATGCGGTCGCGACCGCTTGACCGGTGAAAATAAGTCCCCCCAAACGAAGCCTCAATCATGAATTATCCCGATCCTAATTTTTCATAGAGGATCTTTGGAATGATGGGCTCTGTTTGGCACAATGGTGGCAGTCGTGAACGCAGTGGTTATGAACCGTCGCTCGTGACCGCCCGTCCTCACCTACGGGAATTTTATCCACTTTATGTTCAAAACTAGTTTTTTTGTGGCAATTATAATCTATGTCGTGCCAAACCTACATTCCAAAATGGTGAAATTTTTGTCCAAACTCGCCGGAACAAATATATCGTCGCACATTGTACACGGTGTCCCAATTACTAATCAAACAAGTGCCGCCGCAACCGCCTATTATGTTTATATAAATGCAGTGCGGTAAAATAATGATTTTACAAGAAAGCCCTATCATTTTCATTCAACTCATACAGTAGTACTCAAAACATGATAGATTGTAATCTCTAAGGAACAGGCAGTTCAAAGTCTTACAAACTGGGACTGCGGGTCCCGCGCATCTCCGGCGAACTCAGTCCCCGCCAACCTGCCGCTTCCATGAGTCCTCCACTATCAGTTCATCAACCCCCCAGTCTTCGTAACTGTCGCAATGTCAAAAGGCAAAATGATCAAACAATAATTATACAATTACGATAATAAGTAGATAAGCCGAGTTACGAAGATTTTTTTCTCCTAGATCGACCGAGCAGTAAGAACACGAGAGCAGAAGGGAAAACCGTGATAAAATGAAGAGGCATTCACCTTCCATCAGGTAGATATCTTCGAATGGTGAATGGTATTTTGCGCTCCCGGAGCTCTTTCATTGCAATCTAGAAGTAGAGAAAACACGGTAAGAGATAAGAAAGATATGACTGATTTCGAGCATCGCGAAAATAATCAATGCTTCTTAAAGCGATTCTACTCCTAGTTAGGGCTCATTTGGGAACTATTATCCATTTCATAAAAATTATGGCATATTATATTTTATTCAAGAATATTTTGTAATTTTCTAAAAATGGGTTTGAAAGGATTGTAATTCTTCCCCCTGGTTCATCCTCCTAATATTTTCTTAACCATGAGGTTTACTTCATATTCAATACAAGTATATATATATATATATATGGAGATATCATGTGCGGGCAAGCTTGCGTGCGGACGTACGGGTAGGGCAATTTGGGGGTCAAGATGGTTTCAAATCGAAAATTGATGAACATGAAAGTTGTAGATCTCGGCGAGACGAACAACTTTCATGTTGATCACTTTTTGATTTGGAGCCGTCTTGCCCCTCGATTTGGGCCCCGAAATCTGGGGCGGCGTGAGTGCTACAATAGCGATCTCGCCGCCCAAGATTTCGGGGTCCAAATCGAGCGCCAAGACGGCTCCAAATCAAAAAGTGATCAACATGAAAGTTGTTCGTCTCGCCGAGATCTACAACTTTCATGTTGATCACTTTTCGATTTGAGACCATTTTGACCCTTGCCCGTACGCCCGTTTGCCCGCACATGATACCTCCCCGACTATGAATTGGTATAAACCGGATCTTGAACTACGGTAACTTAGAACAAGATTTCTGACCAAATGAACTGAAAATGCATCCTTGTTAGTGGTGTTGCACTAGTGGAATCAATACGAAATACGAACTCAATGACACCCATCAAATAAGTAATAGCATGCAAAGAGTTCGGTGAGCTCATCCCCTAATGTGGAAACTCAGCCAATTGAAATCCCGAGACCGGTTTCCGGCCTTGATATATTTATCTAGCCATCACCTTCTCAAGCAATCCAATCGCTGGTCGGAGATCCTTTAGCTCGGATTATGCCCGGAGAGTGACAAGATGATGCCTCGTGACCACCCGCCGCTGCTACCGCGTGATATCTCTGCTTGCTGCCCTAAATCGGGAAAAAATAGATGAATAGGAGAGGGATTTATTCCCACTGTCTGATTGGATTGAAAGGAATTAAGGAAATAAGCGGCTCTGATTTTATTGGGAACTATTGCCGCTCCCGCAGTGGATCCAGTTTCTATCCGCTGCGAGGTGTACCACCTTGATGTTGTGGCATCACTGTTACGGTTTAGGTTCTACTAAGAACGTGAACAGAACCGCTAAGTTAACGGTTCTTCAAATTAGAAACAAAATCTTATTTGGTTTCACCAGTTCCGGTTCCAGCATAATTTTTGAAAACGTCGTGTTAACGGTTTCGGTTCCAGTTCAACAAGAACCAAAATCTAACCGGCCACTAACGGTTCGGTCCGGTTTAAATCGGCTCTGTGTTATCGTTTTCATCATTTTATAACACTATAACTTGAATCATTAGATGCAAATACAATCACAAAGATTATTATCTTTTAAAAAATACACATTCAAAAAGAAAAGAAGTCATGGGTGAGGAAAAAAAGCAGGCCAATTGACGGTTGTTGGTCTTCCACGATGCATGTTTTAGAATTAAGCGGAGGAGTGAGGCGACAACAATGGACATAAGAAAACTTGAAAGAAGGACGTCCATAAAGAAAATAGAGAGATATCTAGAGGAGTTGAAGGCGGAAAGATCTTCTGGGAAGGTGGCTAAAATTACCCAAGTTCGGTGATGGCTCTAGATTGCTTCGTCGGAGGCCTACTATCATGGACAATTGCGTCGCTCTCTCGGTAAGGGGTCGACAAAGAGGCCTTTAGAACGCATAGAACACTAATTTGTCGAGAGGAGTGGGAAAATGAGAGAATCACGCAAGTGCCATTGATCAATGACCATGATGGTTTATTCGGTCCACGACATTACACCAAGGGAGAGTACTTTTTTGTATAATATTGTAAGTGTACAACTCAGTGTTCGTCGAGTGGGTCCAGCAACGCAGTAGAGGGGCCCTCCATGCAATCCGGCCCGCATCCGCCAGGCCGGCGAACGAACCAGGACAGCCGGCCCGCCTCAACCATGACGTTGGGCGGACAGCGCGAGCCAGCTCGCCAGCCCGTGTTAGCCTAAGTGGCAGCTAGGCCAAGACCGCGGGCACGCCTCCGTGTAAGGGGAGGGCGAGCCGCATGAGCCCGACTCGCGCTCACCTAAAGAGAGAGGCGAGTTGCGAGAGCCAGGCCGCGTCCGCCCAGTTGAGTGGCGAGCTGGTCCCGATTCCCCCCATGAGTGGGGTGCCGATATCCTATGGCTAATATGATTTTGTCTGCCAAATGTGATTAGGTCTGCATTTAGCTTCTCAGAACAACGGAGTTTTGCTGTTAGCAGACCTCCTTTTGGCTGCAAATAACCGTTTAGAACAGCGGAGTTGCGTTATTTGCAGGCCGAGCGTAGAAATCTATAAATAAACCCAATGGGGTACCTCAGAAGGCAAGCTTTTTCAATTTTTTAATTCCCAAATATTTTTGCGCTTTTCTGAGGTGCCCTCACCTTAGCACTGGCTAAGAAAGGGAAGCGCTCTAAGATCTTCTGAGTGTGTGGTGGGACCTCCGTGCTGGAGCCTTGGGTCAATTTTGAGCTCTAAGTTTTCAGTCAGCCAAGCTTGCTGGGAGAAGTGTGCGGTCACCCCTTCCCCAAGGGTTTGAATTCCACAGAAGCCGATTCCCGGTTTCAACATTTTGGAGCGGTGAGCGTGGAGAGTGACCAGCACAGAAAAACTTAGCGAGCTCAATGACTGGAGACGAAGGTCAAGGATCTGACCTGGCCGACTCGCCACCTCCCCCTCCCCCTTTTGCACTCTCGGCATGTTTGAGGACTTTCGGCAGGAGATGTGGAACCTCATAATCTCCGCACTCACTGCTCGCGGCGAGTGCGCGACACCCTCAGTCCCAGTGGTCGCAGCCCCAGCTCTGGGCGAGAACGCCCTTGTTAGGCGACCTGGGAAAGAAGTGGGGGCAGAAGGTAGTGGGCGAGATCTCCCAGGGCGAGCCTTGTTCCCTGGCTAGGCGAGTGCGGGAGGGTCCGACGAGGTGGAGGTGAGAGATCGCCCGGCTCGCCCGGCAGGGGAGGGGAGTCCCTTCAGCGAGCTGGTCTCATCAGCCCCAGTTCCAGAGGGGTTCCGCGAGCCAGAAATGTCCGACTACACCGAAAGGGATGATCCAGTCCAGCACATCCAGTGGTTCGAGGATGTGGTTTCGATCCGACAGACGTCGAATGCTTTCAAGTGTCGGCTCTTCGCCACCACCATCAAGGAGAAGGCGAGAGATTAGTTCCATCAGTCCATCTACTGTTTTGAGGACCTGCGCCGAGGGTTTCTGTTGAGGTTTACAACCTCCAAGAAGAGGAAGAGGGAGTCAGAGTCCCAGTTTCTCATCAAGCAGAGGGCGGACGAGACTATGTGGAGCTATGTGGATAGGTTCCAGGAGGAGGTCCTCCAGGTACAGGAGATGTCAGGGCACACCCTCATGGTGGCCTTCACCCTGGGACTGCAGCAGGGATTCTTCAGGATGGAGCTGAAGCGGGTGTCTTTGCTGTCCTTCGAAGAGAAGATGGAGAGGGCCGCACGGGAAGTCGAGGGAGAGGCGTCGAACACGGCGTTTGAAAGGAAGCTAGCCAGGTGGGCTACGGAGGAGGAGAAAGAGCCAGACGGTGGCAAGGGGCAGGAGGCCAGAGCCCAGGCAGCGGGAGCAGCAACAACAGCCAAGGTGGGGGCGCCAGGAGCCGAATAATCGGCTAGGCTGGAGGCAGCCAAAGTGGCAGGATCAGGACCCGAGGAGAGGCTTCCACAGAGGAGATAACCGCCAGGGGGGGGGGGCACGACCATTTCAACCCTCCTGGTTGGAGGCAGGGCCAGAGCTCCCCCCCCCCCCCCCCCCCCCTCTCCGATCAACACCAGGCTACGACGATAGCTCTGGGGAGGAGGCGGAGAGGCCGCCAGAGGAGGAGACCGGAAGGTAGAGCGGAGCTGCCCTACTGTGACTTCCACCAGGAGGAGGGGCACGCGACGGCTACCTGCCCCGAGTTCCTGGAGATGAGGGGAGCAAGGGGGCAAGCCCAGTAGCAACAACGCCGCCAAGAGGTGCGGATAGAGGAAGTCCTGCTGGGGGCAGAGGAGGACAGGTGTGAGGACCGGGCCGATGTCGAAAATCGAGGAGGGATCAAAGTGATCCATGTGGGGGGGGGGGGGGGGAGTCAAGGCTGCCCGCAAGGCGAGTCTCCACACCATGTACCGCCGGAGCGTTGCCTCCACATCCCTAACCTCACCCCCAGAAGAGAAGATTACCTTCTGCATGAAGGACATGCCAAATCACAAGGATCCGTTCTGCGATGCGCTAGTCGTTCAGGACGTTGTCGAGAACTTCACCGTCTCCCGGATCCTCGTGGACAACAGAAGCTCCGTCAACGTCGTCTTCAAGAAGGCATTTGACGCAATGAAAGTGGAGGTTAGGAGGGTATTTGCCTCGGACGGGCCTCTGTTCGGGTTCTTCGGGGAGAGGAAGGAGGTGGAAAGACGAGTGGGGCTCCATGTTACCTTGGGGGCCAGTCCAGAAACTGCAGGTTCTTCATCGTGGACGCTCCCAGCAGCTACAACGTCATATTCGGACGACCCCTCATCAGCGCCTTCCGTTGCGTGCCCTCCTCGTTCCATCAGTGCCTCAAGTTCAACGTCGAAGGCATCCAGGTCTGGGTCCGGGGAGACCCTGGCAAGGGAGTCATACATAACGACGGTCAACTCCATCTCATGGCAGGGAGGAGCCGAGGAGATGGAGGGGAGGATGAAGGAGCTGTCTGGCCAGAAGGCCGTGGGAGGAGCTGAGGAGATGGAGGTGGAGGAAGAGATCCGCACTCGCGTGGAGGTGGCGGAGGAAGTGCGGGAGGAGCAGGCCGAGGGGATGGTCGTGGGGGAGGCGGAGGAGGAAGCTCTTGCCCCAGGTGAGGGGGTCGTAGGTGAGTGGGAAGATCAGTCCCGGCTGGAGGCAGCGGAGGAGGTGGCAGAGATGGAATTCCTCACCCAGGGAGGAAGGGTGGAGAAGGTGCGGATCAGCGGGGGTCTGAGCCCGGAGGACCAGGGGAGAATGTTGGAGTGCATCCGGAAGAACATCGACATCTTCGCATGGAGCGCGGCAGACATGCCGGGGATTGATGCGGATGTGGCTTGCCACCGCCTCAACCTTGACTCCGACGCCCGCCCCATCCGGCAGAAGAAGAAGTCCACCAATTGAAATTCAGCCAATTGAAATCCCGAGACCGGTTTCCGGCCTTGATATATTTATCCATCCACCACCATCTCAAGCAATCCAATCGTTGGTCAGAGATCCTTTAGCTCGTACGATGCACGAAGAGTGACTGGATGATGCCTCATGACCACCCGCCGCTGCTATCGCGTGATATCTCTGTTTGTTGCCCTAAATCGGGAAGAAAGAGATGAATAGGAGAGGGATTTAT
Source organism: Platanthera guangdongensis (assembly GCA_039583875.1). NCBI lineage: Eukaryota > Viridiplantae > Streptophyta > Magnoliopsida > Asparagales > Orchidaceae > Platanthera > Platanthera guangdongensis. The sequence continues at coordinate 150,848,572 of CM077159.1, read as the reverse complement.
TCCCACCGTCTGATTGGATTAAAAGGAATTAAGGAAATAAATGGCTCTGATTTTATTGGGAACTATTGCCGCCCCCGCAGTGGATCCAGTTTCTATCCGCTGTAAGGTGTACCACCTTGATGTTGTAGCATCACTGTTACGGTTCAGGTTCTGCTAAGACCGTGAACCGAACCGCTAAGTTAACGGTTCTTCAAATTAGAAACAAAACTTTATTTGGTTTCACCGGTTTCGGTTCAAGCATAATTTTTGAAAACGTCGTGTTAACGGTTTCGGTTCCGGTTCAACAAGAACCAAAATCAAACTGACAACTAACGGTTTGGTCCGGTTTCAATCGGTTCTCTGTGTTATAGTTTTCATCATTTTATAATACTATAACTTGAGTAATTAGATGCAATCACAAATATTCTCATCTCTTTAAAAATACACATTCAAAAAGGAAAGAAGTCATGGGCGAGGAAAAAAAGCAGGTCAATTGACGATTGTTGGTCCTCCACGGTGCATGTTTTAGAATTGAGCGGAGTGAGGAGAAGAGACAACAATGGACATAAGAAAACTTTAAAGGAGGACGTCCATAAAGAAAATAGAGAGATATTTGGAGGAGTTGAAGGCGGAAAGATCTTCTAGGAAGGTGGCTAAAATTACCCGAGTTCGGTGATGGCTCTAGATTGCTTCGTCGGAGGCCTACTATCGTGGACAATTGCATCGCTCTGTCGGTAAGGGATCGACAAAGAGGCCTTTAGAACGCGTAGAGCCCTAATTTGTCGAGAGGAGTGGGAAAATGAGAGAATCAAGCAGGTGCCATTGATCAATGGATAAGATAGTTTTTGCGATCCAACGACATTACACCAAGAGAGAGTACTTTTTTGTATAATATAGTAAGTATAGATATTAAAGATAAATATATAAAAACAATAATTTAATAATAATATATTATTATTATTATAAAATAATGCGGTTCGGTTCTGCTGTGGTCCGATTCGGATTGGGTCTAAAAATCATGAAATTGCATGAGACTTGTATGTTGCGGTTCCGGTTCCCGTTTCGGTCCGGATAATAAAATGAAAGAATCGCACCAGCACCATTGTTGTTCATGATTCCAAAATTCAAACCGAAACCCAAATAATTTGCAAACGGTTCGGTTAAATTCTTTACGGTTTCGGTTAGATTTACGATCTTCGATTTTAAGTGACGGCTCTAATCAGAACCATTGATCTCCATCCAGATCTGTGCGATGTATTATTTTTGGATTTACTATTAGCACACCATTAATTTTGTACCAGCAAAGCCTATACCACTAAAGTTGTAACCGACAATAGAACCTTTCCCGTTTCCAACGAGCACTTAAAATCCTAATGAATTGGTCATAAATCTTGTGGCTTTTATTAAGCTGAACATGGCTCTAGTAATAACACGAAATTTTCAGATATATTTTGCTAAGTTAAGTTATTAATAACTAATTAGCGGGTTGCTTCATTATTAGAAACAAAAACTTATGAAACATAAACTTTCGAAAAATTATCAAACTGACCTCAGATGTCTGAATCGCTATGACTCCATAAAATTGTAGATAATACTAAATATTCCAATTATCAGAGTTATGAAATATACTAAATTGTAGATAATACTCCACAAAATTGTAGATAACAACTACTGAAATAATCCTGCTGTGATAATTTAAGTATTAGGCTACCTTTAGGCCATCAAAATGACTCTAGTTCTAAACATAAAATGTGTCTACTGACCTAGGCTCCATTTGGCACGGTGAAGGCGGTCATGAATATGGGGGTTAAATTGTCATCCGTTAACGTCCACTTAAGGAACTTCATCCACTTTTATGTTCAAATGGATGATGTTTATTAGGTGATTCTTAACGAATGACGGTTTAACTCATGCGTTTATGACCGCCACCACAGTGATGAACGGAGCCCTAGGCTATCTCCTACAGAAAATGACACGTCTTTTGATGATTTCATTCCCGAGTTCGATATGAATTAATAATTTGAAATCTTATATTATGCCGAAGAATTCTTCTTATTATAGAATGATCATATTTTGGGTGACTTTGAGTATTAATTTCTTATAGGTGATTGTTAACCGCAACCCGTTATTTTGCTAGTGGCACCACAAAATCTCTCAATTTTTCGCGTCTTTTCAAAATACGTCTTGTACATGCAATATCAGGAAAAGTGTTCAACACGAAAGTTGTAGATATCGACGAGATCTACAACTTTCGTGTTGATCACTTTTCCAAAAAATACACGTACAAGGCGTACTTTGGAAATATGTCCAGATTTTGCGCCTTTTCGAAATACGCCTTGTACATGCAATTTCAGGAAAAGTGTTCAACACGAAAGTTGTAGATCTCGTCGATATCTACAACTTTCGTGTTGAACACTTTTCCTGAAATTGCATGTACAAGGCGTATTTCGAAAAGCCGCGAAAAATTGAGAGATTTTAGCGTGCGACTAGCCAATTACGGGTTGCGGTAAACAATCACCTTCTTATATTATGTTCGATACTGTGAAGTTTATAATAAATTGCATCAAGAATATTAATTTCTTTAAGTATTTCAGATGAGCTTGCTAATGAGTGTGAATATAATGATCTCAATTTTGAGGTGATAAATAGTTTAAGGTGACCCGGACGAGTTTGATATTACTTTGAGATATAAAACAATTATCTTGAGAATATCAATCTTTTAAGTAGTTGGAACATGTATATGATGAAATTTTGGTTTGAGGTAACTAGTAAATTAAAGTGACTATTGATCACGGTTGGATTTAAAGATTTGAGTAAATTTGCTTAGAGGAATATAAATGGTTGCGCGACTATAACGAGTCGAGTTTGAGGAAAGGATTTGTATGTGACTTTGACGAGCCTAGATGGAAGATAACAATATGAAATATCTAGTTACATAAATTGAGTCAGAAAATAATTTAATTATAAGGTTTGTAGTTGTCTCACCTCTTATCTTGCTAGAATACATTTGATGATGAAGCAACTCAATAGTGATGATGTTACGAATTGAAAAATTGCACTATCAAGAACGAAGACACGATTGCATTAAGTGAAAAGAGCATGCCGGAGCAATCCCCGACCAAGATCAAGGAAGTTGAGTCCTCCAAGATCCTAAACACATAAACCCCTCCCCCCTTATATAGATGAGGGAGAGTAACCATATAAGAAAATACAAAATCATTTAAGTAATTAATTAATCTAATTTATATTAACCAATTAATTAATACAAATTATTACAAGAAATAGTCACAGTGGTTTCCAAATATGCACTCCAATGGTTCCGAAGAGCAGTGGCTCCTCCGACAAATGCCTGAGGGTAACATTATACCGACCACGAAAATTGACAGTCCTCAAGGTCGAGTTTTAATTATTTGTCCGGGTCTTTAAGAATGAGAGGGACGTGTAATTTGCATAATTTGTGGCCGCTGGGTGTAAGGGAGGGGGAATGATGAAAAAAAAATGAAGGTGGTGCTAAAGTGAAATGGAGAGGATGAGGGGGGTGGCAGGTAGTGAAAGGTAGAAAGAGGGGATATGGTTGAAAAATAAATAGAAAGGATGTGATGTGTCTTGGCTTTTAGTGGGGGCAGCGGTGGGTTTAAGTAAAGAAGAGAAAACAAAGAATTAATTGAGGCGTGGCCCGTGGGGAAGAAAAAACGCGGCTTAGAAGGCCAGGGAGAGGGCGTAAGGAACGCAGATAGGGTGGGTGCTGGAGCGGCTGGATGGGATGTGGTGACAGTCAGGTTGTGCAATGACTGCAATGCTGGTAGAAACGTTGAGGGGTGGCATAGGTGATGGCAGGGAAGGCGGGGAGGCACGTCGACGGAAGAAATCATTCACGTCCGGTCACGTCGGCAACAGAAGCGGTCACGGTGGCGGGGGACTTCGGTGTGGGTGGGACGACAACACGGGGAAGGCTCAGCAAATTCAATTCGACGGAACTCTGGTCAAGGGGCTGGAGCAGCAACTGTTCTGGCAGAGACAAGATGTACGGAAGGTCCATGACGAAAGATGTTGATGCGACGGACCACAAACTGAGAGGAGGCAACTACGGGTGGAGTGGTTGGCCGCACGAAGGTTGTGGCCGTCAAGGCACTGGAGAAGTGCTTGCACGAAGAAATACAGTGAGGCGAGGGAGGAGGACTGTTTGTCGAGGCGATGTTCAACGATGTTGAGGCAGGTGTCCATCGGGGCACGATCCCCGACAGCTTGGAACAAGCGGACTGGGGTGACAGGACAAACCTGAAACCATTGTTACGAATTGAAAAATTGAGTTATCAAGAACGAAGACACGATTGCATTAAGCGAAAGGAGCACACGATACAATCCGGAACAGCCCCAACCAAGATCAAGGAGGTTGGGTCTTTCAAGATCCTTCTCTCCAACGAGAGCCCTAAATAACTAAAACACTCCAGATGCTTAAACATCTAAACCCCTCCCCCCTTATATAGATGAGAGAGGGTAACCATACAAGGAAATACAAAATCATGCACGTAATTAATTAATCTAATTAATATTAATCAATTTATTAAAACAAGTTAATTACAAGAAATAATCACTAGGGTTTCCAAATACACGCTCTGATGGTTCAGACAAGTGGCCCCTCCGACAAATGCGTGAGGGTAACAAATGAGTCATGAATTGATGATAATGAGATTGATAATGTAATTCTATTATATTCTATTCTCAAGCCTCTATCCCACTATAGTAGGGTCGGCTATATGGATCCTTTGTCGCCACTGTGCCCTATCTTTTGTCAAGATTGATAATGTAATTATAATGAGAAAATGAGATTAATGATTGAAGATCGTAATTGATATGATAATCACATATACTCTTTGGTTATCAAGGTTGACAAATCATAATCATATAATTCTTAATTAACTAAATAACTGATATTGATGTTGAATTGAGTTACAAATTTGAGTAGGTAGTGATTCGATGAAGCCACTCACCGAACATGAATTTGATGTGTGTACGAAAAGTGTAGCGGACACTGACAATAATATAAATAGGGTGTTCAATTCACCTAAGTGAGTTGATTAGTAGGGTGACCGCTTCCCCAAGTTGTGATGCATAATACGGTGATCTTTTCCCCTAAGTGGTGTTGTGATAATGCATGTATGATGTTGAGGGTCGACTAGCTCTGTTGGACAACACACATTAGAGGATTAGAACAGTGACTCTTGGATAGAATAATTTCAAGGTTAGAACGGTAGTGTGTGCCCTATCCTAATTATTTTTGTTTAGGTGTTAGCCATCTGAAACCAGCTTATGCCGGTACCAAGTCTAGATGAAAAATGGTGAGGGTTGTGTTAGGCAAACGACCAGTATAAAATTTAGTCACACTTACAAATATGAATCATTTGAGTAATTATGCAAAAGTTAGGTTATTTCCCCTAAGGAATGCGTTGTATGGTCCGAAGCGGCGTCTTGGCAAGGACCCCTAGATCTCCAGGACTTGGGTGTAATGTTAAATATGCAAGAGTCCTCATCATATTATCCAATACGGCGTCTTGGCAAGGACCGCTGCACCTCCAAGAGAACTTGAGTGTAGTGTTAAATAGTCAAAAGTCATCACATATTAGATGTCCTAGGAAAGTATATCGTAAGATTTATGACCGACTTAGGTTTGTAAGTTGGAATATAGGTACGCTAACGGTAAAAGCGATAGAAATAGTGAATATGATGATTAGGAGAAAGATAAATATCTTATGCCTACAAGAGACTAGATGGGTGGGTGAGAAAGCAAAAATTTTAGACAATTCGGGTTTTAAATTATGATACACGGGAAAAAATAAAACAAACAATTGAGTAAGTATTGTCGTGGATACTACTTGGAGGGATAAAATTATTGGGATAAATAAAAAAAAATGATAAAATCTTAGCTCTCAAGTTGATCGTAAGAAATGAAACTATTAATGCGATCAGTGCTTATGCGCCAGAAGTAGGATTAAGGCTCCGTTTGGGGAGGTTTATTTTCACCGGTCAAGCGGTTATGACCGGATGAATCAGACCTTAATTAAGATCCGATTCATGCGGTCGTAACCGCTTGACCGGTGAAAATAAGTTCCCCCAAACGGAGCCTAAGTGAAGCTTTTAAAATGCAATTTTGGGAAAACTTGGATGATTTTGGAAGAGAAATTTCACAAAGAGAAAAGATTTTCATAGGAAAAGACTTAAATGGACATAGAGAAAAGTAAACTATAGAGTATACAACCGTTCATGGAGGATTTAGATATGGAGAAAGAAATAAAGAAGGAAAGAACTATTTTAGAATTTATCATAACACATAAGTCAATTGTGACAAATACGTTTTTTATGAAGAGAGAAGAACATTTAATTATGTTTAAAAGCGGATCAAATAAGTCACAAATTGATTATTTTATGACTCGCAAAATAGATAAAATGATTTATAAATATTGCAAAGTCATACCAGAAGAAAGTTTCACAATACGACATAAGTTAGTGGTGTTGAACGTGCAAATTAAATATAATAAATTTAAGACTAGGACAAAATTGTTGCCAAAAATTTGGTGGTAGAACTTGAAGATGGAAAAACATGTTGCTTTCAAGATAATAATTATGGAGAAGAATGTGATGCATAAGAATCCAAGCAGGTTGGTTGAAATGGAAAGGTGCCCTAGGGATCTCATATGGTCGTAAAATACCATTAAAAGAAAAAAGGCAAGTTTTGCTGTACTGCAATTAGACCAACGATGTTATATGGTTCTGAGTGTTTGGCAGCGAATTGTGTACATGAGCAAAAAATGGGAGTTGCGGAGATGAGAATGCTTAGGTGGATGTGCGGACACACGAAACAGGATAAAATTAAGAATGAATGTATCAAAGATAAGACAGGAGTGGCGCCAATTGCAGAGAAGATGCGAGAAGCTCGACTAAGATAGTTTGAATACGTACAAAGGAGACTATTAGAGGCACATGTTAAGCATTGTAAGAATTTATTCACTATGCATGCTAAACGGGGGGGAGGGGGGGTAGGGGGTAGATCGGTAGACTTGGAATGAAAGTACAAGGACAAACATGATGTACTTAGGCTTTAGTGAGATTATGAGTAAAGATAGTGAACAATGGCGATGAAGGATCCATATAGCCGACCCCACTATAGTGGGATAAAGGCTTGACTGTTGTTGAGGTGTTAGCCATCTGGAGTTCGACATGAGCTATACCTTTGTTCTTTTGAGGATACCTCCATTAGGCGAAGAATTGATAGTACGGGCTCGGACTAGACGTACATAAGGCCAATGGATGATTACGCGTAAATAACTAAATACCCTAGTAGTAACCAGGACGGGCCACTGTTACCGTTTGGCCACGACGGTATGTCTATGGTATTAGCTATCCTACGAAGAAGTGTCTTAGTCATTAGTCTTCACTTGATTACAATCGAGTGTCGACGTCTTAACGCTTTGCATCATAAATCTATATCGACATAGTGTGTTTTGTATGCATATGGTGTATGAATCATGGGAAACAAAAACTTAAAGGTTTAAAATTGTAGAAATCTGGAGAATAATGAGGTGGATGATCCCACTGTTGGTTTGTATATGGTGTCCCCTAAATATGTTCTGGTGATGAACTGCAAATTCTGAGGAATGTCGTTGTATGGACCTGGCATATTTTATGACGACGAATGAGTATTCTGAGGAAGTTGTGGTATGTTGGGTCGAGAGAAAAATTGTGACTTCGATCCCTTCTAGGTTGCAATCTGGTGGGTAATTTTGGATAAAAACGAGTCTTCTATTGCCGATTATAATGTGCCGATTATTGGAATGCGGAGGGATTTCCTGGCGATGCGGGAATGGAAACTGGTGGTTCCTCGTGGACGCCCAACAATAAAGAAAATGAAGCACCTCCATCATTAATCTGAGCAGGGGACGGGGGTGCGCAAATTTCCTTTTCATTTCTATGGGATGTAGCAGTTAACAATGCTGGAACTTATTCTCTGCTCCGTCCGTTGTTCCATTGCTTGGATATCTTCATGAACCAAACTGAATTTCTCATTAATGGATTCCTAACGTTGATCTAGTTCTTTCCGCATATCATCTTTTAAGATCTATGTTGTAGATTATCTTTTCCTTGCCACGGGAGTTTGCTCCAGTCATTGCCTGATCGATATGGGTACGGGACTCAACAATCAGGCTCTCAATGAGAGCACCATTGTAACGGACTGCCATCAGTAATATTCCGGCGAGAGCTCGATACAGCGGGAGCTATTACTCTAACACAGATAAAACTAACGAGTTATTATTTGATAATCAATGATAATGTTACTTATTACATCCCTGCTTATTTAAAGAGGAATAGTCTAACGGGTATTTAGTCGTGACTTCCATCTGTTTAATTTATTTATATTACAATATATTAATAGAGCTGGTGACCGCCAGTTGTGCATCTGGAGACTGGTTGTTGTCCCTTCAGTCTTTACTGTCATGTCGTGGGTGCTCCACCTGGTGTTCTTCTAGCCGTTGAGATCTGGTGTAGTGTGGATTGAAGGTTGATGGTCGTTGATTTGGTGTAGTGGAATAGTACCGCTAGAGATCAGCAAGGAAGGAAAGGAAGGAAAGCTCTTTCGACTACGGTCTGATCCTCCACGGGCCCATGAAGAGATCCATTTCAAGGGATTCTAAGTTGTTTAATTTTGTTGAGATAAAAAGATGCTCTTCAATGAATTCTCAAGATTAAATAAAATTGACAAAACATAAATATACATCTAAGTAATAGAACATGAAAGATAAAATCACCTAAATAATTACCATACCATACTTAAAACATAATCATTTTTAAACTTCCCAGAAAAGCCTGACCACCTCAATGAAGTAAAAAAGCGCAAAAGGCCTAGGTAAAGAAAACAAGCGAGTACACTACTGAAGTCATTTAAATTTTGAAAACTACATCAATATCCCATCTAATAATGAGCAAAAGAAGAATCCATCATGAAAAACAAGAGGAAAAGAAACAATCATGACTAAGTTGGTTGCAAAAAATTGTTGGTTGCAAAAAATACCTCCAGAGGATCGGATTCACCTTCAAGCTCCACCATTACAGGTGCATTCATGCTTTTGGAAAAGAAGAAATTAATGAAAGTTATAAAAAACTACAAAGTTGGTAATCCAAGGAAAAATTGAACTAAAATACCTGATCTGAAGAGCACGTGTGCCTAATATCCGTGCACGTTCATACTTTGTCATGTATTTGGATGTTTTCCTAGAGCGCTCAACTGGTTCTTGCTCTTTCTCTTCAGCTTCTACACCAACAACATCATCTGGAAGATCCTCGTTGTTGTCTTCCTCTATCTCTGCACCTTCCTACATATACGCAATCAGATTAACCCCTTTGTTCAAGTAAAAAAAAAATAGTCAAAAGTTAAGTGCTTATCATATACCTCAATTTCTGGTTCTGGGGGCTCATCTTCATACCTGCAGACAAAATCATTCACAATGAACAATTATGTCATCGATCCATTATTACGGAACATCATAAGTCTAAATTCGTTTAGCTTCTCCGAAAAAAGGAGCTGAGTTCTTGGCATGCAAATTAGAGAAGATCAATTGACAGTTTTTGCAAATTTTGGTATGGAAGTAGTTCTAATGAGTTTGTAACAATTTTCTGGTAGTAATTCTAAATATCTAACAATCTTTTCACCTCCGAGCGGAAGAAATTAAAGAAACAGTTACGATCAGAAAGGATATGTCTAACTACAGATGCATGGACATCTATTCAAAAATATGGATATATGTGTCTTACTGGACATTGGATAGATAAAGAGTGGAGATTATAAAAAAAGATTCTTAACTTTGTTAGAATCATTGATCATACTAGAGAAGGCCTTGGAAATGAAATATTAAATTGTGTCACTGAATGTGGGATTAAAAAATTTTTCACTATCACTATGGATAATGCATCAGTCAATGACGTAGTTGCTAGATATTTGACAAAGAAGACTAAAGAGTGAAAATCTACTATATTAGAGAATGAGTTCTTACAAGTTAGATGTTCAGCACACATATTAAATTTGATTGTGAAGAAAGGATTATCCGAATATAATGAGTTCATCGAAAAGATTCGGTTGTCCATTAAGTATGTAAAAGGATTTTCTCAACGACTAGAAAAGTTCAAAAAATGTGTAGCAAATGCTGAGATATCATGCAAATCACTTTTGTGTTTGGATGTGGAAATGCGGTGGAATTCAACATACTTGATGCTAGAGACAGTGATAAAGTTTAAGAAAGCTTTCAATGAATTAGAGGATGAAAGCTCATACAGAACTATTTTAAGAATGGCGATACAATTAATGGTCCACCCAAGTCAGAAGATTGGAATAATGCAAGTTTATTTCTTAAGCTTTTAAAGTTATTTTACACCGTTACTTTGAAGGTTTTTGGCACCAAATATCCAACTTCGCATTTATTTTTTCAAAACATTTCAATGATGGAGCATGCCATTAATTCTATGTGTGATAGTCAAGATCCGGCAATGAGTATGGTTGCACAACGGATGAAGACAAAATTCAATAAATATTGGGGTAGTTTGGAAAAAAAGTAATGTTCTACTATATGTTGCTTTTGTGTTGGACCTACAATGTAAGTTAGAGAGACTTACAAAGTATTTCAAAGCAGTATATGATATGGCAAGAGCAAGGATAATGATTGAGTTGACTGAAAACACATTATATCGTTTATACAGTCATTATGATAAATCGATAAACACAACATCAACTCAAAGTACTTTAAGCCAAGCTTCAAGCTCCGGGACTGCTATGAATCAAGTTGATGTGGAATTTAGCTTCGTGGCTTATCAAAAGAAAATGTTTATGAATGATTCAGAGGAGGATGAAGCAACTATTTGTGCATCTGAGATTGCCCTTTACTTGAAGGAAGATACACTCAAGCTGCAAACAAATTTTAATATTTTGAATTGGTGGAGATTGAACTCTTACAGATTCTCAATATTATCCCAAGTGGCAAGAGATGTTTTAGCTATTCCAGTGTCTATTGCAGCCTCTGAGTCAGCTTTTAGTACTGGAGGACATATTTTTTATCCTTTCAGGAGTTCATTAGCACCTAAGACGGTAGTATTGTAGTTGTTTAACAAATTTGTAAACGTTATTTTAAATTTTTAATAGAGCTGGATAAACAAATGCAAGCTAATGTGGATGACGAACCTGAAATCAATGAAGATGGAAATTGAATTATGGTAAATATAGTAACATGCATCATACATTTGAATTTTGATTTGCAAGTTATTGTACATTATAATGAAAATATAATTTTTTGATATGCAAGTTTTGCGGATTCAAGTTTATTTGTAGTTCACGCCTACTCGGATTTTTTGCTACTTGTTTTTTTTCTTAGGATACACCTTTGTAACTTTGTTGTTCCTTAGTTGCCTCTTGGGCCGATGTTTTTGAAAAGGTGCATATCTACTTTTGTGCTTTTGTGGACTCAAAAGATGAACACCATCAGGTCAGTGATATCAAATCCTACACAAGTACTTTACACTTGTTGCATTTTTTTCTTGAATAATGGTCATCGCAAGATTCATGTTTTGTGAGCTTTCTTGAACTATTCTGCTAAGCACATACAATGTGTCAACCCTCAGAGAAAACCCAACATAAACATTCTAGAAATGACACCCACCGTGCAATTAAAATTATAAATTCAATCCAACCAATCTACACAAAGCTATATGACAAGCGCTACAATATCTACAGTTAATGTCAAGCACTACAACTTATATACACCTATACCAACATAAGACAATTTGCTTTAGGTTACCCTTAATTAAATCAAATTAGATCAGTTGGATTGCCCTCAATTAAATCAAATTGGATCATTATGGTAACCACTGTTCTACCAAACATGTGCAAGATTACAATAGTGTTTTTGTCTGAATACAGTAAATTAAAAATGTCAAACAAACAGACTTTATGTATATTCTTTAAAAAAGCTGGAAATAATGATGTGTCATTTTCTAATCATCAGTGCATTATCCATTTTCATCATAGAATTCCAGTATTGATTTTTTTCTTTGTTGTAATTGTGTTATGTTCATCTTCACTGAAGAAAAACCTTCATAAGGATTTTGGAACAAACATTGGTGATATGCTTCGGATCAAAAAATCGAAACCGCACCGCACAAACCGACACCAAACCGCACCAAAACCAACTGCACCGCACGGTTTTGGTGCGGTGTGGTTTTGGTCGGACGAAAATCGCACCCCTGCGGTGCGGTTTCGATTTGCCTCAAAACCGCACCAAACCGCACCGCTCGCAAGCCCAAGGGTAGGGGAGACGAAACAGGGGTTGAGAGCCGAAAAATGACAAATTTACTAATATCTTTCAATACTTGAACAGTACATTTCTCGTGTATTTAAAAGCTATAGAAACGTTCAACAATAATCAGCTTATAGCAATTCGAACAATACAAAAAAAACATTTAAATCTTGTAATTATAATAGAATGAAGTTTGGCTTGATCATCGTTGATGTGGCTTGAATCTTGAGATTTCTGTAAATTGTCGGCCGTTTGATCTATTCTCTGAATGGATGATTGCATTATGTGTTGGCTGTTGAATCTCTGCTGGATTTGTAAGCCGTTGGATAGGGTGTACTGTTGTATGTGTTGTTATATCCTCGGTCGTTGGATTGCTTGATATCAAACCTGGCCATTGTAATTGCTTGATATCAAACCTGACATTGTAATTGCTTGCAATGTCCGCATTCATCGCGGGAAATGGCAGAACCCTAATCATGCTAAGCTGAGGTAATTACACCATTTTTTGGATTGTGAAAGTAAAATCTCTAAAACACTGTTCGAGGTAACAATTTACCCTCTCAGTGAGGCCATCTGTTTGTGGATGACCGAACTGTATTTAAGGTTTGTGCCTTGTGTTTTAAACAATTTTGACCGAAAATTGCTTAAAATTTTGAATCTTGATCAGAAATAATGGATTCTGAAATGTAGTGAAGTTTGCCAACAGTGTCCCAAAATAACTTAGATACTATGGGTGTTGTAATTGATTTTTTTAATGGGGAAAGGTGCACATCTTTGGAGAATCTATCAACTATTACCAGTACTATGGTAAATGTTGAAGAAATGGGTAATTTTGTGATAAAATCCATGGTAAGATATGACCATAATTTCATTGGTGCGGATAATAGTTGAAGGAGGCCATATGGAGAATTGTCAAGTGGATTTATTTTGATAAATATTACTGTAAAGAGAAGCCTCAAACTTTGTATATACTTCTTGAATGTCAAATTACAAGTATGAATACATTTATATAGGAAAAGAGGAAGAAGAGAAATCTCAATCCAAGATATGAGACTAATACAAATAGAGAGAAGAGAGAAAAATGGGCCCCTAGATGGGTCCTTAATTAGGCTTTTCTAACACTCCCCCACAAGCTGGAGAGTACAAGTCGTAGGCACCAAGCTTGGATAAAAACTGATAGTATAGCGGCCGGGAGAGAGCTTTAGTCAGGATGTCAGCAACTTGGTTTGTAGCAGGAACATGCTCCAAATCTATCTTCTTTGACTGTACCTTTTCCCGGATAAAGTGACAGTCAACTTCAATATGCTTTGTGCGTTCGTGAAAGACCGGATTCTTGGCAATATGTATTGCTGCTTGATTGTCACAAAATAGGGTCGTCGGTGATGGGAGACGAACACCCAAGTCTCCCAGAAGGCTCTCAAGCCAGGTTAACTCGGAAACAACAGCAGCCATAGCTCGGTACTCGGCTTCAGCAGAAGAGCGAACAACCACAGTCTGTTTCTTGCTACGCCAGGTTATGAGATGTCCACTGAAGTAGGTAAAAAAACCAGTTATGGAATGCCTATCATCAATGGATCCTGCAGCGTCAGAGTACGCGACAAGAGATAGAGATGTGGATGGCTTGTACACAAGCCATTGTCCTGGAGCGTTCTTGAGATTTCGAAAAATACGTTCGACGACTTGAAGATGAGATGTCTGAGGAGCATGCATAAAACGACTCACGACTCCCACAACAAAAGAGATGTCTGGTCGAATAACCATAAGATAGATCAATTTTCCAACCAAGCGTCTATAGTATTCTGGACTGGTAAGCAGCTTGTCGGAGTCAGAGCTGTGGGCCGAGAGCTTATGATTGGCGTCCATAGGAGTATTCGCATGTTTACATCCAGAATAGTCGACATCATGAAGGAGGTCCATACAATACTTCCTTTGGGATAACACAAGACCATCAGGGCGTCGTGCAACCTCAAGCACAAGAAAATACTGAAGGTTGCCAAAATCTTTGGTCTGAAAGACGGAGTTTAACTATTGCTTGATATGTTGTATCCATGTAGTATCGTCGCCAGCAATGACGATATCGTCAACATAGACAAGTAGGATCACAGTTCCGATTGACCGGTGTCGGGTGAAGAGAGAAAAATCAGGCGAGCTTCGAATGAAGCCAATATTGCAGACAACCTTGCTGGATTTTTCAAAACAAGCGCGTGGGGACTGTTTGAGACCATAAATAGATTTTTGAAGATGACAGACCCGAGACTCCCCCGTGGTCTCAAAACCGGGAGGTTGGAGCATATAAACAGTCTCCTGCAGATCACTGTTGAGGAAGGCGTTCTTAATATCCAGCTGATAAAGAGGCCAATGACGATGAACATCCAACGAGAGAAGAACGCGGACCGTGTTCAATTTGGCCAACGGAGAGAAGGTTTCCTCATAATCAAGGTCATGTTGTTGAGTAAAACCCCGGGCCACGAGGCGGGCCTTTAGACGCTCAACGGTGCCATCCGCCGCATGTTTAAGAAGTCCAGCGGAAGATTGCCTGTGGTTGAGATTGAGCGAGCGAGTTGGGAATCGATAGCTAGAAGGCTTCATAGAGCGTTGAAGTGGATCAAATTGGGTGATCATTTCTTGTTTAAGCCCGGCAAACTAATCGGTTGCTTGTTCGCGTGTCTCCATAATTTGTTGAACCAGGAAATTTTCTTTCGTCTATAGTTCAACGCGGATAGTCTTGTGGAGATCTTCTAACTGGGTATTATGTAGCGGCTATTCTTCATGGATTGTGAAACATGAAGAATAGCCGCTACGTAATACCCAGTTAGAAGATCTCCACAAGACATTTCCCGTATGTATGTTGATGTTTTGTTGCATCAATGGGGAGAGTTTCTCACTAAAATATGCAATTGTTGTATTATGTTGGAGCAAAACTGCTCCTATGCCTACCCCTGATGCATTGGTTTCAATTATAAAGGGAATCTTAAATTTTGATAAAGATAATATCGGAGAATGAGTTAGGCAAGTTTTTAAATCATCATCAAATGTTGCCTGGGTTTTTGCAATCCAAAGGAATGCTTTTTTTGTGAGCTCCGTGAGTCGATAAGCAAAGTTTTTGATAAATTTCCTATAATATCCGGCCAACCCCAGAAAAGCTCTCACTTCCTTTTGGTTTTTAGGCGCCGGAAAATTGGGAATAGCTATAGTATTATTTTGATTGGGGTGACTATACAGTTACTAATTATGTGACCTAAAAATTCTATTTTAGTAGTTAAAAATGAACATTTAGAAAGTTTAATATATAAATTACCGGCTTGCAGTGTTTGAAAGGCTTGTTTGTAAATGAAAATAGTGTTTGAAAGGCTGTTTGTAAATGAAAATAGTGTTTGAAAGGTTGTTTGTAAATGAAAATAGTGTTTGAAAGGCTGTTTGTAAATGAAAATAGTGTTTGAAAGGCTGTTTGTAAATGAAAATTATGCTTAGTAATGATTTAGCTAAAGATTAGACTATCATCAAAAAAGACTACTATGAATTTGCGCAAGAATGTTGAAATATAGAATTCATCAAAGCTTGAAACGTAGCGGGAGCATTAGATAAGCTGAATGTCATGATGGTGAATTCATATTGGCCTTGATTTGTTCGAAACGTTGTTTTTTGTATGTTTGATTCAGCCATTCGAATTTGGTGGTATCCTGAATGGAGATCTAGTTTGGAAAATATTCTAGCCGCACAAATTTCATCGAGTAGTTCACCAATTTTTGATATCGAAAAACGATTTTTAATAATATGTTTATTTAAGAACGGTAGTCAACACAAAAACGCCAAGTACCGTCTTTTTTTACTAAATGACTGGGGAACTGAAACTGGACGTACTTGGACTGATTTAGCCGGCCTTTAACATGTCTATAGTAAGCTGTTCAATTTTTTTTTGGAAATATGGATATCTAAAAGATTTCAGATTCGGGGGAATGACATCCGAAAAGTAATGTTATTTTGTGATCGATTAGACGATATGGCGGTAAGTCAAGAGGTTCGAGGGTCAAATACGAGATAGTTTTGAGTAGCTGTTGAGAATTAGAAGGTAGTTCATGGATATGCCCAGAAGAATTATATTGTTGGGTAACGGAACAGATGAGGGATAAAATGAGAAACATGCGTGAGGGCTTTAAGGATATCATACGATAGAGTTGCGATGATGATATAGTGCACAGAGGAGCATTTTTATGCCCTATTAATGTGATTGTGTCATGGTAGCCTGGATAAGATAAATTGAGATTTTTATAATGTGGAGAAGGGACCTAGGGTTTCCGGTCACTACATTCCTAAAATAATGTCCGCACTTTCGATATTTAAAACATAAAGGGTTACATGTATGAGCAATGAGATATCCTTACATTTCCATTTGCACCCTTCGTTTGTTCTGTTGCCCATATTTTACTGGGAACTCGGTAATGATGTGAATAGGTGTGTTAGGAAGTTTACCATACGTGTAGAAATAAAATTGTGGGTACTTCATCGTCAATGAATACCTCTAATTGTTTGGTTGAGATATAGGCATAGTGAGGCAGATAGCACTTCCAGGGGGTGTCCTAGAAAGGCAGTGAGGCGGATACCGTGTCCCGGGGGTGTCCTGAAAAGGGTGTGTATGCTAACAGCAGTCAGTGAGGTGTCGTTCTCAATATCGAGTGATGGTGTAGGGATGTTGGGAAAGTCATCTTCGTTCGCACAGGAAAAATGAATGAGGGCACTTTTGCCCTTGCATTTGTGACCGAAGTAGAACTTCTCATCGCAATTGTAACATAAACATTTCTCACTGTAAGATTGTAGTTCAGCTGGGGAAAGACGTTTGATTGGGAGGAAATGAGGTAGCGCAATTATGTTAGTCTTAGGCAGTGGAGGGCCAGAAAAGGATGGTATATTATAGGTAGACTTAGACATGGGGTCATCAAAACTTTTGTGTGTGCGTCGTGTATCTCGGTGGAGTGTTGAGTGAGAACAACACGACGAATGTGTGGTTTTAAGTCAGACACAAACATACTAGTTAAGAATGCGTGTACGAGTCCGGGGACACTGGTTGTTAAATATTCAAACTGTTTTTTATATGCAAGAACAATTGTAGTATGTTGTAACTTGGTAAGGGCACCGGAGGGGTCATCATACGTGGATGGACCGAATATTTTATAATTGCATCTACAAAAAAAGGAAATGATAATGTTGGGTGTTACGTAATGTGGCTTGGTACCACCTAGAGGCAGGATTGTCTAGACGTGGTGCATCGAGAATGAGAAAATCTCGGGTGAGACTATTGTCATCTTGAAAATAAAGTAGTTCATAGAGCCAATTCGTGGGATCGCCCTCAGAAAAATTAGGGCAATAAACAAGAATAAAAAAAGGGTTGTGAGGAAACAACCTGGGATGCGGTAGTGGGGCTTCGTTCAAGAAGTCCAGCGGAAGATTTCCTGTGGTTGAGATTGAGCGAGCGAGTTGGGAATCGATAGCTAGAAGGCTTCATAGAGCGTTGAAGTGGATCAAATTGGGTGATCATTTCTTGTTTAAGCCCGACAAACTAATCGGTTGCTTGTTCGCATGTCTCCATAATTTGTTGAACCAGGAAATTTTCTTTTGTCTATAGTTCAACGCGGATAGTCTTGTGGAGATCTTCTAACTGGGTATTACGTAGCGGCTATTCTTCATGGATTGCGTTCTGGAGCTCTAAAAGTTGATTGATATTGTCTTCTGATCTTGTTTCGTCAACCACTGTGGTAGTTCAAGACAAGAGCACTAAAATGCAACAATTCTCTGGTAGTAATTCTAAATAGCTAATTGAGAAGAAGGCCTAGGGAAGAAGAAGGTATGAAGTAGGGGAGACAAAAATAGGGGTTAAGAATAGAAAAATTTAAATTTTTATTAATATCTTTCAAAACTTGAACAGTACACTTCTCGTGTATTTAAAGGCTATAGAAACTTTATAGAATAATCGGCTTACAGTTGTTGGTACAATAAAAAAAACATTTAAATATTGTAATTATAATAGAATGAAGTTTGGCTTGATCATCGCTATTTGTGTGACTTGGAACTTGAAATTGTTGTAAGTTGTTCGTTGTTTGAACTGTTCTCAGAATGGTTGATTGCTTTGTGTTGTAAATATTATGGCCATTGGATCTCTGCTGAATTTGTAAGCCATTGGATAGGGCGTACTATTGTATGTGTTGTTATATCCTCAATCATTGGATGACATGATATCAATCCTGGCCGTTGTAATTTCTTGCAATAAAGTTTAAAAAAAACTAAAATGTATACAGTAGGAAAGAAGAAAGAACATGGATATGAGAGGATGGGAATATAGATGTCAAACTAGTACGACTAACAGGATACTATTTCAACTGGGGTTTATCATGACAAAAAGGCAGAACTTAGATGACCAAACTAATAAAACACGACGAATTACTTAAAAAACAGAGTTTCCAAATGTTCTCTTATGTATCCATTATAGAAGATAATATATGCAAGCACAAATGAGAAATAATGAAAATATTGCGATACATAACAAAAATGTCAAAAGTAACAAACTTGCTTGCAAATTCAAGCCATTGTTAAATCAGATCTAAAACTAGATGCAGTAGCTACTATAACCGACTTGAGGAGACAATAATATATAATAACAATTTTGAAATTTTCACAAAATCTCCAGAGTAATATTGGGGGTTTCATATAGACTTTAATATCTCTCTCTCTCAATATTCTAACCCATGACAAAACATAGAGAAAGGCATGTATAATTATAGCAATAAATGGGAACTCTCTGCTGTCAATCTGAGCACTTGTTGAAGAAAGGCCAGTCTAAGGAATTGGAGGGGAAACAATCAATGTTCACTCGAGATGTCGGTGTGTATACTAAGGTGCCGCATCACAGTTTTCATCGCCTCTATCGTACTCATACAAGTTAAGCTGCCGGAAAAGATGAGAAATTGGAGGGCTCAAGGAAGGAATTTGCATGCTCGGGAAACCACAGAGAAAGATGAGAAATCGGAGGGTTAATGGAAACTATAAACAAGAAAGAGAGAGAGAGAGAGAGGCCAACCCCATGTCCATATCGTTGTAGTCATCGTCGGCCATCTTAGTACCAGCTTCTTCTTCTTCTTCTTCTTCTTCTTCTTCTTCCCTCGGAAATTCCCGCGGCCGCTCTCCGTCGCCCTTCTTCCCGGTCGACTCCTGGGTGCGTGTGTGAAACCTAATTTTGTGAGTGAATATATACACAGAATAAATAATCATTTCATGCAACATTTTAAAAAGATAATATTATAATCATCTAAAACATACCAAAAAATTACAAAAGTGAGTCTCAGTTAGCACACAAACACCTGATCTTCTTATTTCCCCAACTTTTTAAACATAATTACAGGAGTCGAGTGTTTTTATGCTGAGTGGGGCCCACTTTTTAAATTTTTTCATATATTTTAGATGAGTATAGTATTATCTTTTTAAAAAATTGGATCGGTCTTAAGGCTCTATTTGTTTGGGCGTTTCGCAATTCCGTTTTGGGCAAACGCCGCCGGAAGAAGGGTAAACAAATGAACCTCCGGCGGCGTTTGCTCCGTTTCCACCCACCCGCCTTGAGAAACGCCACAAAAGTTCTGTTTGGAGCAGTCACCTCCCCCCTCCGGTTCGAACTCTCCGTTTCCACCCGCCGGATTGACCCGCCACCGCTAAAACAAATGAAGTCTAAGTCAGATAATGGTGAGTAGGGGTGGAAATTGGCCAGACGGCCTATCAGGTGTTTGCGGCCTGGCCTGCCATCGACCTGGCATGTTTTCTACTTATCATAAATATAGGCCTATAATTGAGTCTGTTTTAAAAACAGGCTCATGCCTCTATTCTTAAAGCATGGCCTGTAAACCTGCTTGCCGGCCTACATTATTTTAAATAATAAATAAAATTAATTTATTATATAAATTTAAATATCTCTAATTACCTAATTACTAATAGTATATTAAAAATGAATTATTAAGTAGGCCTACAGACCAGGCCAGGACTACCCGTTTTGCAAAATATGTCATGTCAGACCTATATTTTGGCCTACATCAGGTTAGTAGGTCAGACTCGGGCCTAAAAGACTAATGTAGACCGGACCAGTTAGGTTTTGGCAATTGACAGTCATTAAAATTAAAAAAAAATGTTAAAATGAGTCTAATAGTTTCCATTTCTCCTGAACCCGCTGCTCTGCGAAACCATCAAAGCCACGAGACATCTCGTCTTTTTTCACCCTCCAACAAGTAACTGGGAGCACAAAGGCTCTGTTTGGGACAGCTCTGGCGGCTGGAGAAGCTCTTTCCAGCCGCCAGAGCAGGTAGTGGATCTGTTTGGGACAGCTCCCTAATAAAATCACTTTTCAAAAAACAGCTCTGGGAGCTATTTTTAGGAAGCAGTCCACCCCCTGCGTTTCATTTTCCCGAAAAACCGCGTCTGCGCATTCGCGATCCATCTCTTCCCGTTCTTCCCGATCCCGATCCCGCGGCGACGACTCCCGATCCCGCCGCGACTCACGATCCCGCGGCGACTCATCCCAGTCGAGCGCAGTAAGGAACCGCCGCACGTCTCTCATTTCCTTTTCCGACGAAGCTGCCGGCGTCCTTTGCCCCTGGCTCCGACGTCTCCTTCTCGACGACTCAACTCGTCCTTCGCTCGACGTAGCAGTGCCGGCACCTGCTCTCTTTGGAGGAGCTCTCGTCGACTCCATTTCTTTGGCCGTCGAAATTCACCGCGACCTCCTTTCCTTCTCTTTGTTGAAGTTTGCCATCTCCTCCAGAACTAGCCGACGCAACCCCTGCACTGTCGTGGACCAACCTTACTCCCCTGAGATTTTCAGATCCAGACGCTCGACCAACCTTACTCCCAGTCCTTCTCAGGTTTCTTCCTCCTTCTCCAGCGATTCTTCTTCCGGTTAGGTATACCAAGTTCCTTCTCTCATACACAATTTTTTAATATGATTAGTGTGTGTATATGAATGTGTGATTTTTTGTGTTTATGGTTGTATGTATTTGTGTTAGTGTGTGTATATGAATGTGTGATTTTTTTTGTTTGTGTGTGTGTGTTTGTATGTGTGTGTGTGTGTATTATGAGTGTGTATGTGTTTGTGTTGTATGTGTTTGTGTATGTGTGTGTTTGTATGTATGTGTGAGTGTATATGAGTGTGTGTGGTGTTCTTTTTGTCGGGTTTGGGTATGTGTGTTGTATGTGTTTGTGTTTGGGTTTGGGTATGTGTGTATATGAGTTTGTATATGTATGTGTGTGTGTGTGTATTATGAGTGTGTATGTGTTTGTGTTGTATGTGTTTGTATGTGTTTGTGTTTGTGTGTGTTTGTATGTATGTGTGTGTGTATATGAGTGTGTGTGGTGTTTTTTTTGTCGGGTTTGGGTATGTGTGTTGTATGTGTTTGTGTTTGGGTTTGGGTATGTGTGTATATGAGTTTGTATATGTATGTGTGTGTGTGTGTGTATTATGAGTGTGTATGTGTTTGTGTTGTATGTGTTTGTGTGTGTATTATGAGTGTGTATGTGTTTGTGTTGTATGTGTTTGTATGTGTTTGTGTTTGTGTGTTTTTGTATGTATGTGTGTGTGTATATGAGTGTGTGTGGTGTTTTTTTTTCGGGTTTGGGTATGTATGTTTGTGTTTTTTTTGTCGGGTTTGGGTATGTGTTTTGTTTGTGTGTGTTTGTTTGTACGTGTGTGTGTGTGTGTATTATGACTGTGTATGTGTTTGTGTTGTATGATTGTATCTGTGTGTGTGTGTGTATTATGTGTGTATGTGTATATGGGGGTGTGTGGTTGTGTGTGTTTGTGTGTGTTTTTTTTTTGATTAGTAGTTCTTATTTTAATTTGATTAGTTTATAGTACAATGGTAAAGCCAAAGGAAGGAAGAATCGTAGCGAGTTGAGAGTCAGGTGAAGTGACTTTATTTTGTGATCTCTGCATCAAAGAGATTGGTTTGGGGAATCGGCCAACCACCCACTTCAGCAAAGAAGGGTGGAAAAATCTGATTACAGGGTTTAAAGAACGCACGGGGAAAAGCTACGATCGAATGCAGATGAAAAATAAATGGGATCATCTGAAAAAGGATTGGAAGTTATGGAAGGAACTAAAACATGGTGAGACTGGTTTAGGCTGGGATCCAGAGAAGAGAACTATTGCTGCCTCAGAGGAATGGTGGGCAGAGAAGATTAAGGTCCGATCAAATTCAAGTTTCATTTCAGTAAATGAGTTCATATTTTTCCATATTTTAACATTGATACATTGATTGCAACAGGTTGTTCCAGCGGCGAAAAAATTTCGGTGTGGAGGTATTGCACCGGAGTTGGAGGAGAAATTGAATACTATGTTCAGCCAGGTAGTCGCAACTGGAGAAGACTCTTGGGCTCCTTCAATTGGGAGTTTGCCACCTGATGTGGGGAGGATACAGTTGGACGACGATGATGTGGCAGATAACATGGAGAACAATCAAGGTGGACCTGAAGAGTACGGGGGAGCTACAACACCTCCTGGGAATGCGTCCTCTTCGGCAAGTAAAAAAAGGAAGATAGGGAGGAATAAAGGAGTGGCATTTTCTCTGATGTCAGATTTACATCAATCCACTCTAGCATTGAAGCCGCCGCCAGTTGTCACGGTCAAAGAGGTTGTGGAGTTGATTTCCAGCAGCCCAGAGCTACGGGCAAACCTGGATCTATATTACTTTGCTCGCGACAATGACACTACATAACTTCATTCGGAGACATCCTTCTCGCTGGGACCCTGAGTTTAATGCTTGTGATGCTGATGAGTCTTCTTTCGTTCCCTTAGAGGCTGAGGAACCTGCGACAGATGATGAAATTGAAAGCGATATGCGTGATGCTGATGGAGAAGAACATATGTCTACAGTACGAGATCACATTGCCGAAGAGATATACAGCGCGCGCAGGTAAAAATTCGATCCAACGCTTACTAAAAATTGAAAGGTTTAAAAATATCAAAAGTTTGATTCATATCAATTTATTTTTGAACAGGTGATCGAAATGATTGAAAAAAGGAGTCGTCGGATGTTGCAAGATCTTTTTTTTCCTATTTGCTATAACTATGTAAAAGACGCATGTTATCAGTTGTTTCTAAATATTTATGTATTTTCGTTTTTTAAAGAACAGCTTCCAAAAGCTGTTTCTCCAAACAGAAAAAAGAGAAAATCGCTCTTCAAAGCGCACTTCTGCACATAACACACAAACACTCTGCAGCTTTTCAAAACTGCTCCCCAGAAATCTATTTCAAAACAGCTCTATCCGGACAGCAGCTTTTCAATCCGCCAGAGCTGTCCCAAACAGAGCCAAAGTGTGATCTATAAGAAATCTGATTCCCGTCCATGGTTTTTCCGGCCGCCAAGCCGTCTAAAACCACCGGCCATCTCGCGACCTTCCAGTCTCAAAATCGGGATGGGCGTGTTCCAACTCTGAGAGGTGAGAAGCACTACTACGGCCATTGGCACTACTGGATTCTACAGCCATCTCATCGTCTCCTTCCGTTGTCAAGCCTGCAACATCCGACTCATGGAGACCATGATTCAGGTCATTTTGATTCAGGAATCCAGCCATTTCCCCGGATCCAGCATAATAGTTTCTAACGAGCTTTAATCCGACAACACTCTTCTCGCTCGCCTTCCTCTCGCCCCTCGTGATCCAATCATTGTACCTCATCTCCCCATCTCCTTCGTCAGAACTACCACCGCCGTCAGGGAGCTTACCAGAAACAATGTTGTAGGTTTTCATGCTGTGGACGGCGCCGAATTACTTCTCCAAATAATGTTGTTTCTAAAAAAATTTCACTTGATTTTTAAAAGGTGATTGTTAATCGCAGCCGGTAATTGACTTGTCGCACCCCAAAATCTCTCAATTTTTCGCGTTTTTTTCGAAATATGTCTTGTACATGCAATTTCAGGAAAAATGTTCAGCACAAAAGTTGTAGATCTCTTCGATATCTACAACTTTAGTGTTCAACACTTTTCCTGAAATTGCATGTACAAAGCGTATTTTGAAAAGACGCAAAACCTGAGCATATTTTCAAAGTACGTCTTGTACATGCATTTTTAGGAAAAGTGATCTACACGAAAGTTGTAGATCTCGTCGATATCTACAACTTTCGTGTTGAACACTTTTCCTGATATTGTATGTACAAGGCGTATTTCGAAAAGGCGCGAAAAATTGGGAGATTTTGGGATGCGACTATCAAAATAATGGGTTGTGGTTAACAATCACCTTTTAAAATTGGGAGTTGTCAAGGGCACTGTAGTTTTGGCTAGGCGTGTTGGGAAAAATAGCACGATCCCGATCAGGGCACCTGTAGCAGATTTACAAGCAAGACAAATACAAGCACAACAATAATAAAGTGACACAACAATTTTTAACGTGGAAACCCAATAGGGTGAAAACCACGGGACTATCAGCGTCCACCCTTGAAAGCCTCCACTATAAGGCGTGAAAATCATGCACAACAAATTACAGGGCTTTCACCACCGCCACATACACAAGACACAATTTCCACCACTGATCCACAATGGATCACCACCACCTACACAAGGTACCCGTTCCACAAAGGAATACAAAAATCTCACCTTGTTGCAAAAGCATAAATCTCTTCTCCCACAACCACACAAGGATTGACAAGGAAAAAACAAGCGAGAAAACAAGAAACCATTACCCAACGGATTGAAAAATCCGTTCTGAATGCCGCAAAGGAGAAAGGCTACACAAAGCCCCTTCTTCTTTAGAATCTGACGATCCGATCTTCGATACTATTCTCCAAGATCTTCTCTTGATATTCCTTCACTCAAATCTCTCTTGGAATGAATGTTTTGGCCTTTGAATTGGCTTCCATTTATAGGCCTAAAAAAATGCTACCTAACCCCAAAACTGGTGGTAGGTGTTACCTAACACCTAATTTGGTGGTAGGTGCTACCTAATTTGGTGGTAGGTACCACCTAACTCTGAATTGTGCTCATTTCAGCTCTTTTATGGAGCGCTGCTTGACGAACCCTGAGCCCAGGTAGCTCTAACATCGTTCCGGCCTCCAAACATAAACTTGTAACATCACGAGCAGCTACAAGCATGCCCGGTGATTTTTACCGACTCGTATGGGAACCGCACCCTAACAAACTCCCCCTTCACATCGAGTCAGGAGAAACCGTCATCCCGGCGATTCTCACACAAGTCTAAAACTTTCCTCAGGTCACTACCTTGGTCAGCATGTCCGCCCCATTATCATCAGTGTGAACCTTCAGTAGCTCGAGCTCCTTCTTCTCCACAACATCACGTATCCAATGATACCGTGTGTCGATGTGTTTCGACCTCGAATGGAACATGGAGTTCTTTCCCAAGTGGATGGCACTCTGGCTGTCACACAACAACATATAACGATCCTGAGTGAAACCAAGTTCTCTGACAAACCTCTTCATCCAGAGCAACTCCTTTCCTGCCTCAGTTACAGCAATGAACTCAGCCTCTGTCGTTGACAGTGCCACACACTTCTGCAGTCTCGATGCCCATGAAACTGCTCCCCCTGCAAATA
This sequence comes from Platanthera guangdongensis, assembly GCA_039583875.1. Taxonomy (NCBI): domain Eukaryota; kingdom Viridiplantae; phylum Streptophyta; class Magnoliopsida; order Asparagales; family Orchidaceae; genus Platanthera; species Platanthera guangdongensis. Next base: position 150,822,691 of record CM077159.1, on the reverse strand, counting down.
GCATCAGGTACCCGGACGTAGATTTTCTAGAGTCCAGATCTCCGGCCATATCAGCATCAGTATAGCCCAGAAGCTCAGGCTCACTGCCTCCAAATCTCAAACTCAGATTTGTCGTCCCCTGCAGGTACCTCAGAATCCACTTCACCGCGCTCCAGTGTTCATTCCCAGGGTTGGAGAGAAACTTGCTCACAATAGCAATAACATGAGCAATGTCTGGGCGCGTGCACACCATAGCATACATAAGGCTTCCCACTGCAGACGCATAAGGCACCTTCTGCATAGCATCTTTCTCCTCTGGTGTGCTGGGGCACTGATCAGCGGTCAACTTGAAGTGAGCTGCAAGTGGCGTGCTCACCTTCTTCGCATGATCCATAGAAAAACGTTGCAACACTTTGCGGATATACCGCTCCTGGGATAACCAAAGGAATCTGGTGCCCCTGTCCCTACGAATATGCATTCCCAGAATAGTCTTCGCGGGACCCAGATCCTTCATCTCAAACTTCGAACTCAACTATCGCTTCAATTCAGTAATGCGCGTAGTGTTCTTCCCGATGATCAACATGTCGTCGACATAAAGTAGCAGAATGACGAAGTCTTCAGGAGCACACTGCTTCACAAACACGCAGTGGTCCAGGGTGGTCTTTGTGAAGTCGATCTCCCCCATAAAAGTCTCGAACTTCCGATACCATTGTCGCGGGGCCTGTTTCAACCAGTACATACTTTTCTTCAAGCGGCATACATATCCTTCTTTACCCCTGATACAGTAGCCATCAGGCTGCTCCATGTACAGCTCCTCTTCAAGATCGCCATGTAGAAAAGCGATCTTCACGTCCATCTGCTCCACCTCCAAGTCTAGCCTCGCAGCGAGGTCTAGCACAACTCGAATGGTGGACATTTTCACTACGGGCGAAAATATCTCATCAAAATCAATGTCCTGTCTCTGTGCAAATCCCTTTACTACCAACCTGGCTTTGTAACGAGGAGGTGTAGGAGAAGCACCCTCCTTCAACCTGAAGATCCACCTGTTCTTCAAGGCCTTCTTGCCCTTCGGCAACCTCACCAGGTCGTAGGTATGATTTGTCTACAGCGATTGCATCTCCTCTTGCATCGTTGTCATCCAGTGGTGCCTCTCCGCGCTCTCTACTGCTTCAGAATAGCTCTTCGGCTCCCTTTCATCAGTTAGTAGAACAAACTCTGACGCAAAATATCTGGCGGGCGGATGCCTAGCTCGATCTGATCTCCTCAACACAGGCTCAGGAGCTGGTGCAGGCTCCTCTTCTGCAACCTCCTCAGCAGCTCCTGGCTCCTCAAAATCATCTTCAGCATCCTGTGCTAGAACTGGCTCCACAGTCTCCTCAACGTGGTCATCACTACCAATAAGCAACTCAACAGAACGTGAGTCACTCCCAGACTCACCTTTTTTCTCCAGATCACCTTCAGTTTGCTCCTCGCAGAACACTGCATCTCGACTCCGCACTAACTTCTTCGCCACCGGATCAAAGAATCTGTATCCGAGCTCACCATTATGACCATAGCCCAAGAAAATGCACTTCCAGGTCTTCGATTCCAACTTCGATCGTTCGTCCTTGGGAATGTGGACGAAGGCTCTGCAGCCAAAGACCCGCAAATGACTATAGGATGGGTCCTTCCCATACCAAACTTGATCCGGAACATCCTCATCCAAAGGATAGCTCGGCGAGAGGTTGATGACATGCGCCATAGTCAAAAGAGCCTCACCCTAAAACATCTCTGGCAGCTTGGACTCAGAAAGCATGCATCGCACCCTCTCCATCAATGTCTGGTTCATCCTTTCAGCAACACCATTCAGCTGTGGTGTTTTCGGGGGGGGGGGGGGGGGGGGGGGGTCTTCTCATGACGAATCCCGTGGTCCTTACAATACTCATCAAATGGACCCACGTACTCTCCCCCGTTGTCAGAACGGATACACAACAGCTTCTTTCCAGATTGGCGTTCAATCTCAGCATGGAACCTTCTGAAGGTCTCAAGTACCTGGTCTTTGGTCTTCAACGGATAGACCCAAACCTTCCTCGACCAGTCATCAATGAAGGGCACAAAATACTGAGCTCCCCCTCGCGTTGGGACCTTCATAGGCCCGCAGACGTCTGTGTGTACGAGCTCCAATGGCTCAGATCTCCTGGTGGACTGATGACAACAGAATGAAACCCGATTTTGCTTCCTCGCCATATAGTGCTCACATCTCTCCATGTGATTGGCCGATATGTCACTGAGTAGCCTCTTCTTCTGTAGGCAGTCCAAGCCCTTCTGGCTAATATGAGCCAGTCTCCTGTGCCACAGGGAAATGGATCCCTCATCTCTCACGGAGTTCGCCTGTGGATCTTCAGGACTCCCCTCCATGTAATAAAGGTCGGACTACCTATAGCCCTTGACCATAACCAGCGATCCTCGAACTAGCTTCCAGAAATCACCACCAAAGACACTTACATGTCCTTCATCTCCAAGCTTCCCCACGGAAATTAGGTTGAAACGAATAACGGGCACGTGTCACACGTCCCGCAAAATCAGCAACACTCCAGTGCTCGTCTTCAGATGCACGTCTTCACGTCCCAACACCTTGGATGTATTCTCGTTGCCCATTCGTAACACCCCGCATTCATGGGTGGTGTACGTGGCAAATAGCTCCCGATTGTGGGAGACGTGCGTAGAAGCTCCTAAATCTACAATCCATCTCCTGTCGTCACAGGAGAGCGCTGCCGTGATTTCATCACCGACAATGACAACATCGTCCTCATCACTGGAGACAACCGCAGCAGTGTGGCTCTCCTCCTTGGCCTCAGTCGACACACCCTTCTTCTTCTCATTCTTCCAGGCATAGCAGAACTTCTTGATGTGTCCCTTCTTGTGGCAAAAATGACACTCCACGTTCTGATATCGTGAACGTGACTTCCCTCTGCTCTGGCTTCTTCCTCCTTCCGTCCTCGACTCTTGCTCCTGCCTCTCCCCCTGGATTCCGTAAACAGAACATCAGCTCGTGATGAAGAGCCTGACGTCCCTTGAGACTTCCGTCTCACCTCTTCGTTCAAGATCCCACTCTTGGCGATCTCCATGGTGATAATCCCCTGGGGTGAAGAGTTGATCAGTGCAATCCTGACCATCTCCCAAGAGTCCGGAAGGGACTTCAACAGCCACAGCGTATTAACCTCATCCTCAAATGTCACCTTCATGGCCGTCAACTGATCAATGATTCCTTGGAACTCATTGACATGATCCATGATCGGTGAGCCTTCCCGGTAGCGGAACTCTCCAAGCTTCGTCAGCAAAGCCAGCTTATTGATGCCAGTGCTCTTGGCATACAACGTTTCCAGAGTTCTCCACAGCTCCTTCGCATCTGTGATGCTATCCACGTGGTTATAGACGTTCGGCTCCACGAACCGTCTAATGAAACCACAGAGCTTCCGATGCTCCACCCGCCATTTAGTCGGATCCATATCCTTCGGCATCTCTTCGAAGATAGGGGCATGCCAGCCCTTGACGTAGATGAGTTCCTCCATAAGCAAGTGCCACTAATGATAATTTGTTCCATTCAACTTGACCATCTGTTCTGAAGTCAATTCCATCTTGCTAAACCAACTGGCCGGACTGACCACAATTCTCTGAGCACGTCTCTCTTACGATAAGTCACTGAAGAGGATAGTCAGAGGACCAATGGTCGTAAACTACCGCACTCAATGCCAAACCTGAGAATATAATCTCCTCCTCTCGAAATCACAAAAGGTCAGCCCAGTATCGGCCCTGTTCTGACTACTGACCAGCAACCTGGCTCTGATACCACTTGTTGAGAAAAATAGCACGATCCCTGTAGGATCTTGTGGCGCCCTTAGAGGGGGGGGGTGAATAAGGGCTCTTTAAAATTTTTTAACTTTTTATAAAATATGAAACTAGATACTATGTTTGAGACAGATCAATGAAATGAAAAACAAGATTATACTTCTCCAAAATATATATGTAAAATGATTCCAATAAAGCTTGAAATCAAGGCTTACAACGATAATAGTTTTTAGCTTTTTCACCGATCCTTCTCCCAAGAACCGGTAGGCTATAGTCAATATCTCCCTAGATATGCCTACTAGCCTCCCCCTAAATCAAACCTATGATCTAGACGCTGCACAACACGCGACGATTTACTCCTAAGCCACACACGGACCTAGACACCACACACAAGGTAGTGATTTGCCCCTAAGCCACACACAGACTTAGACACCACACACAAGGTGGTGATTTTCCCTTCCCAATTACAAAGATAAAAAATGAAAATGAAAGTACAATAGTAAAACTTAAAAACTCCCTCAAAATCACGAGCTCTGAAGATGATGGTGGACCAACAAGAAGATCTCCAATCTTGAACACACGGTCGTATCTCCTTCGCTCTTGAGATTTCAACGGACCAAGGGAGTTCGTCTGGAAACGGAGATGAAGGCTCTGAAAATTCTCTGGAAAAACAAAGCTCTGCACGATCCAACTCTTCCCTGAAATTTTTGGCCGTATATATCACTTCATGCTATCGCCGGCGGTAGCGTTAACGCCCCGCGATAGTGATAACTCTCCGTTGCTTGACACGTGGCACACGTCGCGCTGATTTTTAGATCTGAGCGGAGAACGTGACGATCATGAGATATCGCTCGGCGACATCGGTATCGCCCCGCGATATCGCTGATCGTGACTTCGTGCGCGGCAATGTGCGAATTAAGGCTGACGTCAGCAGGAACTGATTATACTATCGCCCGCGGTAGCGTTATCGCCAGTGATAGCGCGTTTTTCCTTTTCATCAATGCCATGCTCAGCCTTTCTTTTGTACATAAAAATGCTGTTATCCCTGCACATTTAAAACACATACCAAGATCAAATACATCCGGGATTTGTTATTCTCAAACTAAGAAGCGCGGAACGCATGCTCCAACAATCTCCCCCTTTTGATAATAACAAATCCACTAAGAAAGAAATTGCGTGAGATCAGGAGAATGTGAAACAATTCAAATAATCAATATGAATCAAAGTGCATAACTAGTTATAATAAACTCCTCATATAATAAATACTAGTTACTCCCCCTATATTGTCCCCCTATTCAAAAGAAGAAATAGTTACTCCCCCTAAATGTACTAATCAATTTATTTCGTACTGAATCTCCCCCTTTTATTATTAGCAAAAAATGGGGGGGGGGAAACGAGGTTGAAATGCGGAAGCTGAAAGAAGCTGAGTGAGTATAAATAGAATGAAGAAGCACGAGGAGTATGATAGAGACAGTAAAAACCATGGAATAGTGTGACCTTAAGATTTGGAATTTTATCAAAAAAATGTAGGCTATGGAAAAATTAATTTAAGAGTTGAATTGAAACATTAAAAATTGTCAGGTCAAGATATCGAAAACAAGAAAATTGATGAAATGGAAGAGAAGAACTATGACCGGTCCAATTCTCATGAGAAGAAATTTTATAAATGATAATGTTGTGTACATGTGAAGAGTGATTTAATATACATATTCCTTAAGAAATAATGTTACAGGAATGTTTGCAAGATATTGATACAAGAAGCTAACATCTTTACATAGATAACCTCATGTCATAAAGATTTTTCTTTTTTAAAAAAATGGCCAAGTTGGTTTGCACAAGACATTTTACAATCCTTGTCAAGGTGCTCAACCTCACAATGCTCATTAAGACTTATCAGGAGGGTGAGTAGAGCTTGATTGCAGTATCCTAGTCATGTGTAATTGTTGTTGTTTTTTAATTATTTTGCATTCATTTTTTTTAAGGAACTTTGACTTAGGACTCCGAATTCACTTGTATTGCAAACCCCAAAAAGGGTTTTTCAGAATGACCATCAGTTTGGAAAATCAATGTGAATGAGGCATAAATGAAAATGTTAGCAATATATGCGAATCTTTGAAACAAACCAATAGCATGTAAGAAGAAACTTAAAGATGTGTAAATATCAGGTCGTGTTAGTGTGAGCACATTATTAAGCATAAAATGTTACTCATACTTAGAGGCATGCAGAAACAAGTCTATTTAAGTTCCAGTCATCAATGATACAGGTAGATATCAAGAGCATGACAAGTTAAAAACAATGTTCAAACAACTGATAAACTAATAATCACACAGGTACTAGGTATTGTAGTCTGATAAACATCCAAAACTTTACGATAATACTAGAAACAGGTTTAAAAAAAATGGCAGAATTGTTTGGAAAGTGTGGATGAAAAATACACTATCGCCAGCGGTAGCGATACCGCGCGGCGATAGCGGTTTTTGATATTAAAGGCAAAAAACCGAAGGGGCTGACTCATTTCCTGCTTTGACCGACCCTGGGCTGTTTGGCATCGTCTTCTTCAGCGGAAACCCTCAAAACTCCAAAAGGTAAGGTTTAGATCCCTCTTTATGGTGGTGTTTTACTTCAAAAAAAAATATAGATCTGCACTCTAGAGTATGAAAGGAGATAGATCTAGGAAAAAAAATTTGATTTTGGTCATAGATTTTGTTATGAAAAAATTTTTGAAGAACATATCATTTTGATGCAAAATCCTTACAAAAAACGAGTTATAGGTTGTAGATATTTGAGATGTATGTAAGTTTCGTAATTTTTCTGAACCTACAAGAGGAAATCTACCGAACATTTCAAAAAGGGAGAAGTTTTTCTACTATCGCCTGGCGTTAGTACTGTCGCCGGCGACAGAAAAAATCTTTGAAAATTAATTTTTTGAGTTAACACGATGTTGTCATTATGTTTTCAGGAAATGACATCATCATCCCGTGCAAGAAAGAGTACCAGCCGCAATCCACATGCATCATATCAAACATACCCGGGAATTGAGAATGCGTCAGTTGGTATCGCTAAACTTTTGGATGAATCACTGCCACCACATATCTATGAACTACTTGTGGAGTCAGGTATAATGTCTCTCATTGTACCGAACACTTTTAGCTCCATCTTCATAAGGGATTTTTATAATAATTTGGAAGACCCTAAATATACGGGGTTGAATGGAGGAGTAATGTCTCGAATCCAAGGAGCTGAAATAGATATTACTCATGCTGATTTAAGACGAGAATATAGTCTTGCCACTTGTGAGGAACATTTTATTGATATAGTGGAGAATTACCGTAAGGATCGTGATTGGAGTATATTGAACCAAGTCCTTCATGAAAAGGAAAATAGGAGTTTGATTCAAGACGTCTCATCACTCTCTCGCGATGCATTTGTGATTCAAGACATATTAAGAAACACGGTTATGTTGAAGTCCGGTGACACAAGGAAGATCACGGCTCAATTGAGCTTAGTGACGTATTATGTATTAGAGAGAGTCAAGTTTGACGTGGCAAATTTTGTGTTATCCACCATACGATATACATATAAAATGAAGCATCCCCTTAGGAGGAAACTGAATACACTTCCTTTAGGAAGTGTTATTCAAAGGATCGTATATCAAAAATATGATTGGATAGATCAAGAGTTCTACATTGATGATTGTATCCCGGTGATACATACCGTAGAACCAGCTAGAGGTCCATCTCCTAGGGCTGCCTCGTCATCAAGACAACCACTCCAAAGAGGAGGTTCTTTGCGTGAATCTATTGAGGATCTAAGAGAGACTGTGGAGGAGATGAAAGAGGAACAAAGGCGTAGTCATTCCGGTTTTCGCAAATTCATGAAATTTCTGGTAAAGGGGCTGAAACTAAAGCCAACTCCGGAAGAAGAACGAGAATGGGGGAGTACAGTCGAGGATCCTCCACGACATTCGATAAGGCGGACGCGAAGGCCTAGAGAACCAACTCCGACTTCCAGTGAAGATGTGAATGTGTCTGCTGAAGAGAACATGGATGAATGACTTTTTATGATCAGTGATGTAATATTTTGTGGTTTACTGTATCTGGGATATCGCCGGCGATAGTGCTGTCGTCTGGCGATAGTGAAGACTCTATTAATTTGTGGTTCTGTTGTTTGTACTCTCTTTTTCAGTGTTATCATATGTGTTGCCCAGTTTTAATGTTATGTTTTCTGTTATGTTTATGTGTTGGCCAGTTCTTAAATTTTATTTATAATTCTAAGATTCCAAGTTCTAGTGTTAACCTTGAAAAGCGTGAATCATTAAGTGGTTTTGTGAAAATATCTGCTATTTGAGAATCGGTTCCAATAAAATTTATTTTAATATGTCCTTTCTTTATGTGATCCCTAATAAAATGATGACGAACATCTATGTGTTTGGATCTAGAATGTAATACGGGATTGTTCGTTAAATCGATAGCACTTTTGCTATCACATTTTAATTCAACATTATTTTGATATACGCCAAAATCTTCTAGTGTTTGTGTCATCCATAGTGCTTGAGCACAACAACTACCAAGTGCAATATATTCGGCCTCAGTAGTGGAGAGGGCAACAAAATTCTGTTTCCTACTCGACCAAGAAATAAGTGTTGGGCCGATAAAGTGACAAGTGCCACTTGTGCTCTTTCGATCTAATGAACACCCCGCATAATCAGAATCAGAATATCCATGTAAAATAAAAGAGTCATTATGAGGATACCATAAGCCTAGTTTAGATGTTCCTATAAGATATCTAAAAATACGTTTCACCGCTTTTAAATGTGATTGTTTTGGATTAGCTTGAAACCTAGCACATAAACAAACGACGAACATAATATCGAGTCTAGAAAAAGTTAAATATAATAAAGATCCAATCATACTTCTATAAAGGGTTTGGTCAATTGAAATACCACTTTCATCTTTTCCCAATTTCAATGAAGCGCTCATAGGAGTATTTGCATGTTTAAGGTTGTTAAATCCAAATCTTTTTAACATATCATGAATATACTTGGATTGACAAATAAACATACCATCATGTTTTTGCGTAATTTGAAAACCTAGAAAATATGAAAGTTCTCCTACCATGTTCATTTCAAATTCATTTTTCATAATTTGAACTACTTCATTGCATAACTCTTCATTAGTGGCTCCAAAAATTATATCATCAACATAAATTTGCAAAATAACTAAATCATGATCAATTTGCTTAATGAAGAGTGTAGAATCGGCACTTCCCATTTTATAATCGTGCTTTAATAAGTATTGAGCTAAACGATCATACCAAGCACGAGACGCTTGTTTTAACCCATAAAGTGATTTATCTAATTTATAAACATAATTTGGATATTTTTCATTAATAAAGCCAGGGGGTTGTTCTACATAAACCTTTTCTTTTATATACCCGTTTTAAAATGCAGTTTTGACATCTATTTGATATAATTTAAATCTTTTAAAGCAAGCAAATGCAAGAAATATCATAACCGCTTCTAGTCTAGCAACGAGTGCAAAAGTTTCATCATAATCTACCCCTTCAATTTGTGCATAACCTTTTGCAACTAATCTGGCTTTATTTCTAACAATTCTAAAATTACTATCCAATTTATTTTTAAAAATCCACTTTACTCCCACCACATGATGATTTTTGGGTCGTTCTACAAGATTCCAAACCTTATTACGTTCAAATTGATTAAGTTCTTCATACATTGCTAAAAACCAAAATTCATCATTTAAAGCGGTGGAAACATCTTTTGGTTCTATTTCAGAGACAAAGTAAAGGTTTGAAAATAAAACATGTAAAGAAGAACGAGTACTTACCCCTTTTTGTGGATCTCCAATAATAAGCTCCTTCGGATGATCCTTTGAAAATATCAATTTCCTTGGAGGGACATGTTGTTCTCTTTCTTCTTCTTCTTTTCCTTCTTCATTTCTTTCATGTTCTTCATCATCATTTTCCATCAAAGGAAGGGATGTATCTTCTTTTCCTGTAGTTTTCTTTTCTACACATGAAACAAACTCATCAAACCTAACATGAATAGATTCTTCAAATATTTTTGTTCGTTTATTAAAAATTCTATAAGCTTTACTAGTTGAAGAATACCCAATAAAACTCTTTCATCACATTTTTCATCAAATTTTCCTAAGGAATCTTTAGAATTTAAAATAAAACATTTACAACCAAAAACTTTGAAATAAGAAACATTTGATTTTTTTATTAAAAATTAATTCATAAGGAGTTACTTTTAAAATAGGGCGAAGCATTACTCTATTAATTACATAACATGCAGTACTCACTGCTTCAGCCCAAAAAGATTTTGGTAAAGAAAATTCAGATAACATCGTACGGGCTAGCTCTTGAAGAGTCCTATTTTTCCTCTCCACTACACCATTTTGCTGTGGTGTGCGTGGAGCGGAAAATTCATGTTTAATTCCTAACTCCGTACAAAAAGAAATAAACTTTTCATTTTCAAATTCCCCTCCATGATCCGAACGTATGCGTTTAATTTTTAACTCAAATTCATTTTGAATACGCAAATATAATTTAGAAAATTCTGAAAACGCATCGGATTTGGAGGTTAGAAACAAAGTCCAACAAAAACGTGAATAATCATCAATCAATACAAATGTATACTTTCTACCTCCTAAGCTAGAAATAGTAATTGTCCCAAATAAATCCATATGAATTAATTGGAGTGGCATAGTTGTAGAAACAATATTTTTACTTTTGAAAGATGATTTTGAAAATTTTCCTTTTTGGCAAGTCTCACATAATGAAGATAAATTCCCATTTAGCAATGGTAAATCTTTGATTAATTTATCTTTTGAAAGTTTTTTAATTAACTTTGCACTAGTATGTCCAAGTCGCCTATGCCATAATTCTAACTCATCATTTTTTGATAAAAAATATTTTAAAGTAGAATTTGAAAAATCATAAAATTTGATCATATATACGTTATGACATCTAGGTGCGGTAAAAACAAATTCATTTGTTTTGTAATCAATAATTTTGCATAAATTTGTAGAAGATTCAAACAAAATATTTAAACACTTATCACATAATTGGCTAATAGAAATCAAATTATGTTTTAAACCTTCTACGAACAAAACATTTGAAATTGAAAAACTTTCGTTACCCACAACACCGATGCCGATGATTTTTCCTTTTCCATTATCTCCAAATGTAACAACTTCTCCTTTCTTCATCTCCAGGCTAAGAAACTTCTCTTTATTGCCCGTCATGTGCTTTGAACAGCCGGAGTCCAAGTACCACACGTCTTCTTTGTCCTTAGCCTGCCAACATACCTAGAAAGAGGATGTGAGTAAAGATCTGGCTACCCAAGTGGTTCCACCCATAGTATAGGTAGAGGCCTTAGACACCCAGATTTGCTTAATTTTACTTTTTTTCTTTCTTCCAGCACGAGTCCGTAGTGTGACCAAATCTATTGCATTTGGCACATGTAATATAACAAGAAGAATATAACTTCTCTGGACTTTTACTGTAAGAAAATGTAGTATCAGTTAATTTATTATTATCATAATTTTTAAAACTTGATTTTCTGGAATTCTCGCTATCGCCGGCGGTAGTACCTATCGCCGGGCGATAGTTACCAGTCGTGTATCCGAGTCCAAATCTTCCAGATCCGTGACATTGGTAACCTAAGATCATATCCAGTGATCTTTGGCCCAATCCAAACTTTTTCATGGCTAGTGTTAAGTCATGAATCTGCTTTCTCATTTCATTATTCTCGGATACTAGATTTACACATCTACGTTCAAAAGCTTTCTTTCCTTCATGGACTTTGGAAATAGAAGATTTCAGATCTCTCTCTAAAATCTCATTCTTTTTAATGAGATTTTTTATTTCTGAATGAGATTTGGAAAGAGATTCTTCAAGCTCTTTTATTCTTCCCATAAAGTGATCACACTCTTGACAAGAGACTTTTTCTTTTCCAATAGTCTTATTTTCATTTAACAATTTTTTGTTTTCTTTAATTAAAACTTTATTTTCAGTTTTAAGAAAATCATTATCTTTTAAGCATTTTTCAAGATATTTGCAAGTTTTTAAAAATTCAGAAAATAATTCATCATAAGTTGGAGGAGTTACCTCAGTGTCGCTTTGGACACTGCACTCGTCATCAGATGTGACGCTTTTTCCCATTAGGCATATATTGGCCTCCTCCTCCTCGCTTGAGCTTGAACTGCTTGCACCCTCAGAAGTAGTATCATCCCATGTTTCAGCTTTCAGGACCTTCTTCTTCCCTTTGTGCTTCTTTTCTTTAAGTTCTTTCAAGTACTTTGGACACTTGCTTCGAATGTGTCCTAACTTCCTGCAATGATAGCACTCCGGTGGGGGTCTCTCTTCTTCCTCATCGTCGTCATCCTTTTGTTTTTTCCTTCTAAACGTCTCCTTCTTAAAATATTTTTTAAATGTATTTCTTCTCTCCGGATTTCTCATAAATTTTTTAAATTTTCTAACAAAGAGGCTCTCCTCATCTTCTTCTTCCTCCTCAGAACTACTACATTCCTCTTTCTTAGATCTTAGAGTCAACCCCTTCTTCTTAGGCTCCATGTACTCTTGTTGTTGAATTTTCAATTCAACTTCATGAGTTTTCAAGTTCCCAATCAGGCTTTTAATATTAAGAGATTTAAGATCATGAGATTCAGAAATAGCCGTCACTTTGGGATTAAACTTAGGGGGAGAGATCTAAGAAGTTTTCTCACCAAATCACCATTTGAAAAAAATTTTCCAAGCACTTTTGAGTCATTCACTATCTTGGTGAATTTGGTGTACATTGAGTCTACGTCCTCATCCACTTCCATCCTAAACTTTTCAAATTCTGATTCCAGTTGAAACAGCTTCGAGTCCTTCACCTGCGAGGTACCTTCATGAGTTACTTCAAGTAAATTCCAAATCTCATAAGCATTATTGCAAGCACAAGTTCTATTAAATCCAGTCCTATCTAATGCACAAAATAATGCATTCATGGCTTTTGCATTATTTTTGCATCTTAGCTTATCCTGATCATCCCATTTATCTTTTGGTTTTTCCATTTCTACATCGCCTAATATATAAGTGGGATGAGCATAATTAGTCTCTACCATATTCCAAACTTCAATATCAAGAGAAATAAGAAAACACTTCATCCTAGTTTTCCAGTAATTATAGTCAGATCCAGTGAATAATGGAGGTCTACTAATTCCTTGCCCCTCAGAGAAAGCATGGTCATGCTGCGCCATAATTCCTGGTGGTGAAACCGTATTAGGAATAACCAACTCTGATACCACTTGTAGGATCTTGTGGCGCCCTTAGAGGGGGGGGGGGGTAAATAAGGGCTCTTTAAATTTTTTTTAACTTTTTATAAAATATGAAACTAGATACTATGTTTGAGACTCAATGAAATGAAAAATAAGATTATACTTCTCCAAAATATATATGTAAAATGATTCCAATAAAGCTTGAAATCAAGGCTTACAACGATAATAGTTTTTAGCTTTTTCACTGATCCTTCTCCCAAGAACCGGTAGGCTATAGTCAATATCTCCCTAGATATGCCTACTAGCCTCCCCCTAAATCAAACCTATGATCTAGACGTTGCACAACACGCGACGATTTACTCCTAAGCCACACACGGACCTAGACACCACACACAAGGTAGTGATTTGCCCCTAAGCCACACACGAACTTAGACACCACACACAAGGTGGTGATTTTCCCTTCCCAATTACAAAGATAAAAAATGAAAATGAAAGTACAATAGTAAAACTTAAAAACTCCCTCAAAATCACGAGCTCTGAAGATGATGGTGGACCAACGAGAAGATCTCCAATCTTGAACACACGGTCGTATCTCCTTCGCTCTTGAGATTTCAACGGACCAAGGGAGTTCGTCTGGAAACGGAGATGAAGGCTCTGAAAATTCTCTGGAAAAACAAAGCTCTGCACGATCCAACTCTTCCCTGAAATTTTTGGCCGTATATATCACTTCATGCTATCGCCGGCGGTAGCGTTAACGCCCCGCGATAGTGATAACTCTCCGTTGCTTGACACATAGCACACGTCGCGCTGATTTTCAGATCTGAGCGGAGAACGTGACGATCGTGGGATATCGCTCGGCGACATCGGTATCGCCCCGCGATATCGCTGATCGTGACTTCGTGCGCGGCAACGTGCGAATTAAGGCTGACGTCAGCAGGAACTGATTATGCTATCGCCCGCGGTAGTGTTATCGCCAGTGATAGCGCGTTTTTCCTTTTCATCAATGTCATGCTCAGCCTTTCTTTTGTACATAAAAATGCTGTTATCCCTGCACATTTAAAACACATACCAAGATCAAATACATCCGGGATTTGTTATTCTCAAACTAAGAAGCGCGTAACGCATGCTCCAACAATCACGACCAGGGCACCTGTAGCAGATTTACAAGCAAGACAAATACAAGCACATCAATAATAAAGTGACACAACAATTTTTAACGTGGAAACCCAATAGGGTGAAAACCACGGGACTATCAACGTCCACCCTTAAAAGCCTCCACTATAAGGCGTGAAAGTCACGCACAACAAATTACAGGGCTTTCACCCCCGCCACATACACAAGGCACAATTTCCACCACCGATCCACAACTGATCACCACCACCTACACAAGGTACCCGTTCCACAAAGGAATACAAAATTCTCACATTGCTGCAAAAGCATAAATCTCGTCTCCCACAACCACACAAGGATTGACAAGGGAAAAACAAGCGAGAAAACAAGAAACCATTACTCAACTGATTGAAAAATCCGTTCCGAATGCCGCAAAGGAGAAAGGCTACACAAAGCCCCTTCTTCTTTAGAATCTGACGATCTGATCTTCGATACTCTTCTCCAAGATCTTCTCTTGATCTTCCTCCACTCAAATCTCTCTTGGAATGAATGTTTTGTCCTTTGAATTGGCTTCCATTTATAGGCCTAAAAAATGCTACCTAACCCCAAAACTGGTGGTAGTGTTACCTAACACCTAATTTGGTGGTAGGTGCTACCTAATTTGGTGGTAGGTACCACATAACTCCGAATTGTGCTCATTTCAGCTCGTTTATGGAGCGCTGCTTGACGAACCCTGAGCCCAGGCAGCTCCAACATCGCTCCGGCCTCCAAACATAAACTTGTAACATCACGAGCAGCTACAAGCGTGTCCGGTGGTTTTTACCGACTCGTATGAGAACCACCCCCTAACAAGGCGCACTGCACTTTCTCCTAATTTTTCGCGTCTTTTGGAAATACGTCTTGTACATGCATTGTGAGGAAAAGTTTTCAGCACGAAAGTTGTATAGCTCGACGAGATCTACTTTTATGTTTAAAATTTTTCCTAAAAATGCATGTACAAGGGTATTTTGGAAACACGACAAGATTTCGCCCCTTTTAGAAATAGGCCTTGTACAGGCATTTTTAGGAAAAGTGTTTAACACGAAAGTTGTAGATCTCGTCGAGATCTACAACTTTTTTGTTGAACATTTTTTCTAAAAAAGCGTGTACAAAGCGTATTTTCAAAAGACGCGAAAAATTAGGAGAAAGTGCGGTGCGCCTAGCCAAAACTGCGGTGCCCTTAACAACTCCCTTAAAATTTGATTGTGTAGGGGGAATATATTTTGTGACTCGTCAATGTGATCATTACAATGAACTTAAATATAGACTATTTTGTGTTTGTAAAAAACAATGAGCTTTTGCATTATATTTTGGTTGATTTAGTAGATGGGGGTTTTATATTTTATTTCTTAATTAAATGTGGTTGTATGGCTCCCCTCCCATACACACACACACACATCAAAAAAAATTAGGGTCATAATATCTAATGAGCTGTCAATATCAAATGAGTTCTCAAAATTGCTTTGCTGGACTGTTATTATAATTGGACTGCTAATAGACAAAGTTGGGCTGCAAATATAAATGTCCTAAATAAATATTCATTAAAGCAAAACTTTTAAAACTCTAATAGGACTGGCATATTCAACCTCCCCTCAGACGGTCCGGCCTCAAGGACGGTATGGCAGCGGGCGGTTCGGGCTCAAGAATCTTGATAATGGTCATGCCTCAAGGACCGTATGGCAGCGGACAACTGAAGAACTGATAAAGTGGCCGGGTGGACCGACCTACAGGAAACCGAACGCGAGTTTATAGAACTGGTCGGGCCACGAAGCCGAAGTATTTATATCTTTGAAAAAAGAAGTCATCGGGATTTGAACTCGAATAACTTAGAGATCAATCATGAATGAGGACCACCATACCATTTGATGTTTGGTGAACTTTGCAAAAAAAAAATATAATATAACATATGCATATATGCATACATAGATAAAGTTAAATTTTATTGAGTATTAATATATTAAATTACTTTAACAATTATGTTTATGATAAATTTAAGATAGCTAGCAGATAATTACAAGGTTAACTAGGTAGTCCGATCTCGATCACGAGAGCGGACGACAATTGCACTTCAGCGGTGGCAGAGAAATTTCGGGCTTCTGCCAACGCCATCCAGCCACCGCACTCCCGCGCCACCACTACCGTAGTCGGGAGGAGCCTTTACAGAGAGAGAATAATTGGCGCTGTTGGAGCTCCGCTCTTCGACAGTGTCGTCGCCTTAACTTCTCCTGGAGATGGTGGGGAGAGGATCGTCAAGCCCTCTCCGGTGAGGTGTGGCTCCCCAAGGGGGTCAGGGTCCCTAGGGGGCCCTCTATGCACGACCAGGAGATGAAGGTGGTGGTTGTGTTTGACTCTTCTCTTACCGCGTCAACAAAGGGTCAAATCGTCGGCACTCTTTTTCTAAATTGGTCTAATGGTGCTCCCTTCTTCACTGAGGCCAAGAAGTGGCTTTATATCAAGCTTTTAAAAACCGGACCGGCCGGTTGGACCGGTCGAACCGCGGACCGGGGACCCAGCCGGTCTGATTCAGATAAGCAAACCGCGCCCTCCAAGAACCGCGGAACCGGGCGGGCGGACCGGTGGGCCGGGAACCGGGCGCGGTTTCTCAGAACCGGGCCTTTGGCCCGCCCGCTACAAAATATTAGAAAAAATGTAGGCAGGGGGTTTCGACCCCCCCACCATTACAAGATTAGTGTAATTGCAAACCACCTGGCCATTTGGTTTGTTTGATTTTATGCTGTAATATTTATATATATATATATATATATATATGTATATCAATATTAATGTATGTATAAAGTAACCATACCCAGTTTAATATACATATCTATATAAATATTAATTACTGATTTTGTTAGATATATTGTTATATTAACATATTAAATTATGTTTTAAAAATTAAAGTTTATATTTTTTAATATATACATACATGATACATTTATCATTCAAATAAAATTTACGTTTCGTTTGGCACGGAGGTGGCGGTCATCAACATTGTGATTATGAACCGTCGTTCTTGAACGTCCGACCTTATATAAGAAATTTCATACATTTTTATGTTCGATCTTGAACCTAAAATTTATAGGTAAATTTATATATATATCTTTACTAATATAAAGAAAGTATAAACTCATGAGTTCGAAATTACAATAGTCATCTGATTATGGTTTGATAATTCTGCTGCCGTCCGATCAACCTCAATCATACTCCATCATCTTTACACATTTTAATAGGTCTCCTAAACCTACTAACTATGTTATGTAAAATTACATTTTTGTCCATATATACTTCTAAAAATAATGAAAGACTAACGAAAAAGCAAGGACACGAACATTGGACTGACAGTACACTCAAAAAGGCCCACTCTGGCCGGCCCAACTCAGCACAAGAGAAACCCAATTTGCTCAAGGAAAACAATTCAGAGGTGGTATACTGCATCTTTCTTATAAACACACGGTTTAACATTAGAACGGGCGGTGTGAGACTATAATAACTAAGGTACGGGCGTACGGGCAAGAGAATTTGAGGGTCAAGATGGTATCAAAACGAAAAGTGATCAACATGAAAGTTGTAGATCTCGGCGAGACAAACAACTTTCATGTTGATCACGTTTTGATTTGGAGCCGATTTAGACCTAGATTTTGGCCCCGAAATCGGAGGCGGCAGAACTGCTATAGTAAACAGTTCCGCCGCCCCCGATTTCGGGGCCCAAATCGAGGTCCAAGACGGGTTCAAATCAAAAGGTGATCAACATGAAAGTTGTTCGTCTCGCTGAGATCTACAACTTTCATGTTGATCACTTTTCGTTTTGAGACCATCTTGACCCTCAAATTCCCTTGCCCGTACGGAGTAGACCGCCCATTTTTTAAAAACAAAATTACAAAAATCAAATAAAAAACAAAAAAAACCCTGAGGGGGGTGGGCGAAGCCCGCCGTCGGTGACAAGGTACTGTGGCGCGTAACCATCGGGCCGGAGGCCCGTGCCCGTTCTCGATGCGTCGCTGCGGGCTTTGCCCGAAATCAAGCGGGCTTCTCCCGCTTGACCCCCTGGCGGGCTTCGCCCGCAGCGCAGCTTTTAATAAAAATTTTAATAGAAAATTTAATAGATAAATTTAATAAATTATATTATAAAAGAAAATGAATAAATTTAATAATTTTATAAATTATAAATAAATTTAATAAAATATATATAATTAAAAAAATGAAAAAGAAAAAATCCCCCCGGCTTCGGCCTGCTCACGCAGGCCGCTCTTCTCGGCCCTGCCCGCTCGCCGCCGGACAACCCCCGGCGGGTTCGCCGGAGGCCGGCGAACCCCCGGCGGGCGCCGGGCAGGCCGCCGGCGCCGCCGCCGGCGGCGGCGGGGCTGAGCCCGTGAGGGGGCGGGAGGGGGAAAGAGGCATCGAGTATTTTTCCCTTGTGAACAATGCCAGCTTTGTTAATTTCGATATTTGCAGACCTTCTGTGTTGAATCCAACGGCCCGTGTTTGATGGAGCTTGATCGGACGGTCCAGATGAGATTCATGGTGTGATCCAAATATGCATATTGTATTATATAATAAAGATATATATATATATATCTTTATTATATAATACAATATGCATATTTGGATCACACCATCAAACTCATCTGGATCGTCCGATCAAGCTCCATCAAACACGGATCGTTGGATTCAAAGCAGCAGGTCTGCAAATATCCAAAAAACAATTCCAAACACTGTTTACGGGAGAAATTTTCCCGATAACAGTGTTTCCACATCCCGCACCTCACGCGTCACCCCCGTCGCCTCCGGCGGAGCCGCCGGTGGCCTGCCCCGCGCCCAGCGGCGGGTTCGCCGGCCTCCGGCGAACCCGCCGGGGGTTTTCCGGCGGTGAGCGGGCAGGGCCACCGCCGGCGGTGGCCCTCCCCGTGAACTCCAGTTTTGGAGCTCACGGGCAGGGCCACCGCCGGCGGTGGCCCTGTCCGTGAACTCCAGTTTTGGAGCTCACGGGCAGGGCCACCGCCGGCGGTGGCCCTGCCCGCTCGCCGTCGGACAACCCCCGGCGGGTTTGCCGGAGGCCGGCGAACCCACCGGTGGGCGCCGGGCAGGCCGCCGGCGGCGGCCGGCGGAGGCGGCGGTTGCCCGTGCAGCGGGGGTTTTTCTTTTTTTTTTTCGATTTTTTTTTATTTTTTTTAATATTTAAATAATTTATATTATTAATAATTAATTAAATAATTATTAAAAAATTTTAAAATTAAATATGTTAACTTTAAAATTTTAAAATTTTACAGGCGGGCTGGCGTAGCCCGCCGGAATTAAATAATTATTAAAAAAATTAAATTAAATATTTTAACTTTAAAATTTTAAAATTTTACGGGCGGGCGGGCGAAACCCGCCGGGGGGGCGGGCGAAGCCCACCGGAATGCCAAACGGGCGAAGCCCGCTTGGTTGCGGGCGAAGCCCGCTTTGTTGCGGGCGAAGCCCGCAGCGACGTATCGAGAACGGGCGGAGCCCGTTCGAAGATGCTAGTATATATATATATATATATATAACGGTTCCACCCCGGTGGAACCGGTTGGACCGGTTCAACCTTGAACCTTTCCCTCCGCCGGTTCGGTATCCGGTCCAGTTTTCAAAACCTTGCTTTATATAGCCAAGTTGAGACCCCTACCCCTTCCTCTCTTCTACCAGAACGGTGGTTGGGTTAGGCTCGTCGGCAACCCAGGTTGGATGGAAGGGGAGCAACTGGCCGGTGAGGAATGGGGGATTAACTTAGCCGGGTTAGATTTGTCAGAGGTTAGAGTTAAACTTGGGGTTATGGTTGGGTTGATGGGTTAGCTTAAGGTTAGGGGTAGTGGAGGGTTAAGTTTGGGTTGGGTTAAACCTATAAATAGGTATGGATTAGCCTAAGTTTGTCTTGGATCAGCTGACATCCAAACAGGGGATAGCATTAGGGCTGAGCATATTATTCGAAACTCGAAAATCGCTCGAAAATCGTTCGAAAATTGAGCCGAATCGGAATCGTTAAAATTGATTCGATTCAATTTGACTCGAATCTGATTTCGAGTCGATTTCGAGTCAGTCTTGAATCACTCGAAATATGATTCGAATCAACTCGAATTAATTAAAAAATTTTTGTATTTATTAATATATTCTTATTTCAAGATTAAAAATAACAAAGTTTAAAGCTAAATAAAAAAATTTAGACTTTAAGTGTTTCATTTGCTAAATTTATAGGTTTTCCAATTTAATTTTGCGCAAATTAGGAATAAAACAAAAAATTGCTCAATTTCGAGCCGATTTGATTCGATTTTGAGCCGTTCCCATTCAATTTCGAGCCGACTCGATTCGATTTCGAGCCGACTCGGAATCGAGTCATTTCGAGTCGAGCCGACTCAACTCGAAATCAATTTCGATTTCGAGTCGATTTCGAGCTGAGTTCGAGTCGAAAATTTCGATTTCGAGTCAAGCCAAAATCGCTCGAACTCGACTCGATATCAGCCCTAGATAGCATTGGGATTAATGGCCATATTGGGCGGGTTTTGATTGGGTGAAACTTGAGGGTAAGGTTTAAAATGTATGAAAACTCACCTTTTTAAGAGATTTTGACCAAAGTAAATCCTACCCTACGGTGGATCCCTCATATGGGTCAAGGTTAATGTAGGTCATAGTTGTCGAGTGATGAGTCAATGTTGATGCGATGATGTTAAATTTAACCGTTCAAGATTTTTGAGACGTATAATTTTACGAGGCTTATTTCGATCGACATTACTAAACAATGTCGAATTTGAACGTGCACTTGGATCATACAATTCTAATGTCACTGACAGAAGTGAATTTTGAGGTTATCTGCTCAAAATAATATTTCGGGATTACCGTGACGATCAACATGGTCTAAACTGTCACTTTCACTAAATAACCTCAAATTAAAACGAAATAAGTTGTGTTGCACTCATATGAATCATATGAGTCTAATGCAACTGACATAAGTCCATTTTGAGCTCATCTGCTCCAAAATTGTATTTTGGGGTGACCAAGCCGAAAACGTGCCCAAAAACAGTCACTTTCACTAAATGACATCGGATTAGAACAAAACAAGTTGTGTTGCACTCATACGGATCATACGAGTCGAATGCAAATAACAAAATCCAATTATGAGCTCATTTGCTCAAAATGATATCTTGGGGTTATTGCGTCGAACGACGCGACAAAAAACAGACATTTTCACTAAAGTCCCGGGTTCGAACGAAACGAGTTGGATTGCGCTCATACGAATCATGCGAGACTAATGCAACTAATTGAAGATAATTCTGAGATGGTATGCCTAAAATGTCATGTCGAAGTCGTCATATAGCTCGGTATTGCCTGAATTAGCCAACTTTGTCATTATACCCCAAAATGAGGCGTAATTGGTGTCCTTGAGTTTGTTTTGATCTTGCGAGAGCAATGTAACTGACCGACTTGATTGTAAGTTGATTTACTCAATTGTCTAAATTATGTCATTGTACCTCAAACTGACATTAATATAAGATGGAGGTCGGGTCGTGATTTGCTCCGATCTTGACTAAACTCCTTCGAGTGTTCAATTAAACCAACCAGGCCTCTTATCGAAGTTTGGATGTTATAAATTCAATTGTTGACCCCAAAAACCTTGGTTTAAAGAGGCGTTCAGACCGATGAGGTAACTTGCACCTACTTCATGTATGTGAACAATATCAATGTAGTTGTATATTATTTGTCTGAATCATGTTGCTAAATGATAGTTTTCAGATAAAGATTTTGAATTGGGAATACTTGTGTTTTTACTTGTGTATGTAAAAAGAAACACATCATTTTCATTTCATTACTTCTCTTGTAATCGGCAATTGAAAATCTGAAACAGGATTGATGTATGTGATGAATTTCAATGTAATTGTGATTTTGAATTTTAAATATTGGTGATTTTCTCTCCCTCGTGTTCATAAAGCCCCCAGGCTCAGGCCTAAACCGGGCCTCCCGGGCCCTGATTAGAGCCGGGTCGGGGCCGGGCTTAGCCCGGGCCCGATTTTTTTTTAAAAAATAATTTTTTCTATAAAAAAAATAAAATATAATTTATAAATAACATAAACAAATAAATGAAGAAGAAGATGAAGAGGCCGGCTGAGCTCGGAAATCCTACGACGACAGCCATGGAAAACTACAAACTCGCCTCTTTCTCTCTCCCTCTCTAACATGCAGACCGACAATCGACCAATAATGGCTATCAATAGCTAATCACAGAACAATGAGAACGAAGTGGACAAATCCGGGGATCTCAATCACAATCCCTCAGGCAGCTTCCTCTTCCTCGTCCCGATTTCCGCCTGAAACTCCAGGTTCCCTGCGCTGACGAATGTTCCATGAAATCCGTACGGCACCCTCGTTGACAGCTGCACAGCCGCCTCCACCTCCATGCCGGAAGCGTTCACGATGATGAGTTCTGAGCTGCCGGCTATCTTATCGTGCACGAAAGCCAGCACATATCCTTCGTCCTCCTCACCTCCTTCCTCCGCCGCCGGGACGAAGTAAGGCTCGCTGTCGTACTTTCCATCACCGTACACGAACTTTTGCATCTCGCCGGTGGCGAGATCGACCTTCGCGAAGCCCGTGCTTTCCCTAAATCGGGCTTTGCCCGGCCCGGCCCAGGCCGGGCACCGGTCCGAGCAAATGCCTATATATGAGGCCTTGTTAGGCCTCATGGCCCGGCCTGGGCCCGGGTCGGGCTTAGCCCGGTCCCGGGCCTAGCCGGGCCCGATTTTTATGGGCACCCCTATTTTCACTTGAGAAGAAATCTGAATGTAATTTTTTCTTCGTTAAATTCTTAAATCTTTTCATATATTAAAATGTCACAGCATTAATGGATTTTTTTTTAATACTGCAACTTTTGGCAACACATTTGAGAGTTACATTTGTGTCATTTGTTAACAATTTTTAATTGTAACGCTGCAAGCAACATTTCAAAAATATTGTAATAAGTAAAAGTATGAAAACTGTTGGCTTTGAGAATATGTAATGCAGGTATCAACACTACCCCATATACCAATGTCAGTAGCTGACGCGACGGCACTTCGGTCACTCATGGTCAGTTTGTTTTAGCGGTGGCAGTGGTAAAAGGAGCTGTGAGAATGAAGTTGTGGGAATGAAGCTGTGCGAATGGAGCTGTTCAGAATGAAGAAACAGTTTGACAAAACAGCGGTGACAGAGCTGTTCAGAATGGAGAAACAGTTTTGTAAAACAACAGTGGCGTTTCTGTTAATATGTATTATTATAATGAACATTCAATTTTTTCTGATTGATATTCTACTCATGGTAAGCCTGATTTTTTAATTACTGAAATAATAAAGGAACATAAATATCATAAGCAAATAATAACAACTGTAAAACAGTCATACACAAGTTCCATAAATGAAATCAAGAAACATTATCGCAGATTTCTGTCTTCAGCATGCAATCATGTCCATCACCTGCAAACTATGATATAGTGATGAATGAATATAAAATTTTAAAATTAATTATTTTGTGAAATAGTGAAATTTTATTTACCTATTTGTATTTTGTAGTAGATCAGCAATTGCATCTCGTAATGCGTACATTTCTGTTGTCCCTACACCAATACTCATACTCTGACGCAAATCAATTATTGCATGCTGGTCTGTTGTAATTTCGTTAGCCTCTGGATATACTAAATTTTCATCAACATCACATGTCATGAAATCAGGATCCACATTTGATGAGTGACGACGAATGAAATTATGAATCGTCATTGTAGCGACAACAATATCTCGTTGCCTCTCGAAGCTGTATTGCGGCATATCTCGAAGTATTGCCCACTTTTTTTCCAGATTCCGAATGTGCGCTCTATGACACTGCGTAAGGATGAGTGTTCTTGGTTGAACCGTTCTTGAGGTCCTCGTATAGGACGATTGCCACGTGCAAAGTCTGCTAGATGATAGCGTGTTTCTGGGTAAGACTTTAAAATTCTCCTTTCCAAAGGATAACCTGCGTCAACCAAATAGTACTTCCCTGCAAGCATTAAAACATAATTTAATTCCAAATTATAAGTTTGCAAGATTATTTTATTATTTTTTTAAATTACCTGCAGGAGGGTGAGGGAAATTCCAGCAAGGTTCTCTTGTGGCCTTTTTAAAGATCCGACTATCATGCGCTGAACCCTCCCATCAGGCCATGACGAATGTGAAACACATGTTGAAATCACATGCAGCCATAACATTTTGGGTTGACACCCCATGTCGACCAATATATTTAACTTTATTTTTCGGAGAAATCCGAGCATCGACGTGTGTTCCATCAATTGCGTCAATACAATCTTTGAAATACGGCATGTAACGAGAGTCGTGCAAAATCTGTGGCGGAATCATTACAAGAAAAACATTTATTAGCAACAAAATTTAGAAAGAAAAGTAATTCGATGATAATTAGCAATAAAATCAGCAACAAATATTAAAAACAAATTTTCAAACAAAATTAGAAACAAAAATATTTGTTGCTAAACTAGAAAGTAAAAAATTTATTGCTAAAAATTTCTTGCAAAAATAGAAAGAAAAAATTTTGTTGCTAAAAAATTGATGATGATTACCTACAAATAATTTATTTCAAAATTTATTGCTAATTTAAAATACATAAATATATCTAATATTTGGCTCCAACCAAAAAACATTGAGCGGCAAAATGAAATTTTGCACAAACAAACTTATCAATTTTAATAAAATATAATATCATACTTTTTTAATTCTCACGGTTTTCTTCTTCCCCAAGCAACATTGCCTTTTCAATTCTCACGGCTTTTCATCTCTCCAATATCAGCCACTTTGCACCAGCCAACTCCGTCGGCCAAGGTGCCCCGCTCCGCCATCCAATTTTACGAGCTCCACCCAAGTTCCCAGCTCCGCCGGTGAGGGTGCCCAGCTCCGGCGACCGAGTTCCCCTGCTACGCCCTTCGCCAAGCTCCCAGCTCCGCCAAGGTGCTAGCTCCGACGACCAAGCTCTCCATCCCCAACAACAGCTCTGCAAGCCTAGATCGAGTGCTTCGCCGACCAAGTTCAGGCCTTAGCTCTGCCGACCTAGTCTATATTCCTACCGACCAAGTTTCTATCTGGTCTAGTTTCCAGCCCCGCCGAGCAAAATATCCTTGCTCCGCCGGCCAATTTTCCAAGCTCTGCCAAGTTTTCCAACTCCATCAAGTTTCCCAGCTCAACAAAGTAATCGAATTAGATTATGCATTATTTCACCTTATACTTGGTTTGGTGATAATACTAATCTAATATTTGCTAACAATCAAAATTCCAACTTTTGTCATTAAATAGAAGCAATTGACATGTGTAGTTTTCAAATTTATGAATCTAAGTTTTTTTTTAGATTATATACCAATAGTTGAATATGTGATCCACACTATCTCTCTCTATCTCCCTCTCTGTTTTCTATATCTTTCTCTATATTCATGGATAGAAATGATATAAAATAAGAGGTAAAATAAGAAGTCTCAATGTCACACCACTGAGACTCATCGATCTGAAGCCCTCGACATGAGCACTCGATGAAAGCCATCGACTGGAGATTTTAATGGAACCTTATATGTTTTACCTCATGCACAATTGTTTGAGGAAGGATGGACTGAGCAGCACGTACGTAGTATATTACTTGCATCATGTTGAATTGAGTTTGAAGTATTATAAAATCACATGTATTTGGCATAATTGAAGATAATCAGTAAAATCATAATATATATGATTTTGCAACAAATGTTTTTTAATAAGTGCACATTTACTTATTTTATGATGATCATAGTGTAATTATAATTTTCATTCTATATTTGATTAATTAATGATCTCTCGTGCATTCGTCTGTTTAAACAAAAAATAAACATGTATTATATAATTATTTTTATGTTGTGCTTGCAGAATAACAATCATGCCCCCAGATAGGAGTTGGATTAAAAATCGTGTTTGTCCGGGTGGATATGGTATTACAGATGAATATCGAATTGGAGTTGAGGAATTCATTTCATTATGCCATCGTTATCCAAGATATATGGATCGAGGAAATATTCGTTGTCCATGTTGTGATTGTAAAAGTTTGAAATTTATTTCACCAGATATGGTTAGTTTTCACCTTATATCTAGAGGATTTGAACGTGGTTACATTAATTGGGAAAGGCAAGGAGAGCCACTTTGGGATGAACCGTCCATTTCGGCTCCTACCATTTGTAGGCAAGAACATATATTAGTTGAGGAAAAATTATCCCCGGGCAATATAATTCTTTGGGGGATATGGTTATTGATGTAGCTGGTCCTGAATTTGATTGGAGTACTAGGGATGTGCCACACACACCAAAACCTAGTGCTAAGAAATTTTTTGAAATGAAGGATGCTGCAGATAGTCCTTTGTGGCATACTTGTGAGAATCACTCGGAGTTATCAGCATTGACACAACTTTTAAACATCAAGTCTGAATCAAACTTGAGTGAAAGACATTTTAACAATTTCTAAAGGCATTTGGGCAAATGTTACCAAAGGGTCATAGGTTACCTGATAGCTTCTATTCATGTAAGAAGTAGTTGCTCCACTGGTCTTGGGATTCAGAAAATTGAAGTATGTGAAAATGATTGCATGTTGTACTGGAAGCATTATAAAGATTTACAAGAATGTATGATATGTCACCACCCTCGGTTTAAGCCTAGGTATCGAGGCGAAAAGAAAAAGCGCAAAGATATACCATTTAAACAATTAAGTTATTTGGAGCTTGCACCAAGACTACAAAGATTGTACATGTCTAAAACTACTGCTGAACACATGAGATGACATAAGGAAAATGTCGGGGAAGAGCGAAAATTATGTCATCCGCAAGATGGTGAGGCTTGGAAGCACTTTGACCAGACCCATGGTACATTTGCAGCTGAATCACGAAATGTTAGACTTGCACTATCAACTGATGGGTTTAATCCACATAATCAAGGATCTACACCATACTCATGTTGGCCAGTTATTATCACACCATATAATTTACCACCATGGATGTGTATGGATAGACCATATATGTTTCTTACCTTACTCGTGCCTGGCCCGAAGAGTCCAGGTAGGAGCTTGGATGTTTATTTGCAACCATTGACAGAGGAATTGAAAATATTATGGTATGTTGGGGTTGAGACTTATGATATATCCACAAAATAGAACTTCCAGATGAGAGCAGCACTAATGTAGACTATCAGTGATTTTCCTGCATATGGAATGTTGTCGGGTTGGAGTACTCATGGAAAACTAGCATGTCCATATTGCATGAATCATATCAAGTCATTTAGACTTAAACATGGTCGAAAACCATGTTTTTTTGATTGTCATCATAAATTTTTGCCATTAGATCATCCATATAGATACCAAAGGGATGGCTTCACTAAGGGAAGAATTGAGATAGATGCACCTCCTATTCAATTAACTGGTCATCAACTTGAAGGTGTGGTAGCATTATTACCAAACATTCAATTTGGTAAGACTAAAGATAAAGAAAGAATCGAAGGGTTTGGTGTATCACACAATTGGTTGAAACGTAGCATCTTTTGGGAGTTACCATATTGGAAAATAAATTTGATACGACATAACCTAGATATGATGCACTTTGAAAAAAATGTATTTGACAATATATTTAACACTGTTATGGATGTAAAAGGTAAGACTAAGGATAATGTTAATGCCCGTCTTGACCTAAAAACATCTGTAAGCGTCGGGATCTTGAGATCAAAGAGGTGAATGAAAAGCATTTCAAACCTAAAGCAAGTTATATATTGTCAAAGGATGAACGAGAGATGGTGTTAAAGTGGATAAAAAATTTGAGGTTGTCAGACGGGTATGCATCTAACTTAGGTAAATGTGTTAATTTGAAAAATTATAGTATACATGGAATGAAAAGCCATGCTTGTCATGTTTTTATGGAGAGGTTGGTTCCTCTTGCATTTCGAGATTTATTGCCAGAATTTATATATATGAAATGCCTTAACTGAATTAAGCCAATATTTTAGAAACATGTGTTCAACTATTCTTTATGAGTCAGACATGAGAAAAATGGAGGAGAACATAGTTGTAATATTGTGCAAACTTGAAAAAATATTTACTCCTGCTTTTTTTGATTCCATGGAGCATTTGCCAATAGACCTGACATATGAAGCAAGGGTTGGTGGGCCTGTTCAATATCGTTGGATGTATCCCTTTGAGAGGTAAATATTTCCTTAAAATATTGTTCTCTTTCATATTATATGTATGTACTGACTTTTGTATATATAGGTTTTTGAACACTTTGAAACGTAAGGTAAAGAACAAAGCACGTGTAGAGGGATCAATTGTTGAAGCATACTTGATTGAAGAGACTTCAACATTTTGTTCTCATTTCTTTTCTGCTGATGTGGAAACAAGGTCTACAAGTGTAGGTCGTAATGATAATTTCATTCAAGTTGAACCTAATCATTTATCTGTGTTCAATTCTCCTGGTCGACCATTTAGCCCCAAAAAGGAGATGCGTATTTTAACTCCACTTGAGAAGGATGCATGTACAATATATATTTTGTTCAATTGTCCAGAGCTCTCCAAATATATTGAGTAAGTAATATTTATATGTTTACGTTAGTTTTAATTATTAATTGAGAGTGTTAATTTTATATGCTTTATAGACTTTATGATGCCGAGAAACAAGTTTAAATACCGGATCTAACTCCTAAGGTATTAGGAGTTATGAGTGATAAAGAGTTTTCCACATGGTTTAAAAATTATGTAAGCAAATATGTTGTTATTTTATTTATGCTTTATGTAATTATATTGCACATATTAACATTATAATTTATTTTTATGCTCAATAGGTTGAGAATCCGGCAAATCAAATAATAAACAACGACATCAAAATACTTGCTTGTGGGTTTAGTAGCATTGTTAAGTGTTGGAATGGATATTTTGTGAATGAATATAGATTTCATACGCTTGAGTATGGAGATGCAAAATCTACAATGAATAGTGGAGTTTGTGTGAATGAGAGTTATTATAATGATTCCAGTGAAGACTACTATGGTGAGTTGCTAGAAATCCTGGAATTGAGGTTTTAAAACTCATTACCAATACCATAGTGATGTTTAAATGTAAGTGGTTTGACACTGGAAAACGAGGGACACAGATTCACCCAAGATATAAATTGTTGATATTAATAGTGATCGTAGCATGACTGAAGACAATCCTTTTGTTCTTGCTTCTCATGTCATGTAATGTATACTACACATCATATCCTTGGAGAAAGAAGCACTTGATCGCCGTTGGCGAGCTGTTTTCAAAGTTAAAGCTAGAAGCACTTACGAGATAAATCATATCCCCATGCAGAGTCAACATACACAGCCAGAGGAATTTTATCAGGAGACCTCGACTTCTAATCCAACTCATGTTGTACTTGATGACATTACTACTTTAATTGATCTTCGTGTTCAAGCGGAAGAAGTGAATCTTGATATACAACCACCAAGGGGAGAAGTAGGAGAAAATGACTTGTCTGAATCAGAGGATGATGAATAATTATATAAGGATTAATCAGAGGATGAAGATGACGGTCACGAGACACTCATTATCTGGGGTAATGGTAATCTTGTTTTTTTATAAAATTAAAATTTCCTACCTTGTGATCTTTCAATGCATTGGTGAAATTCATGTTGCTTTTTAGATTAATTAAATTTATTGTAACAGAGCAAGAGTTGTCCAAAGAGTTGTAATAAAAAATATTTCTCCTCGGTGGCTGAGCATCTTCTTTCAACATTTTGTATTTTGTTTGCAATGGTGGAGGTTCCTCTGATATTCTCTTTCTCTGTATGAATTTAGTTTTCTTTTCATTCAAGTTATATGGCCCATCCAAGGGGTCTCATCATTAGATAATTTGCATCTGTTTGCTAAGCACTCCATTTCATCCATCCATAATTAGTGACAAAATCAAGTTTTGTTCTTGGAAATGGTTGTTGGCTATGGAGCTGGCATTTTTACAGGGGGAGGGGGCATGGATGCTTGGGTACTATCACTGGTACTTAATGCTTAAACAAGGGTAGGACGAGTGGAATTTTTACTGGGCGTAGGGTCAGGGAGATGTTTAGTCTTTGTCAATTAAAGTGGATTAGGAGAGAGCAGTGGTAGTCCTATTCCCCATTGTCGTCAAAGTCTCTTTCACAATTGACGACAGGGATTGACATCGAATAAGGTATTTTGGTATTCCGAAGCTATTCATGTTTTTTAGTCCGCAACCGCTACTACTCTCCGCAACCTGCTACTACTCACCTTATGTTTTTTATTGAAGTACTCTTCCTCCACCAGCATGATATGTGTGTACTCTATCAAGAGAACATTATGCATCTGCTTGATATCTAACATGTTGCTGATTTTGGTACCCTTGGTGTCACAATTAAATTATTTCCCCACTACCTATAGCTACCTTTTCACTATTGCATAATCCTCTGTTCACAGTATTGCCCC
>CM077159.1:150747187-150791457 GCA_039583875.1 Platanthera guangdongensis | reverse complement strand
TTTCGCATCTCGTAACAACCGGATCTCTCGGAGAGGATTCGAGTTCTTCTCGGTCTATTCTTTCTCCTCCATTTTAGTTGTATTAATATTTGAGAATCTTGAGAAATAAAATTGATCTCTGCCTGCACAGTGGCTGTACCCATTTGATTTTTTCGGGGAACCACTTAAATCTTGGTGTTCTTCCTTTGTGGTGTTTGTTTATTTCTTTTCGTGCGTTATTATTATTTTCGTAACCATAATTATGGCCGTTAGAAATTTCACTTGAACAGGAGAATTTTATCCGCACTCGGAGACCCGTTTTCATAACAAGTGGTATCAGAGCCAGGTTCGATCGACGACCGTTTGGACATTCTGTTTCGAGTTGGGTCAACGGTAGGTGATGACATCGGTCTGCTCCCTATCTTCCCAATCTTGATCCGTGAATTTATTCGGTCGCTTCGGTCTCCGTGCAGATTTTCTTCAGTTTATTTTCTATGGCGACTTCCACACCAGGTGCGAAGTTTGAAGTTACGAAGTTCGACGAAAAGCACAATTTTGGCCTGTGGCAGGTCAAGGTACGAGCACTACTGATTAAGGAAGGATTACACCGTGTCCTATTGGGGAAGACCAATAAGGATGTTGAGGTTACCGATCGCATGTGGGAGGATATGGATCTCAAAGCTATGTCCACCATACAGCTTTGCTTATACGATGATGTGTTATATGGAGTTCTTTCAGAGACGACTGCCTCTGGTCTTTGGGCAAAGCTGGAGAATGTCTACATGACGAAGTCTCTTCCCAATCGTATTTACCTCAAGCAAAAGTTGTATAAGTTCAGCATGAAGGAGGTTTCCTCTCTTCACGACCACCTAAACAGTTTTAATAAACTGCTATCAGAGTGTCTCAACATGGATATCAAGGTGGAGGAAGAGGACAAGACAGTTATTTTACTGAACTCCCTTCCAAAGTCCTACGAGAGCATGATCACTACTCTTACCTACAACAAGGACGTTTTGGACATGGAAGAGGTTACTGCAGCATTACTCTCAGATGACATCCGAAAGAAGTCTTCCGGCTCAGGTGCTGCTGAAAGTTCAGCTTTATTCTCTCGGGGCCAGTCTGGTTCAGTTAGAGGAGGCAAGTTCAAAAAGAGTTCAGACAGTTACTGCAATTACTGCAAAAAGAAGGGTCACGAAATAAAGGACTGCTGGAAGCTTCAGAACAAGGAGAAAGAAAAATCCCTTGGTGATGATAAGGGGAAGTCTGTCGCATCCATATACATCGAGGATGTCGATGAGGACGTCCTTTAGTACTTTTCCCTCACCTATTTTTTTCCTCCTGTTTTATCTACATTTTCTTCCGGCATTTTTTTCCCTTTCTTATTCTATTACCCCCTTCATTTGCTTACCATCATTTTTTCTTTTCCTAGTCATGTTATTTCTTATGCTTGTGTTTATATAACTCTTATTCCGAGTTATTCTTTCCTGGTCAAAGAATTCATTACCGAATGCGTTTTGTCCCCCTATTACCTTAGCCCTTTCATTATTACTCCTTCGTTCTACATGGGCTCAGAGTGTGTCTAATCAGTCCTTTTCTGATTAGTTCTCATAAGGGTTTCATCTTTCCATGCCGAGGACAGTTGTTTGCATTCTTTTCTTGATGTGTCTGCATTTATCAGTTTCTCTCTCGCGCACACATCAAATGTCAGGAATCTTGACAGGTTCAGTTTTGCTATGGGAGACCACCGCTGGAGGTGGAGCAGTTGATATTTAGCTTCAAGGTGGAGCGTTTCTGAGACAGCCACGTTAGTCCAGTTTGTGCGCTACTCAGGATTGAAGGAGTTCATTTCTTATATATGATTCATTCTCGGCCAGAGTTCATTCAATCTGGTCTCTTTGGTTTTTTTGATCTTGGTGACCGTCTAGCTATTGGAGTTATTTCAGTCAGGTGGAGCTTGTCCTTGGAGAGGCGTCAAGGTGGAGTTTCGTTTGCGTGAGGAGTCAAGGTGGAGATTGTTAGGATCGTGACACCTCACACGCGCATGGATCGTCCGGATTGCGCCACGTCGGCAATCCGTGGGAGGTGTTATTACCTATTCCGGGCGAAATTCAATTTGGAAATTCCTCTTTGGGGAAGGAATTATCTTCTTTCCAATGGTGGCAGCCGGCCCTCCAAATTTATCTCCTAATATTCAGCCCTGTTCTTTTGGGGATTTGCCAACCTGGGAATTCCTCTTTGGGGAAGGAATTATCTTCCTTCCAATGGTGGCAGCCGACCCTCCTTCCCCTTAGGATTTCTCTCCTATTTAAATTCCAGAGGTGGCCGGCCAACATGAGCGGTGCAGCAAGTCCTTTCTCTTTCGGTGCAGCTTTTGTCCGTGCGGGTCTTCAAAAAGCAGGAACTTCGCCGCCGCTTTGATTCTCGTCGCATCTCGTACAACCGGATCTTGGAGGATTCGAGTTCTTCTCGGTCTATTCTTTCTCCTCCATTTTAGCTGTATTATATGTTTGAGAATCTTGAGAAATAAAATTGATCTCTGCCTGCACAGTGGATGTACCCATTTGATTTTTCGTGGAACCACTTAAATCTTGGTGTTCTTCCTTTGTGGTGTTTGTTTATTTCTTTTCGTGCGTTATTATTATTTTTTGTCACCATAATTGTGGCCGTTAGAAATTTCACTTGAACAAGAGAATTTTATCCGCACTCGGAGACCCGTTTTCATAACACCTTCTATCCAAGGTTCATCCACATATGATCATGATTTATGGGTAGAAGCATCAGGTGGACCAAAACATGGGCGTTGCTATGACTTTGACAACTCATATAATGATGATATGATCTTCTCTGCCACTAGTTCAAGCATAAACTCTTGTCATGTTGAAATTGAACAACGTGGTGGTCGTTTACAAGAGTTAGAGAGACAACAAAAGGAGATGAGCAATAACATTGACCAGAGAATTGATAATGCTGTTAAAACTGTTGTTTCTGCCGCATTAGCTATGCATGGTATTTATTCAAGCCAACACTTTTCTCCAGGATCATATTCTTCCTCGGGTCAATTCTCCATTCCAACTGCTCCTAGCTACTTTCCTGCTCAAGTTGCTTCAGGTGGTTATTTTGGAGCTCCTGGATATTTTCGTGTATCAAGTCAATATCCTCATATTCAGAATCATACCTCAAATCAGGATCATTCTCCAGTTCAACACCAATCTTCAGAAAATCATCATTCTCCGGACGGGCTAGTTGCTCGTCCGTAAATATCACATTTACCGATTACTTTTGTTCATGATTCTCATCATGTAATATGACACTTAGATTGTTTTGTGTTGAAGATGTGTCAACATTTTGTCATGTATTGATATTTGATTAAGTATCAACATTTGGTTATGTATCAAAATTTTGTTAGTATGACATTTGATTGCATACATATAATCATATTGAAATTTTATATTGGTCTATTTGTTTGATAATTGATATATGTGTTATGCATTGTCATTCATTACTTGACCTGTACAATTGCATATTTAAAATGTAATTGAGTACAGGTGAGTTGCTTGTATAACATGTTCGTTCTATATAATTGACATGTACAATTGCTTGTTATACAATTGCATATTTAAAGTCTATTTAAAATCTAATTGAGTTATACAAGCTCGTTCTATATAATTATTATGTATAATTGGAAATATTTTAATTTATAAATTTTTTAAAATAGTGTTGTTTATTTAAAATGTACAGTTTATAATGTATACATTCTTTGTTTGTTGATTCAAAATAAAAATTTGTAATTAATTTACCAATAAAGTAAATCAATGACATGATCAATATATTCTATAATATTTGATATTTTTAACTACAAATTTTGTAACAAATTTCTTGCTAGCTAAAATTAGGGACAAAATAATTCATTGTTGATAAGCAACAAATATTTTGTTGGTAAAACTTCTTGCTGAGTTAGAAAGTGATAATTCCTTATTGCTAATTCCTTGGTGAATCAGAAAGCAAAAAATTTCTTG
The DNA here is from genome assembly GCA_039583875.1 of Platanthera guangdongensis. NCBI lineage: Eukaryota > Viridiplantae > Streptophyta > Magnoliopsida > Asparagales > Orchidaceae > Platanthera > Platanthera guangdongensis. Next base: position 150,787,462 of record CM077159.1, on the reverse strand, counting down.
CTAAATATCTCTTGCTGAATAGAAAGGAAAATCACCCTAGCTAAAATTAGCTAGGCTCAAATTAGCTAGGAATAATTTTTGTATCAGAATTTGTTGCTAATCTAAATTAGCAACAAAATTGTGTGTTTTGCAAGAAATTTTAACCCTTGCTAACATGTGTTTTTCTTGTTGTGAATATTTTTGAATTCTCTGTCGGTTGGATCTATCATTTGTATCGACAAGTCCACTAGCGCATCGATGCCTCTGGAAATGAATCTACTAATAGTCTTTGTTGAATGCTGAAATTGTTCTGACGCATGTCTGACTGTACAATTTTGTGTCATAACATACAGTGTAATTGCAAGTACCTCGTGTACAGGAGTTCGTCTAGAGCCCCGAAACCCATATTCTTCGACAAGTACATTTAAGAGATCAAGGAAAATTTATTTTGACATTCTAAACATTATGTGGTATCTAGATGAGTGTCCACTCATTAACTCCACAAACCATTTGTGTCCTGTATGTGATGATGTCATATATGGAGTTTGACATAGTCTACTATACTCATGTGTCAAACATATACTGGTATTCAAAAGCAGAAGATATTATGCATATCCATGAAAAATTATTGACCATTTCGGTATTTGTTCAGATTCATCAATAATGTTTTCTGTGTTTTCAGCATCCATGAAATCAAGATTTTCATCATCCATAATAAATGTTGGACTCATTACAACATATGTATCGTTATATTAAAAAAGAATGAACACATGTGAATGTTGATATAAAAGATGGGCAAAGAAAATAACATATGTAAATAGCATAGACAACATTTCTCTATTTGATTTTTGCAACATGAACACCGTTGCGAAGTCGTATAGGAAGTGGTCTCCAACAATATCTTCGTGTTTATTAAGTTCTTTTACAACTTCGGCAATAGTGTATGATTGATTTGAAGGATTGGTGGCTTCTCTAATAGCCGATCCAACTGATCTTGTTTCTTCTACCAAGGACCCAATGTTTAGCCGCATTGTGTGTTTTTCTCCACCGACCTTCGCTTTGCCCTTGTTTATACATTTTCGCACTGTGTCAACTGACTCTTCTTCATTAATGTTTGTGGGGCGGGTACATGAACCGAAGTCACTCGCATTTGTCGGAGTAGAGATAGGCTCCACCTCCTCCTCATCATCATTGAGTTGATCGTTTCCCGCAAAAGCGTGACGCTTTCCTAAACTTGGTGCCCAACAATGTTCACCGGTCGCAGACACTTCACTGAACATCATATCCAATTTCTCCTCAAGCTCTGGGGAGATGCCAGTATAGCGAAATTTCTTAGCAGCGGGCACAATCTAAAAATTAACAAATACATAATTTGTTAAAATTTATACGACGAAAAATTGGAGAAAAAAATATGAGCAATCTTACAACCTTAAGTCGCTCGTCCCACCATTCATCAGACGCATCAATAGTCCTTCGTGATGTGTTCCATCCCAAACCTGTCTCTTTTCCTTTTAGATCTTTCCATAGTTTCCACTCCTTTTTCAACATATCTCATTTATTTTTCATTTGCCCTCGATCATATTGTCTGTCAGTGCGTGCTCAAAAATTCGCTACTAAATTATTCCACCCATCTCTACTGAAGTGTGTGGTAGGTCTATTACCAAGTTCAACTTCTTTCACACATAGCTCGCAATAGATTAATACCTCATTAGCATCCCATGTAGCCGACACCCCACCTTCCTTAGGTTTACCCATCTATGAAAACAAAACTAATTATAAATGGTATATAGAATGTCAATAGGATTTCAACATTTCAACCAATTAAAAAAAACTTAAACTAATTATAAATGAACATGAATTGTAGAAGCATAATGTTTAGTAATGTATGAAAACAAATAATCATTTCATTTGAAAAGAACGAGGCACTGAAGATTAATCATCAAACTAAAATTTGGCCACTTAAAAATAATCAAATGTGCGAGAAACAAATCAACCTCCCAATTGAACAGTAAGCAAAGTTGGTTTTGTTAATGCTTTCAATGCAAGTGGGTTTCAGCAAAGTTGGTTTTGTCGTAGTAAATTGAAAAGATAGCACTTTGTGGCACTATACCCTAAATGCAAGCGTAAACTTGCAAGGAATCAAAGATAAGACTCAAAGATAAGAATCAAGTCAAATACAATATCATAATGAAAATGCAATCCGAATGAGCGGAAATCAAGAGGAGGAATAAGAAGAACTCTGAGGCCAGGATACCTCAATCAATGAAATGAGAAAGTAATCTAGAAAAGAGATCAACAGTAAGCATAATCGGGAGACATGGCATTCAATAGCATCCATATATTAGAGCTCTGATTCCTGGTAAAGTAAAGGATTCTCAAAAGCGTCGTTCTTCTCGTCTCCTCGATGGACAGAACCGATCCAGCGAAACGGGACAGAGCCCTGCATGAATCCAGAGCACTATATGTTGAAGCCATAAGTGTCGTCCTTGACGAGGTAAGTGGAGATAAGAACGATGAAATAAATAGCCTCTCCAAAATGCATTTCCTGTTGAGGTATATTGATATTCGTGTTTAATGGGCTACTTAACGGGTTGGTTAGGATCCGATAGGAATCCAAACCCGTAGTCGGGGATTTAGGGTTTCGTCTATAAATACCCTGCTGGGGACAACGGGTAGGCCATTCCAAACTAGATGGTCACGCGGATGCTTCGAGCACTCTAACATTCTCGAAGTTTGCCCTAGCCCCGCTCCCGTCCCCGTGATCGATCTCCGCTCCTGCTGCGATTCTCTGCGTCGTCGCCGCTGCCGTTCGCGAGTTTTCTTCTGGATCGCCTCTCTTGCGGGATTTATAGATCGGGATCGAGACCAAGAAGCTCGCCGCCTAGAGACCGCCGCTCTTCCGGTTTTCCAGATCCCGCCGCCTGGAGCAGTTGTCGATCGGGATCAGATCGAAGAAGGAGGTATTCTCGGCCTCGCGGATCGGTGAAATCAAGTGGTTGCCGCTCGTTTGTGTTCTGCGCCGCCGTCGACTGGGAAAAGAACACAGCGTCGTCGTAGATCTCTGGAGGAAAAGCCGATTCTCCTGCGTATTCATCGATCGGCAATCGGATCGCCACTCCAGTTTCTCTGGGTTTCTTCCATCGCGGCTTCCTATCGGTTCTTGCTAGATCGGAATCCAGATCGTGAAGAGGAAAGATCGGAGATCGAGAACCACGACCGACGATCTCACCTCTCCTCATCGATCGGAGATCGGAATCCAGTCGATCGAGTGCGCCGCCTCTATTGTTGAAGAAGATCGGAATCCAGTCGTTCGCCCTAGGCTTCCGCTTAGCCGCTGTGTTGTGCCGTTGCTCACCGATCTGCTTCTCCCTCACTATCTCGGTGCACAGGAGAGATCAACTCTGTGCAAAGGAGAGATCAACTCTTTCTGCAAAGGAGAGATCAACCATTTTTTTTCCAGATCCAGTTGAGAAATAATCGTGCTTGTTGGAGAAGGAGTGTCCTAGCAGCTACGTTTGTCCTCTTTCCATCGCCGATCAATTGTTAGCCGATTCTCTACAACAATACTAGTTGGATCCCAGACCTTGGATCTCTATTCATAGAGAAAGCTGGTGGCCGATTACAATTTTTTATGCTGTTGGTCACTAGAGGAGCAAGCAATTCTACTGGATTGGATCCGAAGACCGTCTTCGTCTCGCTCAGGTGTTCTCTTTCTAGTATTTTCTGCTTGTAATTGCTAGTAGAATACTTTTGTTTGGAAAGAAACACAAAATGTCCAAGGCGATCAGTCATTCCTCTCCCGTGCCGATGATCAAGCTGGAGAAATTCTCCAACGCCGAGTTCAGTGCCTGGAAGCGCAACACACAGTTCGGCATGAAGTACCTGAACATCTTCTACACAGTGCAGACTGTCTTTGAAGAATTCAAAGGAAGTGATGTTGAAGATCAACGGGTCAACGACGAGGATTTCTGCAGAGACTACATCCTGAATTGCCTCTCCAACAGGCTTGCAGAGACGTACTGCAAGATGAAAAGGGCGAAGGAGATCTGAGAAGCCTTAGAGGAGCAGTTCAAGGAGGAGGAGAACATGTCCAAGACGCACCTGGTGGACAAGTTTATGGCATTCACCTTCACTGAGGAAAGGGAAATCCTGCCACAGGTGGCTGAGTTCGAAAATTTGGTGGACAAGCTCAACAGTGAGAACATCCCTCTGCCAGATGGATTTGTTGCAGGGGCGATCATTTTCAAATTGCCCTCGGCCTGGTATTCCTTCAAAACTGAGATGTACCGGAAAAAGACGTAGGTGAGTCTTAAAGACCTCAAGCGCTTCATCTGCATTGAGGATGAGAACCGGACTAGGCACGCTATAGAGACGATCAGCAAGCAGTCCTCTACTGCTAACATGATCACGCATCCTAAGCGGAAGCCTAAGCCTGGCAAGACTCGCCCACCGACCAGTGCACCCGCAGTTGCTGCCACCAGCAAACAAATAAAGAAAAAATTCAAAGGCAAGTGCTACAACTGCAATAAGTGGGGTCACTGCGCTTCCGAGTGCCGTCAGCCCAAACGGGGCGAATCCAGCACACTAAGGACCGATAATCAAGCCAACATGGTTTATCAGACTGCGCCTACCGACTTTGTTGCCATGGTCGGTAACGGGACGACCAGTTCAGAGTGGTGGCTCGATTCAGGTGCTACCTGCCACGTCTGTCACAATCCAAAGCTTCTGGAGGATGCAAAAGAGGTGCAAGAGACTGTCACTGTTGCAAATGGAGCTGTAGCTGACGTGCTGAAGGTCGGCAACGCTACCTTGACTCTCTCCTCAGGTAAGACTCTTACTTTGAAAAATGTTAAATTTATACCGACATTAGCTGCTAATTTAATTTCAATTAGTCTGTTGTGCGATGCGGGTATGTCTTTTAACATTAGTGGTGGTCGGGTAACCTTAATGGTTCACTCACATTACTTTGGTTGCGCATATGTCGTTAACGGGATGTATAGGCTGAGTCTAGCACACGAGGTAGTTAATCAGATTAACTCAAATCTGATAGATCCTAAGACTTTACATGAAAGACTAGGACACGTCAATTATAGAAAACTTCTCCTGCTAGCTAGAACTCACAACATACCCCTCGACACAAAAACCAAATTTGAAAAATGTGAAATTTGTGCTCAAACTAAGAAAACTAGAATACCTTTTAGTCAAGTTTCTAGGAGCACACAATTGCTAGAGTTAATACATTCCGATATTTGTGACTACAAAAGTTTTGTCACTCGAGGCGGTCGGAAGTACCTGATAACTTTTATCGACGACTACTCTAGATTCAGTCGCATTTACCTTCTTAAAACCAAAGATGAAGCATTTGAAAAATTCCGTATTTTCAAAAATAGGGTTGAAAATCAACTTGACATGAAAATAAAAAGGCTAAGAAGTGATAGAGGAGGATAATACGTCTCGGGGGAGTTCAGAGATTTCCTTGCCAGCAATGACATAATTCCTGAAACGACTGCTCTGTATTCACCACAATCCAACGGTATTGCTGAGCTAAAAAATAGGGTTTTAACAGAAATGTTGAACTCCATGCTGTTGACTGCTGGCATGCCTGTGGCCTATTGGGGTGAAGCCGTCCTCACGTCAAATCACATTCTTAATAAAGTTCCCCATGCAAAGTTGACTAAGACACCCTACGAGCTTTGGTTTAAGAGGCCTCCTAGATTTGACAATCTTAAGACCTGGGGCTGTATCGCTTATGTTAGGATACCAGACTCTAGAAGAGCTAAGATTGGACCAAGGACTAATACCTGCATCTACCTGGGATGTGTAGATGATAGTGCTGCAGACAGGTTTCTGGATCTCTCAACTAATACTGTAATAGAATCAAGAGACGTTGTCTTCTTTGAGGATAAGTTCCTTAAGGACAAGAACCTGACACTGCCAGGTCTGCCAGCCACTAGTACTGAGCCTTTAGTTGAGCCAGGACAACGTAACTCTGACACTGAGCCTGTAGACACGAGTGGTTTAGATACCAGAAGGCTATCTAGTAGAGAGAAAATGCCTAAAAGCTTCGGTACAGACTTCGTAACTTACCATGTTGAAGCTGATCCATCCACTTATAAGGAAGCGATGCGATCTAGAGACTCTCTATTATGGAAAGAAGCCATAGACGAAGAGATGAACTCTCTCATGCAGAATAACACATGGACTTTGGTCGATTTGCCCAAAGGGGCTAAAACCATTGGCAATAAGTGGGTTCTGAGGAAGAAGCTAAATCCTGATGGGAGTATCGCAAAATACAAAGCATGTCTAGTTGCCAAAGGCTTCACTCAAGTGAGTGGTGTAGACTACTTTGATATATACTCACCTGTATGTCACTATGCGACAATTAAGATTCTTCTCGCACTAGCATCTATTGAACACTTCACTGTTCATCAGATGGATGTCAAGACTGCATTTCTGAATGGAGATTTGACTGAGGAGATCTACATGCACCAGCCTGAAGGGTTCGTCATAGAAGGTCTAGAAAATAAGGTCTGTAAGTTGATTAAGTCAGTATACGGATTGAAACAAGCACCCAAAATGTGGCATGAAAAATTTGACACCTGTGTAAAAGGCTTGGGTTTCAAATCCAGCCTATCAGATAAATGTCTGTACGTTAGAACAAGTGCAAATAAAGTAGCCATCATATGCTTGTACGTTGATGACATGCTAATTCTGGGCACTGATCAGTCTGAGGTGAAAGACGTGAAAGTTGCCTTGACGACACAATTTAGCATGAAAGACCTAGGTGAGGTGAAAACCATCCTAGGAATGGAAGTGAACTTCACAAAAAAGGGTATTACCCTGAGTCAGAGTCACTACATTAGGAATCTACTGAAAAAGTGGGGTTACGATACGAGCAAAAAGGCTGAGACTCCATACGATTATAACAGTAGACTGAAACCGAATGAAGGTTCAGCTATCATATAGTTGGATTATTCCAAACTCATAGGAAGTCTCATGTACGCTACTACCTGCACTAGACCTGACATAGCCTTTACGGTCGGCATGTTGAGTAGATTCATCAGTAACCCTGGGAAGGACCACTGGGACGCCTTTGACAGGCTAATGAGATACTTAAAGTTTACTGAGAAGTATGCTCTATGTTACAGTGGGCATCCTCCAGTGCTTGAAGGGTACTCCGACGCATCTTGGTGCTCAGAAATAGCTGATTGTCAATCCACTAGTGGCTTTATGTTTACACTAGGAGGAGTTGCAGTAGCTTGGAAGTCTAAGAGGCAAACGTGCATTACACTATCCTCTATGAAATCGGAACTCTATGCTCTCGCTTCAGCTGGAGAAGAAGCAGAGTGGATAAGAGATCTGATATTGGACATTCCAATGACGAGTCTGAAAATGCACTCTATTTCGATTTATTGTGACAATCAGGCCACAAAGACCATTGCTACAAATACGTTGTTCAATGGCAAGCGAAGGCAACTTAGGATGAAATGGGCCTGGTTGACCTATCTCACCAGTCAGGGGATAATCTCCCTATTGGACGTGAGATCAAAAGATAATGTAGCAGATGTCCTTACTAAGGGCTTATGTAAGGTTCTCACATCTAAAACATCGGGGGAGATGAGATTAACGTCCATTTAGGAGGACTTAATACCTAGCTTATGTTTTAAATTTAAGAACCGTTGTCTGCTTACATTCAAGCATCTACGTTGAGCATACTAAAGTATTTCAGATGTTATCTGATGAAAGATAGAGGTGAGATAGTTGCAAATGGAGCTGTAGCTGACGTGCTGAAGGTCGACAACGCTACCTTGACTCTCTCCTCAGGTAAGACTCTTACTTTGAAAAATGTTAAATTTATACCGACATTAGCTGCTAATTTAATTTCGATTAGTCTGTTGTGCGATGCGGGTATGTCTTTTAACATTAGTGGTGGTCGGGTAACCTTAATGGTTCACTCACATTACTTTGGTTGCGCATATGTCGTTAACGGGATGTATAGGCTGAGTCTAGCACACGAGGTAGTTAATCAGATTAACTCAAATCTGATAGATCCTAAGACTTTACATGCAAGACTAGGACACATTAATTATAGAAAACTTCTCCTGCTAGCTAGAACTCACAACATACCCCTCGACACAAAAACCAAATTTGAAAAATGTGAAATTTGTGCTCAAACTAAGATAACTAGAACACCTTTTAGTCAAGTTTCTAGGAGCACACAATTGCTAGAGTTAATACATTCCGATATTTATGACTACAAAAGTTTTGTCACTCGAGGCGGTCGGAAGTACCTGATAACTTTTATCAACGACTACTCTAGATTCAGTCGCATTTACCTTCTTAAAACCAAAGATGAAGCATTTGAAAAATTCCGTATTTTCAAAAATAGGGTTGAAAATCAACTTGACATGAAAATAAAAAGGCTAAGAAGTGATAGAGGAGGATAATACGTCTCGGGGGAGTTCAGAGATTTCCTTGCCAGCAATGACATAATTCCTGAAACGACTGCTCTGTATTCACCACAATCCAACGGTATTGCTGAGCTAAAAAATAGGGCTTTAACAGAAATGTTGAACTCCATGTTGTTGACTGCTGGCATGCCTGTGGCCTATTGGAGTGAAGCCGTCCTCACGTCAAATCACATTCTTAATAAAGTTCCCCATGCAAAGTTGACTAAGACACCCTACGAGCTTTGGTTTAAGAGGCCTCCTAGATTTGACAATCTTAAGACCTGTGGCTGTATCGCTTATGTTAGGATACCAGACTCTAGAAGAGCTAAGATTGGACCAAGGACTAATACCTGCGTCTACCTGGGATGTGTAGATGATAGTGCTGCAGACAGGTTTCTGGATCTCTCAACTAATACTGTAATAGAATCAAGAGACGTTGTCTTCTTTGAGGATAAGTTCCTTAAGGACAAGAACCTGACACTGCCAGGTCTGCCAGCCACTAGTACTGAGCCTTTAGTTGAGCCAGGACAACGTAACTCTGACACTGAGCCTGTAGACATGAGTGGTTTAGATACCAGAAGGCTATCTAGTAGAGAGAAAATGCCTAAAAGCTTCGGTACAGACTTCGTGACTTACCATGTTGAAGCTGATCCATCCACTTATAAGGAAGCGATGCGATCTAGAGACTCTCTATTATGGAAAGAAGCCATAGACGAAGAGATGAACTCTCTCATGCAGAACAACACATGGACTTTGGTCGATTTGCCCAAAGGGGCTAAAACCATTGGCAATAAGTGGGTTCTGAGGAAGAAGCTAAATCTTGATGGGAGTATCGCAAAATACAAAGCACGTCTAGTTGCCAAAGGCTTCACTCAAGTGAGTGGTGTAGACTACTTTGATATATACTCACATGTATGTCACTATGCGACAATTAAGATTCTTCTCGCACTAGCATCTATTGAACACTTCACTGTTCATCAGATGGATGTCAAGACTGCATTTCTGAATGGAGATTTGACTGAGGAGATCTACATGCACCAGCCTGAAGGGTTCGTCATAGAAGGTCTAGAAAATAAGGTCTGTAAGTTGATTAAGTCACTATACGGATTGAAACAAGCACCCAAAATGTGGCATGAAAAATTTGACACCTGTGTAAAAGGCTTGGGTTTCAAATCCAGCCTATCAGATAAATGTCTGTACATTAGAACAAGTGCAAATAAAGTAGCCATCATATGCTTGTACGTTGATGACATGCTAATTCTGGGCACTGATCAGTCTGAGGTGAAAGACGTGAAAGTTGCCTTGACGACACAATTTAGCATGAAAGACCTAGGTGAGGTGAAAACCATCCTAGGAATGGAAGTGAACTTCACAAAAAAGGGTATTACCCTGAGTCAGAGTCACTACATTAGGAATCTACTGGAAAAGTGGGGTTACGATACGAGCAAAAAGGCTGAGACTCCATACGATTATAACAGTAGACTGAAACCGAATGAAGGTTCAGCTATCAGATAGTTGGATTATTCCAAACTCATAGGAAGTCTCATGTACGCTACTACCTGCACTAGACCTGACATAGCCTTTACGGTCGGCATGTTGAGTAGATTCACCAGTAACCCTGGGAAGGACCACTGGGACGCCTTAGACAGGCTAATGAGATACTTAAAGTTTACTGAGAAGTATGCTCTATGTTACAGTGGGCATCCTCCAGTGCTTGAAGGGTACTCTGACGCATCTTGGTGCTCAGAAATAGCTGATTGTCGATCCACTAGTGGCTTTGTGTTTACACTAGGAGGAGCTGCAGTAGCTTGGAAGTCTAAGAGGCAAACGTGCATTACACTATCCTCTATGGAATCAGAACTCTATGCTCTCGCTTCAGCTGGAGAAGAAGCAGAGTGGATAAGAGATCTGATATTGGACATTCCAATGAGGAGTCTGAAAATGCACTCTATTTCGATTTATTGTGACAATCAGGTCACAAAGACCATTGCTACAAATACGTTGTTCAATGGCAAGCAAAGACAACTTAGGATGAAATAGGCCTGGTTGACCTATCTCACCAGTCAGGGGATAATCTCCCTATTGGACGTGAGATCAAAAGATAATGTAGCAGATGTCCTTACTAAGGGCTTATGTAAAGTTCTCACATCTAAAACATCGGGGGAGATGAGATTAACGTCCATTTAGGAGGACTTAATACCTAGCTTATGTTTTAAATTTAAGAACCGTTGTCTGCTTACATTCAAGCATCTACGTTGAGCATACTAAAGTATTTCAGATGTTATCTGATGAAAGATAGAGGTGAGATAGTTGTCAGTCATTCCAAACTTGATGACTTACGTAACTATTCTTTGCCAAATACTGAATTGGGTATCATTCCAAAAAGGAGTACTAAGGTTGCTGATATGTGTCCTGATATTATGATTATTAGTTATATCATTCCAAACTTGATGATATAATAGTCACAGCTTGTTGTATCATTCCAAACTTGATGATATAGCATAATTGTGGAACGTTAATAATAATCTTAATAATCGAAGGAACATGGTTTGATTCTATGAAATCAATTTATCTAATTTTGTGTAAATTAGATAGAGATGCTGTTTTGGGATTCTTTCCTCCCAGTTAGAGTATTAAGTTCATCCACTGTTAGAACTAATCACTTTATTTCTGCAAATGTTTGAATTCATAGAGATTTGTCTCATGACATTCTTGTTGTAATTGTTTGCAGGAAAAGTGGAGATTGGATGAGAGACAGTTGATTTTGACCTAGATGATGATGATCTGCTTTTCGCTTAGATCAATTATCGGTTTGAGTTTTCCAGTTTATTGCTTTTTCATGTTTGGAACATTTGGTTTGAGTTTAGTATTTTGTTATCTAAAACTCATATTTATATTTCTGGAAAAACTCTTGTTTGTTTGGTCATTATTAACTTTTGGATAAGTAGCCATTTTCTTATGCTAACACTTATATACAATATAGGAGGAGATTGTTGAGGTATATTGATATTCGTGTTTAATGGGCTACTTAACGGGTTGGTTAGGATCCGATAGGAATCCAAACCCGTAGTCGGGGATTTAGGGTTTCGTCTATAAATACCCTGCTGGGGGCAACGGGTAGGCCATTCCAAACTAGATGGTCACGCGGATGCTTCGAGCACTCTAACATTTCCAAGATGCATGTTTAAACTCAGAACACAGGAAAAGAGGATGGCACGGTGGCCAGGTGGATCTCCAGAAAGAACACTCGGGGAAACTCCAAAAAAAACGACGACTGTCGCCCGGTGGATAACTCAAAAAACACAACAGATCCGGCACCGGATCTGTCGCCGGCGATGACGAAAAGAAAATCCAACGACTGTCGCCAGCACCGGAGAAGAAGGCAAGGCAAAGCTTTTTTAGGGCAAAAAAAAAAACAGATCCGGTGCCGGCGATCTTCACCGGCACCGGATCTGTTGCTGGAGAAGGAGTGGAAGCGGGGTAGGTACCCGCAAGGGAGAGGCGCGTCGACACCGCTGCGTTGAAAAGGAGCCCGGGGAAGTTGCGGAGAAAGCTCCGATAGATACCTTTTTTCTCCCCGTCGTTGCGTCTGAACCGCCGATACAAACAATATAAAAAAATAACGTTCCGGCAAGAACTCAACGAAAGTACAAAGCCCAAACAAACGGACCCTCAATCGAACGACAATAGTCCTTTGACACCACTGTGTCGTTACAGCATGGGGGCCTCCATGTACACTGTACAGTCTCCCTAATTTTTTAAAAATAATATACTTACAAATCTATTTTAAAAGATATCATTTTTGGTACTTAAAAACACTTATTAAGGGAATGGAGCTAAGGAGCTTAAGTAATATTAATTTTTCAAATGAATATGTGCCACATCATTTCATGACCATAAAGCTTAAATAATATTATTTCCTTTGAAAGAATAAATTCTGTATTTGACAAGGTTTTGAAAACCGGACCGGAGATCGAACCGGTCTTAGGAGAGGTTCATGGTTCAACCGGTTGGATCGGTTGAACCTGATTTGAACCGTTTAGACAAAATTTACTAATATTATTTCATAATATTTGTGATATGGAAATTAATATATCAAAAATAAAATAACTAATGTAAATATATGATAAATAAAGTCACCGCCTCATTGATATACGTGAGGAAGAAGACCACATATCTTCGTTCTGGACGCTCGCCTCCCCATCAAAATCGTCGGCGTGAGGAAGAACTTTTTTTCTTGACTCTACGTCATCTGAATGGAGCGGAATAACAGATGCAAAATTTAAAAAGTAAATGTTCAAGTGTTTAACCGAAAGGCTAAAACAATCTTAACCGTCTGATACCAAATCAGTGGTGAAATTTGTCTACTTTGTTGAACCGTCCGGTTCCCTAAAAACCGGTCTGGTTTCCGGTTAACCGGTTCAACCGTCCGGTTAACCGGTTCTGGGCCGGTTTTAAGCAAGAGCGGTTTTAGGGGCCAGACCGGACCGTCCTGGGAACCGGTCGGCGGTCCGACCGGTCGAACCGGCCTGTACGGTCCGGTTTTTAAAACATTGCTATTTGGCCTAATATGTCAACATAAAAATTAAATAATAATTGCTGCGGGTTATGGAATTTTTCTCCAGTCCAAAGAAACATATTTCAATCTCATACTAAAGTAATAAAGTTAATGAAATTTCTATCATATAGTTTTGGAGTTATTTTGGCAATAACTTCTTTTTGACGTTTGTTAATCGCAATCCGTTATTGACTAGTCGCACCCCAAAATCTCATAATTTTTTGCGCATGTTCGAAATACGCCTTGTACATGCAATTTTAGGAAAAATACTCAACACGAAAGTTGTAGATCTCGTCGAGATCTACAACTGAAGATTTCTAGTACCTTTGCGAGCCATTTTTGATTTGATTAGAGGAGAAATGAAAGAGGTTTCTGAAGAATTGGAGATGGACCGACTGAACTTTCTGCAGGTCGACGGGAAGATGAACTCGGCGAAAAGAAGGTAGATCTCATGAAATATCGTGAAGTTTTCAATGCCCTTTGAACCGTTTATACATATATTTCATTTTGTGAAAAATCGAAAAGGCGTGTACCTGAGTACTTTGAGAAAAATAATTCGTCAAATCCAATAATAATTCTCGCAAAGGTACTTTGAGAAAAATACGCCATGTACATGAAATTTCAGAAAATATGCCCAGGTTTTGCACCTTTCAGAAATACGCTTTGTGTGGAAGTTGCTTGAAGCATCCGGATGAGTATCTAAGTGGAATCTCCTACCCGTTGCCCCTAGGTGTGTATAAATAGGCAAACCCAAGGAGTTTCTATGTGTATCAGATCTACACGTGTCCGAACTGACTTGTTATGCCTCCGAACCCGTTATTCGTCCTAATATACACTAACAATCTCCTACTATATTTGTGACAAATAACGTGTACGTTTCAGAGTGCAGAAAGTGGAGAGTATCAAAAACAAGTTTCCGACTTTACACATTCCATAAGAGTTAGCACAGTTTAACATAAAACATAAACATGAGTTTTAGGCTCTATTTGTTTGGGCGTTTTGCAGCTCCGTTTTGGGCAAACGCCGCCGGAAGGAGGGTAAACAAATGAACTTCCGGCGGCGTTTGCTCCGTTTCCACCCATCCGCCTTGAGAAACGCCACAAAAAGCTCCTTTTGGAGCAGCCACCTCCCCCCTCCGGTTCGAACTCTTCGTTTCCACCCGCTGGATCGACCCGCTGGATCGACTCACCACCGCCGAACCAAATGGAGCCTTAAACAATAACATAAACCATCCAAAAAATATAAATGTGCTACTCCATAATAAATAAGTCTGGAAAAATAAAAATGATAATGGATAAATGTGTAACAATTTTACTCAGAGAGTAGATCATCCTCATCCAAGTCAAAATCCACTTTCTTTCCTCTATCTTCACCAGTGTCTGCAAGAAATTTCCTGAGTCAGACTCTATGAATTCATAAACATATGAAGTGACGTATCAAAGTAAACTAGCTTTACCTAAATGAGCTTAGCACTTATAGCAGTAGTGAAGTAACACTGTCAGCATCTCTATCTAGTCTATCTAGGACCAGTCAAGTTTTGATTTCAATAAATCAAACGTTGTTATCTTACTCATTAGTGACCACTATGTACTTCATCATATGACTTGACACACCGTCATTTGCAACATTATCAAATGGGGAATAATGTGTTATGATCACTAATGTTAGATTAACTCATATAACGACTTTCTATTCACAGTTGAATAATTCTCAAATCAGCTTACAACAAGAAAGATGTTAAGTCATCAGGTGTGGAATGACTAGCATCTAACCATCTTGGGCTTTCATCAAGAAATTATTTGGGATTTTCAGTCTGTTATTAGATGCTTGAATGTTGTTACTGTAGGTTCTTGCTATCAAAACATAAACATAGGAGAAAGTTTCATATTTTTATGAACTTTAATCTCATCTCCCCCGATGTTTTAATTGTGAGAACTCTATTTAAGCCCTTTATCAAGGCGTCTGCAACATTATCTTTTGACCTCACATCAACGAGCTTCACAATCTCATGACTCGTAAGGGAGGTCAACCAGGCTTGTTTCATCAGTGGTTGCCTTCTTTTGCTATTGAACAAAGTGTTCGTAGCAATCATTTTAGTAACCTGATTGTCGTAGTAAACTACAACAGAACTCAACTTCAGGCTCGACAGTGGAATGTCCATCACCAAATCTCTTATCCACTCTGCTTCTTCTCCCGCTGAAGCTAGAGCGTAGAGTTCAGATTTCATAGAAGACAGTGCAATACATGATTGCCTCTTGGACTTACAGGCTACAACTGCTCCTCCTAGTATGAATATAAACTCACTAGTGGACTTGTTGTCGTTGATTTCTGAGCACCATGATGTATCAGAATATCTTTCCAAAACTGGAGGATGACCATGGTAACATAAAACATACCTTTTGGTGTGTTTTAAGTAGCGCATCAGCCTATCGAGGGCATCACAATGGTCTTGGCTAGGATTACTAGTGAATCTACTTAACATGCCGACCGTAAAGGCTATGTCAAGTCTTGTGCAGACCATATCATACATGAGACTACCAATCAGTTTAACATAATCTAACTGTCTAATCGCAACTCCATCATTGGGCTTCAAGCGATTATTGTAATCGTAAGGTGTCTCCACTGCTCTACGTTCACTGTATCCCCACGTATCCAACATGGACTTTATATAGTGGTTTTGAATTAGGAAAATGCCATTTTTCCCAAAGCTCACTTGTATGTCTAGTATAGTTTCAACTACACCTAGGCCTTTAATGCTAAACGTCTTCATTAGTTCTGATTTAACGTCATTCACTATGGATTGATCAGAACCAAGAATCAGCATATCATCCACATATAAGCATGTTATAGCGACTTTGTTCGATCTATTATGTATGTAAAGACATTTGTTTGCGAGACTCTACATGAATCTCATGTTCCTTATATTATAGTCAAACTTCTCATGTCATAATTTTGGTGCTTGTTTTAGTCCGTATAGCGACTTGATGAACTTACAAACCTTACTTTCGTGACCGTCTACGATGAAACCTTCAGGTTGGCTCATATACATTTCTTCGATCAGATCTCCGTTCAAAAACGCAGTCTTAACATCCATTTGATGAACAATAATATTTTCAATAGACGCAATAGCAATGAGTATCCTAATGGTTGTTAAGTGACACACTGGTGAATATACATGAAAGTAATCCACCCCAATAACTTGTGTGAAATCTTTAGCAACCAGACGTGCTTTATACTTAGATACGCTACCATCAGGATTAAGTTTCTTTTTCAGAACCCACCTACACCTGATAGTTTTAGCCACTTTTGGCTTATCAACCAACGTCCAAGTGTTGTTCTAAAGCAAAGAGTTCATCTCTTCATCAATGACTTCTTTCCTGAGTAGGGAATCCATTGATCTCATCACGTCCTTATAGGTGGATGGATCGGCCTTAACGTGATAAGTGGCAAAGTCACTACCAAAGGTTCTGTGAGTTCGCTCTCTCACTGAAGTCCTTCTAGACTCTAGGACATTATTGTCTACCGGAACTGAATAGGAGGTGCTCGGTACTGATTCATGTTCTTCCTCAGTAATAGTTGCTTGCATACCTGGGATTGTGAGGTTCTTATCCTTAAGGAACTTATCCTCAAAGAACACAGCATCCCTAAACTTAATAATTATATTATTAGACAGGTCTAAGAATCTATCTGCAACACTATCTTCAGTACAACCTAAGTAGACACACGTGTTGGTCCTAGGTCCAAGTTTATACCATCTAGGGTCAGAGACCCTGACATAGACTATGCATCCCCAGGTCTTAAGGTTAGTTAATGTCGGGGGTCTCTTAAACCAAAGCTCGTAAGGTGTGACATCTAACTTAGCATGAGGCACTTTGTTTAGAATGTTATTTCCAGTCAAAACTGCTTCTCCCCAATAGGCAGTAGGCATGCCAGCAGTGCAGAGCTTAGAATTCAACATCTCTGTTAACGTTCTATTCTTTCTCTCGACTATACCATTCGATTGGGGTGAGTAAGGAGCAGTGGTTTCTGCTACGATGCCTTGAGAGGCAAGGAAACATCTTAACTCACTGGACATGTATTCTCCTCCTCTATCACTTCTAAACCTCTTTATTCTCATGTCTAGTTGGTTTTCTATCCTAGTTTTGAAAAGATAAAACTTTTCAAACGCTTCATATTTAGTTTTAAGAAAATAGATGTGACAAAACCTAAAATAGTCGTATATAAATGTGATCATATACTTTCTTCCTCCTCTAGTGACAAAACTTTTAAAGTCACATATATCAGAATGTATAAGATCTAAGGGTATTGTGCTCCTAGTAACCGCACTAAAAGGTTTCCTATTGATCTTAGTCTGAGCACACACGACATATTTCTCAAGCGGTGACATAGTGTCTAAAGTGATCTGGTGAGTTCAAGTTATTTGAAATATTTTTCTATAGTTCACGTGTCCTAGTCTCTCATCTAGAATCTTAGGGCTAACTAAGTTTGTTTGAACTTGTTGAACTAACTCGTTTGCTAGACTCAGTCGGTACATCCTATTTTGGACGTTTGCACATCAAAAATAGTGTGAGTTAACTGTCAGTGTTACTCTATCGCTACAAAAAGTAAATGACATACCAGCATCACATAATAGGCTTATAGACACTAAGTTAGCAGTTAATGAAAGAATAAATTTGACGTTCTTTAAAATTAAAGACTTACCTAAGGATAACAACAAGGTTGCGTTCCCCACCTTTAGCACGTCAGCTGTCTCGCCATTGGCCACCGTCATAGACTCTTTCACAGTAGTGAGCCCTGTCATAAGAGCAGAATTGTTGCAAATGTGACACGTCGCCCCCGAATCCAAGTACTACTCCATGCTGGCCTTAACATTTCCGACCATCGCAACAAAGTCGGAAGGCTCAGCTTGGCTAACCATATTGGCTTGGTTGTCATCCTGTGGTACTTTGGTTCTTTCCCGTTTAGGGAGTCTGCAATCAGATGCGTTGTGCCCCCACTTGTTGCAGTTAAAACACTTGCCTTTGAACTTTTTAGTGCGTTTGTTAGGGCCTGCAACTAGGGAGCTGTCATGGGAGGGTCTGTTCCTTTTAGGGTTCGACATATGTTTAGAACTGAGAACCATGTTAGCCACAGCCTTCTGCTTGCTCACAGTTTCTAAAACGTGTCGAGTTCTATTTTCATCCTCAATGTGAATAAATCGCTTGAGATCATTAAGACCAACCAACATCTTCTTGCGGTACATTTCAGTTTTACAGTTGTATCACGTAGAGGGCAGCTTATAAATGATCGTGCCAGCAACAAAACTGTCTGACAGGGAAATATTCTCACTATGTAAAGAATATACTAAGACTTCAAAATCCGATACCTGAGGGAGAATTGCATTCTCCTCGTCGAACATGAAGGAATGAAATTTGTCCACCAGGTGCGCCTTGGACAGATCCTACTCTTGCCTGAAGTGCTCCTCCAGTGCCTCCTAGATTTCCTTGACAGTCTTCATCTTGATGTACATCTTCGCCAGGCTGGAGGACAGGCAGTTCAGCAGGTAGTCACGCCATAAGTCCTCATCATGGACCCAATGAGCTTCATCATCAGTCCCAGAAACTTCAGCACGATCAGACTAAACTGTGTAAAACACGTTCAGGTATTTCATTCCAAACTGGGTGTTCAACTTCCAATCGTTGAACTCCATTGCCGTAAATTTTTCCAACTTTATCATAGAAACAGGAGACGAGAAATTATTCCCCTTCATCATTGTTAAGAGAGGAGTTCCACCCAGCCAAACAATCAACACTAGTACCCTGTCGATAGCCTTGCAGGAGGATCAAAGCCAGAGAAGGGAGGCCCTTTTTTCCTTTTGTTTTTGTTGAGATGAATGAACCCGGGGCAAACTTTTCCTCTTCTTCAGGCCGTGCACAGGAGGAACGACAACACGGGCTAGAAATCACAATGATGGGCGACGAAGGGGTTTCTTCCCGATCGAGCAGAGAACGACAGTTTTCCTCACAGACGACGTTGGAATCGTCTCCACCGGGGCGAGATCTTCCTTCTTCCTATCTTACCGACGCGGGATAGGAGATTAGCGGCGGCCACGATCTCTTGCAGGCGGGTCGGCCTCCTTTTCCCAATCCAGACGGCGGCGGGATTTGTCCGGACAAAATCGGGAGCGAAAAACTCTTGCTCGATCGGCGACGACAGCGACCCTTACTTCTCCTTCCCGATCCGAAAACAACAATAGCACAGGCTGAGGAAATCCTTTTCCTTTTTTCGATTACCAGCGAAGATGGATGCGATTTCTCTCCTCCTGTGCAAAAAACTTTGGGAACGGTTACGAGAGACATGGGACGAACGAGCAACAGGGGCGCTGATTCGAGAATGTGGAAGTTGCTCGAATCATCCGAATGAGGATCTAAGTAAAATCCCCTACCCGTTGCCCTAGGTGGGTATAAATAGGCAAACCCAAGAAGTTTCTACGGATATCGGATCTACACGTGTCCGAACTGACCCGTTATGCCTCCGAACCCGTTATTCGTCCAAATTGTACATGCAATTTCAGAAAAAAGTGTTCAACACGAGTTGTAGATCTCGTCGAGATGTACAACTTTTGTGTTGAACACTTTTTCTGAAATTGCATATACAAGACTTATTTCGAAAAGTCTCAAAAAATTATAAGATTTTGTAGTGTCACTAACTAATAATGGGTTGCTCTTAACAATGACCTTTTTTTGTCATGATGAGAAGGATCATGGCACACGTGCCAGCGTGTGTACGACGCGGATGGACAAGGATGCATGGAGAGTGCGGAGACATCAAATTAATGGGATAGAGAGAGAAATAGACGGATCAGCTTTCTATGAAGGAAGGGAACGTGGTTCGTCAATGCCAATAGCTCAGTTCTTTAAAAAAGATTAATTAATTATTTGAATCAATAGTAATACTAACTTTTTTAGCACTGTTACAGAAAATAAAATTACTATTCATAAATTAATTTTTTTATCCGATCTTAGACTTTGGTATTAAAATAACTCATTAAAATAAAAGAAATAAGTAAAAATCACAATTTTTAGTGGGGCTTTAGGTTTAGGGTTTAAGATTTGAGAAGGAGAATGATTTTAGCGGAGGAAAAGCATTAAAAATGAAAAAAAATTAGTTTTTTTATTTAAAGGTTGAGTACTGTTTTGAGACAAATAATTTTCTCATAACAAAATGCATGCCTCACAAAATAACAATGATAATGCGAATATATATAACTTTTTTTCACTGGTGATCATAATAAGACTATTATGGCTCTGTTTGGCGTGGCGGTGGCGAGCGTGACTACGATGGTTATGAACTGTTGTTTGTGAATGCCCGATCTCACGTAAGAAATTTCATTCACTTTCGTGTGTTCAAAAGTAGTTCTCTTTTTTTGGTGGCGGTTGAAAGTCTTTAGTTTCAAGAGTAGCTAAACACCTAAAGTGGCGGTGAGGGTGAAGGTTTTCAGGACTACTAGAAAACAGACTTTTAGCCACGGCAGATTGCCGTGGCTAAAAGTCCAAAACCGTGGCTAAAGCCTTTTAGCCACGGCCTACCCACGACAAATGGGCGTGGGCAATGCGAGCGTGGCTAATAGTATTAGCCATGCTGAATCCGCGACAAATAGGTTTTAGCCATGAATTTTAGCCACTAATTAAAATCGTGGCTAAAGGTTCTGTTTTCAGCAATTATTAGCCACAGTTCAATTGTCGTGGCTAAAAACTCCTTTTTTGTCACGGTTCAATTGTCGTGGCTAAAAGCTCATTCTTTCCTCACATAAATAAGATTCCGCCGGCGCGGCCGGCCGCCGGCCGCCGTGTAACGCCCCGAAACTCAAAGGAGCAAAGGGGAATAATTTGGGCCAGTTTGAGTTCTGGCTGCAGGCACACGGCCTGGGACACGGGCGTGTCCCAGGGCGTGTCAAGCCTGTGTCGACACTAAGGCGTGAAGGCGACACTTTGGTCTCGACATTGTGTCGAGACTGGGCACACGGCCTGCGACACGGGCGTGTCGCAGGGCGTGTCGACCCGTGTCGACACTTAGCCGTGAAGTCGACACAGTGCTTTGAAGTTGTGTCGAGACACGGCACACGGCCTGCGACACGGGCGTGTCGCAGGGCGTGTCAACCCGTGTCGACACTCGTCCCGCGAAGTCGACACTTTGGTGTCGACAGTGTGTCGAGACATGGCACACGGCCTGCGACACGGGCGTGTCGCAGGGCGTGTCGACCCGTGTCGACACTTAGCCGCGAAGTGCCGAGACCTTGTACACGGCCTGGAGCCCAGGCGTGTCAAGGTGACACGGGCAAGGACACGGGCGTGTCCGAACCCGTGTCAGCGCTCGGGTTGGAAACGGGAGAAAATGATGGGGTACACGGCCAGCTACACGGCCGTGTCAGTTGGAACACGGGCGTGTCAGATCGAACACGGGCGTGTTCGATGCCCGTGTGAGGTTCCAGGTGATTCGATTTTGACGGCGAATGAGGCACACGGCCCTGGACACGGGCGTGTGCCAGGCCGTGTTCGGCCCAGATTGGGCATTTCAGTCCCGAATCGAAGCCGTTCATTTCTTTGACTGAGGATCCAATGGCTGGGGGTTGTTCCTGAAGGGATATACCCGGGTTTTGACTTAGAAAACCCTCACTTTTTCCACTTGATCTCTCTCCAAACCCTTGGAGAAAGAAAAGCTAAGGCAAGAAGAAGAGGAGCTAGATCCGCCATTGGAGGAGCTTCGGAGCTCCGAATCGCAAGCCGACTCCGGATCCACGGAGGCAACGCAAGTGCGGTGATTTCTATCCGATTACATTTCGATGGCGCCAAAGAGGAACGCAAGGGTAACGATCCTCACTTTTGAGCATGATAGCTCTCTTTCTTAGCATAGGAAGCCCCCCCCTCTCGCGAGTTTGCGAAGAGTTGGAGGCGTTCCTTCGGGTAGATATGTAAAGTCCCCGTTGTTTAGCGTCCGTATGCGAGAACGGACATAGGCATTTTGGTTGAAGCCTACCCGGACATGTAGTTCGGATCGGTGATGTTGCATTGCATAAGGCCGGAGAAGACTCCGTGCTATTTGGTGTTTTCGGGTTTTCTACGCGGTAGATTGCAGCAGGGAGCCTTGGGGACTAACCCAAAGGTGCACCCGGAAAACTGGGCGGACACGAGGTCTTGCCAACTTGGTGGCTTGAAAGCCAACTTGAACATAACGAGGTTATGTGACTTGCGGTAGAATGGGACTCGGTGAAAGTTTGACCCGCGCATATGGCTTAAATTGTCGTTGCGATGTGAGCACGGGTTAGATGGAGCCGTACCCGCTTTATGTCGTCCGGTTAGAGCGACCTAAGGTTACATGGGACTCGCCGTTGGCATAAATGGGGGTCTTCGGTGGTCCATGGCTTAATTTGACGTGACCAATACCATGAAGACAAATTGCTCATAGGAATTGCCGTCCAAGAGGCGGTGGTGAGTCCGGAATGTTCATGGCTTCATTTGACGTAACATCGACCGGTTCACCGAGAATGTGCCCTGAGTGCACGGGACGTGTGGCCGTACGAGCCAACGTCTGTGATGAAATGGCTATGTTTATATGGTTATATTGCTCGCTTAATGAAATGCAGGGAAAGAGCATCGCCGCCCCGAGTTGGGGGCGGGATCGTTATAATTTGGTCAGCATTGCTGACCGTTGCTTTGTTTGCCACCGTGCGGTGGTTTGTTTGCTTGCAGGTGCAGCTGGACCAAGCGGTCAATAGCGGGCTAAAGCCCTTTTTGCGAAGCTGGCCCTCGAAGGCCCGAATGGAAATGTTTTATGTTTTGTTCATGTATGGCCGGCCTGCATGCCGAGGTTTGGAAATCATGTAAAAGACAAGTGAAACATTTTGTAAGGCCTTAAGGCCGACTTTTGAGTATTTTGTAATAACATTCCTATTATCTTGCTAGTGGACATTCATGCTTGTGCTGGGTTCTTGTTTTGCAACTTTAATAAATTGCTTCCGCTAGAATGCTCTGTGTAGGACGTTGGGATTTGGTTGGATGGTTTCCATACGTAACCAACCGGTCTGTCTGTGGTATATGGCGTCGGGCCCCGGCCGGACCTACTGCTATATGCTATGCGACGGATAGGGGGTGTTACAATTTGGTATCAGAGCCAGGGTTTTGGTCGGGCTTGAACTGAATTCGTGGGCGAATTCTTTTTAAGGGGTGGTGAGCACATTGTGTGCGCCATCGTTATAACAGTAAAGAGAACCCATGAATGTCCACTTAGGAATGAAAATACTCGTGTTTGAGGAACCTGCGTGTTCCTATAATTGCTGTTTGCAATGTTATTTGGTCGCTTAACGGTGTTTTGTACCACTATAGGTGACCGGAAGCGGTGTTGGACAGCCTGAATGTCCGGTTTCTGAGGAGCATAGTGCACCCGGTGAGGTGTTTGAGCCTCCTCCTTCGTATGAAACCGTTAGAAGGATTGTAGAAGCGGTGTTCGCTGTGACGGGTGCACAGCTAGGAGGAAATGTACAACCCTGCGCCCCTGCTGTGGCTTCAACGCCGGTGGGCGCGATGCAGCAGATGACCTTTGGTAGACCATTGGGGCAGCAGCTGGTTATGAACTTAGTGCAGGGAGCGCACACGGTTGAGGAATATTTGCAAGCTTTTCTTATGATAAGTCGCTACCCATGCTTTGAGTCGGATAATGAGCAAGCTACAGTCGATAGATTCTATAATGGCCTACGCGCCGAGTTACGAGTCCTACTGCTAGGACCAAAGTTATTGGGGTTCCGAGCCTTGGTGGAATCAGCTAGATCATTGGAGGCAGAGTTGAGGAAGACCCTCCCGATGCCAGCGACCATGGTATTGAACTATACAAACCCCATAAGAGCTGCATCCGGCAGAATGCTGGAGAAAGGGGCTATGAAATCGACTAGTAAAGCTTCTTACACTTGTTTTACGTGTGGAAAGAAAGGGCACTTTGCCCGAGACTGTTGGAATGGTGCTCGGAAGGGTAAGAAACCTATGTCAGGAGCAGTCAGGGATGTCAGTGCAAAGGAAACGGCATTCAAAGTGCCGAACACCTCAAAGTCTGGATATCAAAAATGGTATAAGAAGCATAGGACTTCGGGTCCAGCTCCTTCTGGTACTTCTGGGTCGACTACGGGTCAGACCCCGGGCTCATGTTACAACTGTGGGGAGCCGGGGCATTATGCTCGTGAGTGCCTAAAGCCCTGGAGAAAGCCCGTCGTCGTGGCGACAGGTATGGTTTAAAGATAGTTTTGCTTTAAACACTTGTTATGCATATTAGCTTAGAACTACTAGTGTTAAGCCTTGTTATGACTTTCTTTATCTGCGAGAGCACCGTTCGTTTAGGGAGCTTCGCGTTCCTTTATTAGGAATGTTATTGTGCCTTGGAGTACCTCCTTCGATGGAAAGAGATAAATTGGATGTGTTATAGTCCAATGGTGCTCTTTCGGCGAGGGTAGAATTCATTGCTCTTAGTTTGTGGTTTGGGAATTAGGAGTACGATCTGCAAGCGTCGTTACTTCCGTTGGTGGGGTTTGACGTTATATTTGGCATGTACTGACTCTCGGAGCAGCAAGCCTACATAGACTGCGATAGCAAGGAAGTCAACTTGGGAGCAAGTCGTGAGACGACCTTTATGAGCTCGAAGAGGTCGAGCAAGGCGATGATGGCCGCTCTTCAGGTGGTGAAGGCGGTTTGTGCTAGTGTAGAGCTGTTCTGTACACTAGTGGAGGTTGCAAAGCCGAAGCCCGCGTTGGATCGTATTTCAGTGGTATCGGAATACCCTGATCTGTTCCCCGCAGATCTTTCTGGCGCCCCGCCTCAGCGGGAGATAGATTTTAAGAGCGAGCTAGTGCCAGGTGCAAAGCCTGTGTCACGATCTCCGTATCGGCTAACGCCTAAGGTAATGGCAGAGCTGAAAGCGCAACTGCAAGAGTTGTTGGAGCAAGGGTATGCGCGTCCAAGTCCTTCGCTTTGGAGCGCACCGACCCTCTTTATTAAGAAGAAGGATGGAAGGTTGTGGTTGCGTATTAATTATCGGGAAGTCAACAAGTAGACGGAAAAGTGCAAGTACCCAATCCCAAGGATCGATAATCTTTGTGATCAGTTGGTAGGGTCAACAGCGTACTCTAAATAGATAAGGGAGAGTGATATCCCTAAGATGACGTTCAGTACAGGACACGGGCGCTACGAGTTTACGGTCATGCCGTTTGGGCTGACTAATGCGCCGTCAGTATTCATGGATTTTATGAACAGGACGTTCAGGGAGTACTTGGACCGTTTCGTGATCGTCTTCATCGACGATATTTTGGTGTACTCGCAAAGTGAGGAAGATCACTTCAAACATCTTCACTTGGTGTTGGAGGCGCTAAGGAGAAATCAGTTGTATGCCAAGTTCTCGAAATGCGAGTTTTGGCTATCCGCAGTAGCGTTCCTCGGGCATATAGTGAGTGGAGAGGGTATTGCTGTGGATCCGGTGAAGATTGTTGCGATACGGGAGTGGCCTGAGCTTACTACGGTAGCAGAAGTCCGGAGCTTTTTGGGGCTTGCCGGCTATTATAGGCGCTTCGTAGAGAACTTCTCGCGGATAGCGTTACCTCTCACTACTTTGACGAGGAAGGAGCATAAGTTCGTTTGGACGCCGGAGTGCGCGCGAGCTTTTGAGGAACTGAAGTGTCGGTTGACCACGGCGCCTGTGCTGAGTTCGCCATGTGGAACCGAAGGCTATGAGATATATAGCGATGCTTCGGGCAGCGTTTTGGGTTGCGCGCTACTGCAACACGGAAGCGTAATAGCGTATGGACGTGAGTTTTGCCTCGAAGCTATGGAGGCATAATTCTATACGGTGTGAAAGTGGATCTCTCTACGCCGGTCGCAAGAGCGTGAAGCATCTGGTTGATCAGAAGGATCCGAATATACGACAGCGTAGATGGATGGAGTTCTTGGGAGACTATACATTCAAGATCCACTACGCGCCTGATAAAGGGAATGCGGTTGCGGACGCGCTGAGTCGCCGAGCCCCAGCTCAAGCAAATTGGCTATCAGTGCGTGATGAGCGGTTGGTGCAGGAGCTGGAGGCGTTGGAGATTGTTTGTGTGGATAGACAATCTAGTGCTGAAGCAGTGCTGAATTGGACTGAAGTCCAATATGACCTGGCTGATCGGATTCAGCAGGCTTTGGATATGGATGCTCATATGAAGCAGTTCATGATAGAGACTCTGGATGGGTCAAATTCCCAATTCGTTGTGGAGGACGGATTGTTGTGGAAAGACGGTCGGTTGTGCGTCCCAAGTGTGGGCAGTTTACGGGCGGAGTTGTTGTACGAGGCGCACCATACCAAGTACTCGATTCACCCGGGGAGCACGAAGATGTACCGTGATGTTAAGAAACTATTTTGGTGGCCGGGTTTGAAAAAGGATGTGGCGCTATATGTAGCGAAGTGCCAAACTTGCGCCTTGGTAAAGGCGGAGTGCCAAAAGCCGGGAGGATTTCTTAAGTCCTTGCCTATTCCGGAGTGGAAATTCGACGACATCTCTATGGACTTTGTGCATGGTTTGCCAAGGTCGCAGAAGGGGAACGACGCCATTTGGGTGGTGGTCGATCGATTAACAAAGGTGTCGCATTTTATTCCGCATAGGAAGGATGATCCGGTGGAGAAGCTGGCGAAGCTTTATGTGGATAATATAGTGCGGCTTCATGGTGTGCCCCGCAGCATCGTGAGTGACCGAGATGGGCGGTTCACGTCCAATGATTGGAGGCTGGTGCAGCAAATGTTGGGAACAAAGCTGAAGTTTAGCACAGCCTTCCATCCGCAAACGGATGGGCAGACCGAGAGGGTCAATAGAACGATGGAAGACATGCTTCGCATGTGTGTCTTGGACTTCGGAAAGCAGTGGCAGGACCACCTTTATTTGGTGGAGTTCGCATACAACAACAGCTACCAAGCAAGTATTCAGATGGCGCCTTTCGAGGCCCTTTATGGTAAACGATGTCGCACGCCGTTGTCTTGGTTAGAAACGGGCGAGTCAAAGTTGTATAAGCGATCGGAAGTGGAGGATGCTACTTCGTTGGTGAGAACCATTCGGGAGAGGTTGCTTATCGCTCAGGACCGACAAGCAAAGTACTATAATGCCAAGCACAGGAACGTGGAGTTCGCTGTGGGCGATTATGTATACTTGAAGATCAAGCCGTTCAAGGGTGTCTCGCGGGTGCGGCGATTGAAAAAGCTAAGCCCGAGGTACCTTGGACCGTTCGAGGTTCTGGAGCGAGTAGGAGAAGCGGCCTATCGGCTGAAGCTTTCAGTGGAGCTAAGTGGTTTACATGATGTATTCCATATTTCGGTGCTTCGGAAGGCGGTGCAAGAGCCTACGCAAGTGATCGCGGCCAATCTAGTGCCGGTGGATAGTGGGCTAACGACTAAAGTCAAGCCCGTGCGGATTGAGGACTCGGAGGTCAAGCGGCTACGCAATAAAGAGATCAGGATGGTCAATGTCCGGTGGGACAATTGCGGTCGTGAGGAGCTCTTGTGGGAGCGAGAGCAGACGATGCTTGACGAATATCCGGAGTTGTTCCGCTCAGGTACAAGTTTTAGTTTTGTACATGTTTTTCCCTTTATGTAATTTCGTGGGCGAAATTCTTTTAAGAGGGGTAGAGTTGTAACGCCCCGAAACTCAAAGGAGCAAAGGGGAATAATTTGGGCCAGTTTGAGTTCTGGCTGCAGGCACACGGCCTGGGACACGGGCGTGTCCCAGGGCGTGTCAAGCCTGTGTCGACACTAAGGCGTGAAGTCGACACTTTGGTCTCGACATTGTGTCGAGACTGGGCACACGGCCTGCGACACGGGCGTGTCGCAGGGCGTGTCGACCCGTGTCGACACTTAGCCGTGAAGTCGACACAGTGCTTTGAAGTTGTGTCGAGACACGGCACACGGCATGCGACACGGGCGTGTCGCAGGGCGTGTCAACCCGTGTCGACACTCGTCCCGCGAAGTCGACACTTTGGTGTCGACAGTGTGTCGAGACATGGCACACGGCCTGCGACACGGGCGTGTCGCAGGGCGTGTCGACCCGTGTCGACACTTAGCCGCGAAGTGCCGAGACCTTGTACACGGCCTGGAGCCCAGGCGTGTCAAGGTTACACGGGCAAGGACACGGGCGTGTCCGAACCCGTGTCAGCGCTCGGGTTGGAAACGGGAGAAAATGATGGGGTACACGGCCAGCTACACGGCCGTGTCAGTTGGAACACGGGCGTGTCAGATCGAACACGGGCGTGTTCGATGCCCGTGTGAGGTTCCAGGTGATTCGATTTTGACGGCGAATGAGGCACACGGCCCTGGACACGGGCGTGTGCCAGGCCGTGTTCGGCCCAGATTGGGCATTTCAGTCCCGAATCGAAGCCGTTCATTTCTTTGACTGAGGATCCAATGGCTGGGGGTTGTTCCTGAAGGGATATACCCGGGTTTTGACTTAGAAAACCCTCACTTTTTCTACTTGATCTCTCTCCAAACCCTTGGAGAAAGAAAAGCTAAGGCAAGAAGAAGAGGAGCTAGATCCGCCATTGGAGGAGCTTCGGAGCTCCGAATCGCAAGCCGACTCCGGATCCACGGAGGCAACGCAAGTGCGGTGATTTCTATCCGATTACATTTCGATGGCGCCAAAGAGGAACGCAAGGGTAACGATCCTCACTTTTGAGCATGATAGCTCTCTTTCTTAGCATAGGAAGCCCCCCTCTCGCGAGTTTGCGAAGAGTTGGAGGCGTTCCTTCGGGTAGATATGTAAAGTCCCCGTTGTTTAGCGTCCGTATGCGAGAACGGACATAGGCATTTTGGTTGAAGCCTACCCGGACATGTAGTTCGGATCGGTGATGTTGCATTGCATAAGGCCGGAGAAGACTCCGTGCTATTTGGTGTTTTCGGGTTTTCTACGCGGTAGATTGCAGCAGGGAGCCTTGGGGACTAACCCAAAGGTGCACCGGAAAACTGGGCGGACACGAGGTCTTGCCAACTTGGTGGCTTGAAAGCCAACTTGAACATAACGAGGTTATGTGACTTGCGGTAGAATGGGACTCGGTGAAAGTTTGACCCGCGCATATGGCTTAAATTGTCGTTGCGATGTGAGCACGGGTTAGATGGAGCCGTACCCGCTTTATGTCGTCCGGTTAGAGCGACCTAAGGTTACATGGGACTCGCCGTTGGCATAAATGGGGGTCTTCGGTGGTCCATGGCTTAATTTGACGTGACCAATACCATGAAGACAAATTGCTCATAGGAATTGCCGTCCAAGAGGCGGTGGTGAGTCCGGAATGTTCATGGCTTCATTTGACGTAACATCGACCGGTTCACCGAGAATGTGCCCTGAGTGCACGGGACGTGTGGCCGTACGAGCCAACGTCTGTGATGAAATGGCTATGTTTATATGGTTATATTGCTCGCTTAATGAAATGCAGGGAAAGAGCATCGCCGCCCCGAGTTGGGGGCGGGATCGTTATAATTTGGTCAGCATTGCTGACCGTTGCTTTGTTTGCCACCGTGCGGTGGTTTGTTTGCTTGCAGGTGCAGCTGGACCAAGCGGTCAATAGCGGGCTAAAGCCCTTTTTGCGAAGCTGGCCCTCGAAGGCCCGAATGGAAATGTTTTATGTTTTGTTCATGTATGGCCGGCCTGCGTGCCGAGGTTTGGAAATCATGTAAAAGACAAGTGAAACATTTTGTAAGGCCTTAAGGCCGACTTTTGAGTATTTTGTAATAACATTCCTATTATCTTGCTAGTGGACATTCATGCTTGTGCTGGGTTCTTGTTTTGCAACTTTAATAAATTGCTTCCGCTAGAATGCTCTGTGTAGGACGTTGGGATTTGGTTGGATGGTTTCCATACGTAACCAACCGGTCTGTCTGTGGTATATGGCGTCGGGCCCCGGCCGGACCTACTGCTATATGCTATGCGACGGATAGGGGGTGTTACACGCCGCCAGCCGCCCGCCGCCCGCCGCCGCCCGCCGCCCGCCCGCCGCCTGCCGGCCGCCGCCCGCCGCCGCCCGGCCGCCGCCCGCCGCCCGCCTCCCTCTTCCCACGGGCCACTCGCCCTCGAGCCCGCCCGCGAGCCCAGCTTAATTCAAACATTCATTGCGGAATGAGCAATATAAACCCGAAATAGAAGTTTTAACTGGCGGTGTGGGACTAAAAAATGCCCATTTTTTGCCACGGATTAGGCTTCCGTGGCTAATACTAATAGTATTAGCCACAAAATAGTCAAACCATGACAAAAACTGTTTTATTTGCCACGAATTAGTCATTCGTGGCTAATAGTAACTTATTAGCCACAGAATAGGTACCGTGGCTAATACTTCACTATTAGCCACAGTTTTCCTCCGTGACAAAAAAAACCGTGGCTAAAGGTCTGTTTTCTAGTAGTGTTTTATACTTTATCTGTTCTTTGGTGTGTTGTGGTTTAGGGTAACTTTGCTTTTAAGATCACACAACTAGCACACAAAAAATTTATAGTAGTTCCCTAGATTATGTGTACATCCACTGACCCTCTCACCTTTCTAACAGATTGTTAGAATGGATAATTTCTCCAAACTCAACTCAATGAGCTTGCAACTCAGACCCCTCAGGATCTCTCCGACTTCCTCAAGTCCAACATTAGGCCCAAGGCCGTACCACTTAGAGCAAGCAATGATCCTACATCTCAGTGATCAACGGATCATGTACCTCAGACTTATCTCAAAGTCCTACAACTCAGAGAGAATGACTCTCCTACCTCAGATTTGAATCAGATTCTACCTCAAGTCAAGGGCCCTACCACTCAGATTTAATATTGAATCCTACCTCAAGCACATTTGTCCTACCACTCAGCCTTTATGATTTAGGCTTACAACTCAGACTTGTTAAGATCCTACATAATGAATATTGTTGTTGTTATTGATGTAAGACACCAGAGAAGTAGTCTCTGCGTCTTTTTCTTCCTGAACTGAGATGACTCAGTCCTCCTTTCTTCACAGCTCCAGAAATGTATCTTAAGGAGTAGTTCTGCTTAGACTGTGCAGACACTGCAACTAGGGTTAACTTGTGCTGCAACTTCTATTTCAAAGAGAAGGCTCTCTGAACTTGTTGTTGAAGATGAGTAGATCAAACAACTATCTTTCTTGAACTTTTAGATCAAAAGAATGAAATATTTCTGCAAGCTCTACAATTTAGTCAAGAGAAAGAAGATGAAGTTCAGTGATTTCCAAAAGTTAATTTCTTCTTCTTTATTTCGTTCTTTTCTATACCGCCATCCAATGGCCTTTTGAGCAGTAGGACCACCTGAAGTTGTTTGCTGCAACTATTCTTTAGCATTAAATGTAGTATAGTAGGCAAGCATCGCCATTTGTCATGTACCGTTCACTTCCCGCAACATTTGAATTTCTGCTGACGTCACCACCTGTGGACTTAGTCAAATTCAGACAATTCAGTATAGACGTTGAGTGAAGGCTTGTCACTCAACGCCAAAACACTTAGTTAGTTTTCTGCAACACCATGCGTTGAGTGATCAGTCATCACTCAACGGATATAGACTATTAGTTGTCTAACAGATTAGGCGTTGAGTGAACCTTCATCACTCAACGCATTTGGACTTAGTCATTTTTCTCTGTATGAAGGCATTAAATGAAGCTTCTACACTCAACGCTTTATCTTTCCCCGTCATCTTGATAAGGCATTGGGTGAACAGTCTTCACTCAATGCTTCTGTACTTGGTTGAATTTTCGTTGAGTTGGTGTTGAGTGAATTGCCTTTACTCAACGCTTCTAAACTTATACAGATTTTCTGCCAGCTTCTTCTGTAGCTTTGACAGCATGAGCTCCACTCAATGCTACTGTTATTCTGGCGTCGAGTGAGTTGTCCTCACTCGACATAACTGGACTTAGTTAAATTTCAGCTCTGATTCTCCGAAGCTTTAACTCTCTGGGCTTGACTCAACGCTTCTAGCTCTGGGCGTTGAGTGAACTGTCTTTACTCAATGCTTCTGGACTTAACCAGAATTTTTGGCAGCTTCTCTCTGCGGCTTTGACTGTTTGATCTTCACTCGACGCTTAAGGCCATCTGACATTGAGTGAACTGTCTTCACTCAACGTTTGTGGTCATAGACAGATTCTTGTCTTGTTAGCATTCTTCCTTGTGTCCACCTGTCACTGTTACTTAGACAAATTATCTAATCAGTGTAATAAGTAACCACCTGCATACATAGAACTTATAACATGCATCAAATACAAACATGTGTATGTCATTGTCCTGTAGGCCTTCTCCAAATTTGGGACATTGAGATCAATGACCCAACAACGGTCATAACCGTTGTCATGCTAA
This sequence comes from Platanthera guangdongensis, assembly GCA_039583875.1. Taxonomy (NCBI): domain Eukaryota; kingdom Viridiplantae; phylum Streptophyta; class Magnoliopsida; order Asparagales; family Orchidaceae; genus Platanthera; species Platanthera guangdongensis. Next base: position 150,755,122 of record CM077159.1, on the reverse strand, counting down.
ACATGCATTCAACGACGGTAGTGTTTTTGTGTAAACTCACCGAAGCAAAACGGTACTGAACAATGCACATTCTCTTCTCACAATTTCATGTGTTTGATTCATGTAGGGTTCGACTGGGCATATATTTGATCTTATAAAATTTTGGCGAGCTTCTACAATCCAATTGGATCATGCTCGAACCAAATGATTGTGGTCAGCTCAAACCGATACTAAATTGGGTTACTCTGGTAAATTTGAAATGTTTGATCACCCTGATCTAGCCAATCAAACTAGCTTTAATAAGTAAAGATTGATCAACTCAATCTAACATGTGTCACTCTCGGCCAATCTAGCTATAGATCAATTCGCTCCAAGATTCACCATCCATGAATTGTACCTACTCCGTCAAAATAAGCACTTTGGCAAATTCATTGCATCCAACATTCACAAGCGCAAATCATAGCCTTGACACCCAAGGCTCTTTTTTGGCTCCGTTTGGGGGGATTTATTTTCACCGGTTAAGGGGTTACGACCGCATAAACCAGACCTTAATTAAGACCCGGTTCGTGTTGTCGTTACCGCTTGACTGGTGAAAATAAGTCCCCCCAAACGAAGCCTTAGTCAATAATAAAGGTGTCATGACATAATATAATTATTGTAAGATACGGTCGAAACATCCGGAGGAGGGTCAAAGTGGAACCCTCTCCCCGTTGCCCCCAACTAGGAATATATAGAAAAATTCCTATGGTTTCTACGCGCAAAGCCCTCGAGCCCGTTATTCGTCCGAATATACACTTACAATCTCCTCCTATATTCGTGACAAATAACAGTGACGTTTCGGGGTACTGGAGTGTAGACAAAATAATAATCCAAACTAAGCAAAACAATCAGGACAGATCATACTAATAAATCAAAATAAAGGTTTTGCTTAAACGACAAACCATCACACAGATGTTATCCCAAAATTTAGTCTGAATAACTATCAAAAAACAAAATAAAACAACGACATGAATTAAACGTTTGATGATTCTACTCATCTAGTAGATCATCATCATCCATGTCCAGGTCTACAGCTCCTCCATAATCTCCATCGTAGCCTGCAAGGAATTTCATGAGTCAGACTCTATGAATTCACAAACATATGCAGTACCGTTTAAAGTAAACTAGCTCTTACTAAATAAGCTTAGCACTTCTAGCAACGGTGAAGTAACTCTGTCAGCATCTCATCCAGTCTAACTAGGACTAGTCACGTTACCTTACTCATTACGGATCACTATGTGCCTCACCAACACATGTGGGCACACATCACATGCAACATTATCAAATGTGGAATAATGTGCTGTGACCAATAATATTTCGATTAACATTTACAACGACTTTCAATTCCCAGTTGAATAACTATTGAATCAACTTACAATGGGAGGACGTTAGGTTATCAAATGTGGAATAACCAGCATCCAACCATCTGAGGTTTTCGTCAAGAAATTATTTGGGGTTTTCAGTCTGTTACTATTTAGATGCTTGAATATTGACATTTATAGGCTCGTACGTATCAAAACATAAACGTTAGAGGAAAGTTTCATATTTCTATGAACTTTAATCTCATTTCCCCCGATGTTTTGATTGTGAGAGCTCTATTTAATCCTTTAGTAAGGGCGTCTGCAACATTATCTTTTGATCTCACATCAACCAAGGTCATAATCCCTTGACTTGTGAGAGAGGTCAACCAGGCCTGTTTCATCCTAAGTTGCCTTCTTTTGCCATTAAACAAAGTGTTCGTGACAATCGTTTTAGTAGCCTGATTATCGCAGTAAACTGCAACAGAACTCAGTTTCAGGCTCGACAGTGGAATGTCCATCACCAAATCTCTTATCCACTCCGCCTCTTCAACAGCTGAAGCTAGAGCATAGAGGTCAGATTCCATAGATGAGAGTGTAATGCACGACTGTCTCTTGGACTTCTAGGCTACAACTGCTCCTCCTATTGTGAAGAGGAATCCACTAGTGGACTTGCTGTCGTTTACTTCTGAGCACCAAGATGCATCAGAATATCCTTCCAGAATTTGAGGATGACCACTATAACATAAAGTATACTGTTAGGTGTGCTTTAAGTATCTCATCAGCCTATCAAGGGCATCCCAATGGTCTTGGCCAGGATTGCTAGTGAACATACTTAACATGCCGACCGTAAAGGCTATGTCAGGTTTCGTACAAATCATAGCGTACATAAGGCTACCGAGCAGTTTAGAATAATCCAACTGTCGAACCACAGCTCCATCATTGGGCTTTAAGCGGTTAGAATAATCGTATGGTGTCTCAGCCGCTTTTCGTTCACTGTATCCCCACGTGTCCAACATGGACTGAATATAGTGGCTTTGACTTTGGGAAATACCATGTTTCCCAAAGCTCACTTGCATACCTAGTATAGTGTCAACTACACCGAGGTCTGTCACGCTAAATTCTTTAATTATACCTGACTTTACGTCATCCACTTCGGATTGATCAGATCCAAGAATAAGCATATCATCCACGTACAAGCATATGATGACGACTTTGTCTGATCTATGACGCATGTAAAGATATTTGTCCGAGAGACTCGACATGAATCCCATATTATTTACAGTATATTCAAACTTCTCATGCCATAAGTTCGGTGCTTGTTTTAATCCGCATAGCGATTTTAATAGCTTACAGACCTTATTTTCGTGACCGTCTACAATGAAACCTTCAGGTTAACTCATGTAGATCTCTTCAGTCATATCTCCGTTCAAGAACGCAGTCTTAACATCCATTTGATGAACAATAAAGTTCTCAATGACCGAAATAGCAAGAAGAACCCTAATGGTTGCTAAGTGACACACGGGTGAGTATACATCAAAATAGTCTACCCCGCTTACTTGTGTGAAACCTTTAGCCACCAGGCGTTCTTTATACTTAGCTACGCTACCATCGAGATTTAGCTTCCTTTTCAAAACTCACTTGCACCCTACAGTTTTATCCCCTTTTGGCTTATCAACTAACGTCTAGGTGCCGTTCTGAAGGAGAGAGTTCATCTCATGCTCAATGACTTCTTCCTAGAGTAGGGAATCCCTTGATCTCATCGCTTCCTTAAAGGTAGATTGATCATCCTCAACATGGTAAGTGACAAAATCACTACCGAAGGTTCTGGGGGTTCTCTCTCTCACTGAAGTTCTCCTAGACTCTAGGCCAGAGTTATCTACCAGAACGAAATAGGAGGTGTTCGGTATTGATTCAGGATCTTCCTCAGTAATAGTTGCTTGCATACCTAGGATTGTTAAGTTCTTATCTTTGAGGAATTTATCCTCGAAGAACACTACATCCCTAAATTCTATTATGATATTATTAGAAATATCAAGGAACCTATCTACAACACTATCTTCAGCACAACCTAAGTAGACTCATGTATTGGTCCTAGGTCCAACCTTAGACCGTCTAGGGTCAGGAACTCTGACATAGGCTATACAGCCCCAGGTCTTAAGTCTAGTTAAAGACGGGGGTCCCTTAAACCAAAGCTCGTATGGTGTAACCTCTAACTTAGCATGAGAAACTTTATTTAGAATGTGATTCGCAGTCAAGACTGCTTCTCCCCAATAAGCGGAAGACATGTCTGCAGTGAGCAATATAGAGTTCAACATCTCTGTTAACGTTCTATTCTTGCGCTCGGCTATGCCGTTAGATTGGGGGAGTAAGGAGCAGTGGTTTCTGCTATGATACCCTGTGAAGCAAGGAAGCATCTGAACTCACTAGACATATATTCTCCTCCTCTATCACTCCTAAATCTCTTTATTTTCATGCTTCATTGGTTTTCTACCCTGGTTTTGAAAAGACAAAACTTTTCAAACGCTTCGTCTTTAGTTTTAAGCAACGAAATATGACAAAACTGTGTGCAGTCATCTATGAACGTGATCATATACTTCCTTCCACGTGTAGTGACAAAACTCTTAAAGTCACAAATATCGGAATGTATAAGCTTAAGAGGTGTTGTGCTCCTAGTAACCGTGCCAAAAGGTTTCCTAGTGATCTTAGTTTGAGCACACACTTCACATTTTCCAAGAGGAGACTTAGTGTCGAAAGTGATCTTGTGAGTTCTAGCTACTTGAAATATTTTCCTGTAGTTTACGTGTCCTATTCTCTCATATATAGTCCTAGGGCTAACTAAATTCAATTGAACTTGTTGCATTACCTCATTTGCTAGACTCAGACGGTACATCCTATTTTCGACGTAAGCACATCCAAAGTAGTGAGAGTTGACTAACAGAGTCACTTTACCGCTACAGAAGTTAACTGACATACCAGCATCACACAATAAACTAATATACACTAAGTTAATAGATAAAGAAGGAATAAATTTTACGTTCTTTAAAATTAAAGACTTACCCGAGGAGAGCATCAGAGTTGCGTGTAACGCCCCCGGTTTTCTTGGTTTTGTTTGATCATGGATTGGCGTTACGATGACGCATTTCTGGCCCTTCGCCGTTGTAGAGCGTGGTCTTAGCTCTTTAGGTTCCTGGTCGTAACCTGTTGGCAAATTTCCCCAGCTAGCCGGAGTCTGTTTTGGTGACTCGGTTGGGCCTCTTAGGGAAATGCTTGTGTTTTTTGCTTCGGGAGGTGTTAGCCCGAGCGTGCGATCGTCGGATGTTGTTTTCGACCTCACCGTTGTTTTCGTAGCTTGGGTATTTTAGCTACGGTGCGAGTTCTGGTCGGAGTCCGGGATCGATCGTTTTCGCGTCGTTTCAACGATTATTTTTGGTTAGCTGTAATATTTGTAATGTTTGATGTGCTGTGCGTGGTCTGATGTGGCTGAGCTTGTAGGCTGGGGCCTTATCTTTTTGCTAAGGAGTTATCAGGTTTCCTTTTTTGTGTAAGCTTGGGTGACACGGCCTGGGTCACGGGTGTGACCCAGGGCGTGTTGTGCTCGGGTAGAGCTCTTTTCCCTGTGGTCGACGGTTTCTGGTCGACGAGCGCTTTTGGTAGGAACACGGCCTGTGACACGGGCGTGTCACCGGGCGTGTCCCCCTTCGGTTCGTCGAGCTGCGCTCGACGGTCGTTAGGCGGCGTTTTGGTGAGAACACGGCCGTGTCACAGGCGTGTCGTATCGGACACGGGCGTGACACGGGGCGTGTCTCTCTGTTCGACGATCGGCGCTCCACGATCGTTGGACGGTGTTCGAGTTGGTACACGGCCTGTGACACGGGCGTGTCACAGGGCGTGTCACCCGTTTCGTCGAGCGGAGATCGACTTTCGTCGAGTGGGTAGGTGTGTGAGTACACGCCCCGTGACACGGGCGTGTCGGGCCGTGTCACGGGCGTGTCGGGGGCATGTCCCGTGTTTCGTCGAGTGGAGGTCGACGTTCGTCGAGTTAGTACACGCCCCGTGACACGGGCGTGTCGGACCGTGTCACGGGCGTGTCTTGGGCGTGTTCCGTACTTTTTCTCCTGAGAGCCTCTTTTATTGCCGTGAACCGTTTTTCCTCCTCATTTTCATCGTTCCCGAGTCTGGAGAGCTTCCAGCAGAAGGGTTTTGAGAGGAGGCGGTGGTTGTTTTGGCCGGCGATTGCGGGAGGGTTAGAGCTCGTTTTTCGCGTGCGATAGCGAATTTGGCTTGCTCTCGTCTAGATCTTCCCTTCCATGTAAGTTTTTCTTGATTTAGGGTTTGATTCCAGGAATTGTAAATATCTGATTTCTTTTCTTTCCTCAAGTTTCAGCTTTGGTCTTCTGGGTGGCCGATCTTGCCGCCGGAGCCAAGCGGTGGTGTGGCTGTTGTTTTTCCGGAGAGGTAGAGGCAAGTGGCTCCCTTGCCCTTGCCAAATTATTCTAACTCTTGCTCTGTTCTCATTTTACTGTGCAATACTTCTGTTTTCATTATTTTTCCTCCTTAGAACTTAGAGTAATAGGATGTCTTTTTCCTTCATTTCAGTCATGGGCTGTTTCATTGCTTTTTCTTACAATTAATTCAAGGTTCTCTCTTTTGTCTGAGGTTTGGTGTACATTGGGTAGTTAGAGTTAGGGTGAGGTTGCGGTTAGTTGTAGTTTAGGTTTAGTTGCGGTAGCCCCGAGTAGTTAGGATGGGACGGAGGATTGGGATTACATTTCCAACTCTCTGTTTTCGCGCGTTGAGAGAGCTTAGGCTGCGGTTTTAATGAGACTTACGTTTACCCTAAGTGGAAAGCGCTGACAGCGTCGAGTGAGCCGAGTTCACTCAACGCCGTCATCCAGCGTAGGATTTTTGCGGCTAAGTATTTTGGCGTCAAGTGAGTGGAGCTTACTCAACGCCGCGTCGAGTGGACTCGACGTTTCTATCTTGGGTTCGCGTGTTTCTTTAGGATTGTTAGTGTGACTTTTCCCTTTCTCTAGGGGGTGGAATTGGGTGTTCGGCTAATTTTTGCATGCCGACTCTTGGGTTGTGGCAGGTGGTGGAGTTTTGGTGGCCTCTAGAGGGGTGGATTTTGATGTGGAGAGCTGTGGCCACCGCCTTTTTGCCCCGGTTTGGGTCGGTGCGTGTGGGACCCTAAAGCTGCCACTGGTGACCCCTTAGCCCTCTTTTTGGATCAGGTTTTGGTTATGTATTCAGATCCATGTTTTGACCACTGCCACTTACCCACGTGTTAGGACTGTTAGTCCCTTCCCTGTTTTTGTTTACTCTTTCTTTTGGCATATATGTGCATGTCTCGTTGCTGTTGCAGACTCTTTTGTAGGGCATATTACTTCTATTGCTCGCACTTGGTGTGCTTTGCTGTGCTTTAGACAGTGCTCTTTTCTTACTGTCATGCCCTTCCTTTTGCTTATAGCAGTTTGTTGCCGGGTTGGTAAACCCTTCTTCTTATTTGCTCATTATTCAATTGCTCTATTTACCTTTTGATTATCTTCTTGCTGAGGTGTTCGTTTCTTGAATGCCTCAGGTCCAGGTTGTAGCCGGTTCAACGGCTAGTTCTTTTGGAGGGGCTTGTTGGTGGCCTCTTGGGTAGCTGAGATAGCCGATCCCCGATTTTGTGAGGTAGTTCTTTACCTTTCTGTATAGACATACACACTCACCAGTGGGTTCGTGTCAGGTTGTTGGCGCCCACTGGTGGCTTCTTGCGATGCTGGGTATGAACTTAAACTGCTGTTTTTGCCTATTTATGGTTGTTTACTTGCTTCTAGGAAGGATTTATGATAGGTTGCATGTTAGATATTTTAAACCCTAAAAGCATTATTATATGTACCTCATGCATAACATATTTATAAAACAAAAACACTATATTTCCTTAGCGTAAAAAGACTATCTTTCATATATATTATATTCACTTTAGAGTCGTGCATACCATGAGTCGTCCCTCGGGGACACTTATGCTCATTTAGCGTGTCAACTTAATTGAACCAAAGTATTTTCTGCTGCGTATAAATATACTTTTATTGTGGACTAGCTGATCCACCGTGCCGAGGGACACGACCTTTCAACATAACAGGTTTTCTTTTATAATTAATCAACGATTTTCCTTAAAATCAAAGGTCTAGAGTTTTGCCTGAGCATCTGCAGTTATCCCCTACACGACGTGCATCACGACTCGTGTTTTCTTTGCTCTGATACGATTTTATTGTGAGAAAAATGCGGGTTGTGATAGTTGGTATCCGAGGGAGGTTGCTTGACAAATGGTGGGCAACCTTTCCCTTGTTTGCATAGTGGTTAGCATCATACCAACAACACACCGATATGTCATCCCAAGTCTTGGCTAAAGCACGAAACATACACTCATGAGATAAAGAAGTATAGGGGCAATTATAGGTAGTATGAGATAACATAATATGTGTCTTGTATATGGATCCACCATAGGAGGCAACATGTGAGGGTTATGTAGTATGAATGCATAACCTCACCACATGAATGCGGCTAGCACGTTTTTTTTTTCGTTGCATGGGAAATGTTATGTAGTAATGTTATGCATAACATTTTCCATGTT